>NW_019091521.1:497055-543453 GCF_001949145.1 Acanthaster planci
CTTGGGGCAACAATGAAAATGAGAAAAAAAATTAGTGTTATTCCATGGAGCACTTTCAACATGGTTTCCCCTCTGTGGATAACCAGACAATTGCCTCAGGTCTGACTTGTGTACCTACCCATATGCACCATTAATGCAAAGCCCAATTAATTAGACAGCATTACATGTAAGTGTAATGAGAATCAATCAGACAGTATTGTAATATAGCGGGGCACCACTGTTTCACCGAACAAGAGAGCATCCCTTGCAAATGACAGAATGGTTAATATAATTCAAAGGGCCTTCAAAGGACTCGGATGTTTTTTTCAGACAGGAATCTTGGATGTGCTCTTGTGATTCTCATTCACTTCGGCTCTTCTTATTTTTAAAGGGTTTTACAAACTGCTATACATGTACACTGATTATTCATGCTAATTTAAATCAACATGGGTTCACGCGAATGTGATTTTTAAAATTATTTCCACGTTCATAAACATAGCACAGGCATACATGTATGCTAAGGGCGGATTAAGTTTGCATGTGGGTAACACTCTTCATGTCAGATTACACCTCAAAATGTACACGTATGTTTGCCTTGAGCATTGCTTGAGAGGGGCCACAGTTTCATTAGTGTTTAGTTGTAGCGTTTATCACTCATGTTCTGATAGCTGAGGTAATTCGCCTTGACTAAAAGCACTCCCTCGTTGTTTGAAAAGAACCGCCTTGGTCGGGAGTGTTCAATTTGTTGGTAGCGATGCGACTGTCACAGTGACGCATGCATTTCCGTGAACCAGCCAAGTTCAGTTCTGACCAAAGGAGTCTTTGTTGCTAAGAAAACAGCACCCTCTCTTGGTCCTGCTCGAGGCCCATTAGTACCTGGAGCATCATTCTTTTGCTGCAGCATCAACAGCCAGCCACACATGCAGCTTTACCATATGGGCAAAACTATGGCTGCAAGGTAGGAGGCGGCGCAGAACCTATTTATTCTCCACTCCTTGCAGAAACAAGAGTGGGCATGGTTTTAGGTGTCAATGACCTCCCTCTGATGGGAACTCATAGCGTGCATGGGAAGGATGTGCATTTTGGCGCTGGTTACGCTGAGCATGCGCAACTGATTTCTCTTGGAATGTACAGTCTTCCCATGATGTGTACCAGTGGAAAAACTTCCCATTGGCCTGGCTCTTCTTTGCCAATGAGGGTGTGCTTTCAGACAGAGCAGAGTAGAAACTGTACATCCTGTATAAAATGAAAGTCATAAACCACCACGATTTATCCCTAGGAAGAATTCCATCACCAATATTCCCCGCTTCAGCCATCAGAGAGTGATAAAATGTCCTAACAAGTCAATTTTAGAGGGGAAAATTTTGAGGCCTTTATTTGGAAGACATGTCAATACTTTAAGATGAGTCTAACAGGATTTGTGCACAGGAGGTCAAGTAAGGTGCAGATACCAACTCTTTTCACATGCTTATCTATTTTACCTTGGTGGAAGAAAAATATTTTCCACACACCCACTGACAATATCCAATGGAATGGTTAATGAAGTTAACAACTGGCTTATAAATTTGATAATACTGATCATGGTTGAAGGGTTGGAAACTCAGGTTTGTCTGATCCCGACATCACTGTGGGAGAAATCTTTGATGGTGGCATCTTTGAAAGATATTAACATCGTATCCATCAGTGACGGCAAGAGGTCAGGAACAGAGGAATCACATACATGTAACATAACCTGGTTGGCAAGTATTTGTTGGTCATTTCATTATTACGCCAAGTGACTGGATACCATTTTTTTCTGTTTGATGATTTGAAAAGCACTTGGTGAAAGCAGAGGCTACCTTTCAGAGGATGTAAACGAATGATCAAAACCCTAAAAGCACTCCAAAACATAAAAGCGTTCCCCCAAAATGTGGGATAGAATGTTAAAAGGGGAGGCTAATGTAAAAGTAACATGCACTGTGAATAAGAGACCTTTTTGTGAGTTAGCAATCTACAGAGAGACTTTTTGCCTATAATTGATTACAACCCAAAAATTAGCGATACCTGATCAAATTTTAAAAATCAAACAAAAAACCAAAAGCGAATAAAACAAAACCCTAAAGATGCTGGCCTAAAAATACCCATACTTTCAGTGTTTCAATATAGTCGAACCCATTTTAGTACTATGTATTTCACTAGGGTCATGCTATTTAGCGTCAACAAAGCATCAACAAAATATTCAAACATTTTTATGGGAATGTTTTACCATGATTACTTTCTATTTAAATTGTGGAGGGTGTATTTTGATAATAAATCTTTCAAACAGCTGTCCTTCTTTGTAGGCCAAGCCTATTTCCTTATTATTATAAACCAGAACCTTAATGACACTGAACAAAATCAGGGCTGAATCTTCCGATTTCAAAACTTTCACACAAACTCTCGGGGAGTTTGGGAGTACTACGAGTAGGGACAATCTTTAACATGTTCAACAAGACCGAAAAAATGATAGGCAGGACATCAGTGCAATCATCATTTAGCCTGCTAAAAGGACCAATTTTACATCGCCAAAATCTTCAATGTCAATGACTAAATGAGATACGCCATAGCCTAGGCCAGTGTTCCGTCATGTCCGTAGGCTTCTCCTATTTAAAAGTAAACATGACATTAAAATTAGTATCATTATGGGCCCAGGCCCACGTACTTACCTCCGTCTTCTACACAGGTGACACTTGATTCTGACAGCCAAACTAAATTACTTTATTGTGGAATTACATTTCGGATTAAGTTAACAGCGAATAATTTAACGAGAGAGCAGAAAACCAGGCTGCACCCATTTCGAGTTATTACGGATCAGTGAGCAACCTTTCATTCAACGGCAATTCATTTCGCCATTTTGGCCCGTGTTTTCTACGTGGGAGAACGAGGGTCGCGTTCCCCTGGCCGTCATATGCTTTACTGGCACAGTACTCAATGAAGTCAAGGAGGCCCGCCTAATCGCTGTTGATGGGCCCCGTGTGTCGATCAGTGAATGTCCCCAATGACGAATCAGCCGTATGGAAAAGCGTTAGGCAACACGGGTACCAGCAGCATGAAGTGAGCAGTGCTAATTATAAAGTTGTCGAACATGGTTAAAGTCGTTTTGTTACCAAGTAGTACTTTTAACCCGGATACGTCTAATCATGCCGCGCGCACCGCTTGTTCATGGTCATACCCGGAAGTTGACGAGGATAGACGTTTTTACTAACGGAGGTGGGGGACATTAAAATTGGAAAAGGTTAACCTATTTTTTCCCAACTTCGAAAGTGATTCAAAACTGACTCTTATCATTTTTCCTTTCCATTGATATACGCGAGTTAATTTAGTGCCCGGATTTTCGCCCGACGGATTCGCCCCCCCAAAAGTGTGTTCTCAGAGTCTTGTCAGTCAATTCAACACATCATTTGTACTTAGAAATGACAAAAACATGCTTGGCCTTTTTGTAACGGTATAGGAGGACATCACACATGTAGACGCCACTCACCATCGGTGACACCCACCAACATTTCACTGCTTCCCCATGCAATCACAGTAGGAGCCTACCATCGCTGGCTTCCTCGACCCACAAACTACTTAGCCTACACACATTGATGGCCTGTCAATATGCAATTTTCAGTCCAGCTATGACAAAGAGAGAGAGAGATAGAAAAACATGTTTGAACGGTAGTCGCCTCCATTGTAGGTGAAACCTATCATGAGAGCGGGGTCAAAATTATTTCACTGATTACTTTTTGGGCCTTATCATACCAGTTCCTAGTTGGAATCGAACAGTACCACACAACAAACAAACTACAATCGACAAAAAATACAAAAAGAGAGGTAAGGAAAAGGTATTTTCCTGACACGGACATGAAGCAAAATTGAAAAGGCCAAAAATTGGGATGGCCATGCGTTACTTATATCAGATAAAAAGTATTCATTCAAAAATTGGCATAAGTGTTTCCTCACTCGATGAGACCTTACCGTCCGTAGAAACTTTCAAAAATTTGGAAAAGCCCATATGCAGGTGAATTCTGGTTCAGTCTCGAAGGTAAAGATAAAAGCAAATGGAAGGGGGGGAGGAGGGAGGGGAGGATGCCGTCCAACCCTGACCCCGTGCTCTCGAGAGATTGGCGTCCGTGGGGATGCTTAAGATGAGGACACAGCAATATTTGAAATTATCAGTTATACAGTAATAGATGTAAAAATTTATGTTCCAAAAAAGAAGATGAGGGAAAAAGACATGGGAATCAACATGTCGCAGTACGGCGGCGAGGCATAGCAGGGGACCACGTGACCCATTCATTTGCTGAAAAGCGCCAGACCTCCGCCGGAAATGTTTTTTTTTTACCCCTGTCCAAAGAGCTAGGATCTATGTCCAGACGCAGCCTCTGCCTTTCCCCCACAACCACAATTTGTAGCCGTGCCATTGGCTTATAGGTGAATGATTCAGGTGAACTTTCTATCCACTAGGCAGTGAAAATCCTTGACCATACTTAGTGAGGGTGCCGTTCAGAAAGCGTTCGAAACGACGCGTGGATGTGGCTATGCGAGTTATTCGCGCGTGCGTCGATGCTCATAAGTAGTTATTACGTCACAATCCGGGGTAACCTGGAAGTTTTACCATGGCTTTGATTATGTTTACATGATATAAGATTTTCTGAGTCTCTTCAGAAACCACAATTCGTTGAAATTCAGCGCTGCACAGAGAAGTTTTCTGAGCTGTGTTGTGCTATCTGTTTGAGATAAAAACTTATAACCAAAAGCGTTCTTGTGTTTCAAGAATCCGAAAAATCTGTTATCCGAGGTTTTGGAGTGTTTTAAAAGTAGTTCTAAAATGTCTACAAGGGGTGAGTAATTTTTTTCTTATTTTCTTATAGTTTTTAAGGAAAATCACCCTTAATGATTTGATTACCTGCCTTCAGAATTTGGTCAATTTGAGATGATTTACGAACTTCAAGAAATTTCGTGAAAATCCTCCCTTGCACCGGATGACAGTTTTGCGTTTTTCTCATTTGGTTTTGAATTTTCTCACCCAACACTTCTTCGTCTTTCCCAGAGCACCATGATTGGCAACGTTTTATTGGGGATGATATTTCATCACCTCGTGTTTATATACCGACGGAGGACAGTAGTTCCTCTTTCCGGATCCGACCGGTGCGAAGCGGTAGTAACCGGTTGAAACCAGTCCCAACTGGCAAGGTAAAGACGATAGCGGCGAACATCTTCGAAGCTGGAAGGACTGCCCCTAGTGAAAATGAACTCAAGCCCATCGGTAAACATGGCAGGGAATGTAGCTTGGCAATGGTCAAACCAAATGTTTTCAAAGCAGCTGCAGACGGCGAGGTTAAAGTTGCTCTAAAACGCAACAAGGTGAGCCGAGCAAAACTAACGCAGTTCTCGTTGAATTTGGAGGACCCCTTCGGTGCGAGTGACGAAATAGTTGACTTTCTGGAAGATAGGGTGGACTGCAAGACTGTCATGAGACACCTCCGTGAGATGAAACGGAGCGAAGGAGCTGAAAACGCGCTCCTTGACCTACCACCTCCCTGCTCCAACACCAAATCAGCTTTGCCACGATCGAGCGGAGTCGTAGCCGGACGTTTCCGGCCAAGCTCGGTGAGAGGATCAAGAATAAAACCCAGTCTCTCCGAGGAATGTACACCAGAGCCAACAAACACCGACCATACTATCCTGAAGACAGAGACTACGGCTTCAGTTGCATCAGTTGAGCAGGAGACCACTGAGGAGTACACCAAAGTTGTCAAACGAGTTCGATTCGTTGACGAGAAGCTCGGCAGACTGGACCAGGATTCTCTGAAGTTCATGCCCAGAAAACCTAGCGTGCCGAAGACAAAGAAGGCCAACAAGCCCAGCCGGCGGACTGTCATCCTCTACCCGAGCGAGGCGGCCCAAATCAAGCGTCAAGACCAGTTACGCCGTGTTCAGTTGAAGGTGAACGACGCACCATTACAGGAGTACCGTGCGATGGAGTGTAGGACCACGAGGAAGCCTTCGGCGACCCAAGACGCCCAGGTCGACAAGGGGAATTTGGTGTTTAGTCCCACAGCCACGATGCCTCACAGAGTCCAAATAACCGGAAGCAGATACGAACAAGTAAGTCGTCACAAAATGTACTATAAAAACTGACTTAAGTTGTCTTTGGTACGATAGAGGGCATGTGCACTTCTACGAAAAAAAAACTAGTGCCCCCCCCAAAAAAAGTGAGCTTTGTTAGTAGGGGTTTTTTCTTACAATAAATTTGAAATAACCAGAACACCTATTGTCTCACGTTCATCGACTTTCCCAAACTAAAAAGAAGCATACAACCTTGATGATCTTCTTCAATCCTAGTGAAATTAACGACGGCAAAGTTCCCTTGTGGTACGCAACACAATGTAGCCGTAAGACTGTGCCCTGTGAACTAAGAAATTTAAAGGAGACCGAACTAAGCGTCTTTCCCCCAAAATTAATTCTCAGAGGCCAAATTCAGCCGATGACGACAGTCAGTACTCATCGACCGACGATGATGAAACACGCTCCATCCAAGCGCAGAGCTTTTCAAGCCCTTCCCGGTCCCGCTTGTGCCGTGACGCGGCAGAGAGAGCCCGGCAAAGAGCGACTGTCACCCGGCGGGAGCTGGGCCTGGCGAACGGCCGAGTTGACGGCGCGGATGCTCGCACCGGCTTCGCTGCTCAGGCCTGGGGCAGGACGCTAGTCAGACGCAGGAGGCAGCAGTCCTGGGCAGAACGTCAGACAGACGACCCCGTATTTGTATATTCACCCCGGGACAAGTCGGGCAGAAATGGCGGTGAGAGTACGACCAGGTCCGGTTGTCATTCAACAGAATGTGGGAGAAACGACTGTTCCAGCACGAGTGACTCGGACGACACAACAAATCGACATAAAGGTACATTCTACATGAACGACTGTCTTCTTAATTTCAAAGAATGCATAATTATCCCTATTCGCTTCCACAAGGAACATCTTCGCAACATAATAATTTATTATTCCGAATCATAACCCAGTGTAACCAGTGATAATTAAAAATCGATACTTCGTAATACCAATCAATGTTATGTCTCTCACAATGAAAATAGGATAAATTTAAAAAAATGATTAAGCTTCAGGTTTAAGCAAACAAACATAAGGCAATTACTAAAGTGAGTTTCTATAGATCAAACACATACTGCTGGGAAATCAGTTCCATCCAGGTTTTACAACTCTTAAGCGTTAAATTAAACATACAATATTTCAATAATTGCTCGAGTAACTATATTTGGCAATTCCACAGGAAATAATTTCCGTTTTTTTTTCCTCTGTAGCTCAAACGAAGCCTACGCACCACCACCACCACAAGAGGTCGTGCGTAAGGAACAAGTCTCGGCATCAAGAAGACTGTTCCCTTGACGTTAGTAGAGAAGACAGAACCAAGGAGACAGCATCAAGTCCCTCCAAGCAACAGCAGGGAACGCCGCTGACTATCCCCTTCGTTCCTCTTCAGTGCGATGAGACTTTCACGCTGATCATGAAGAGGGAGACACTAGTGAAATCAGAGGCAGGCAAAGCGAAGACTGAAGAGGTGTCATCATCGGCAGTTGACGAAGCCGACAGTAAGGATTCAAGGCTTTCCACTGCCGTGCCTCTGGAGAGATCCCCGCAGGCCAATACCTGTGTGACAACGGAGGAGCAGCCACAAACTTATTGTCAAACTGTTGACAGCCCGGAGCCCCCTCAAGGCCCTTCTTTAGTCTCTGAAGTTAAGGACCTCACTACACTGACTGCAGACGAAAGCCGAGACATTAAGTTTGAGAGTGAAATTTCCGACGGAAAGAAGGAAAATCGTCAAAATCCTTCTGTTAAAATCCCTTCCCCTGTGGACACTTCAGTTGACAAGGCAATAGCTTTGGAAGACCAGCAAAATGGAAAAGATGAAATGGGCCCGAAGGACGGTGGATCTGGAGATGTTCCCACCGCCTCAGTCACTTGTTGGGAAGACACGATTGGCCAGGACCTAACTGAGGACCGACAAAAGAAGAACAAAGAAGAAACCTCTAAGCCGAATGACCCAGAATGTGATACTGAATGTGGTGATGACGACGATGTCCGAGATTGGCTGTCTACTGTCGGCAGAAAACAGACCGTAAAGACAGCGAAGAAGCTGGTAGCAAGCTCCAGGACTGATAGGCTCAAACAGACTACTACCGAGCTCAACACAGTCAGAGGTGAGCACCAACTTGACAACACACAAAAGAAAAAGTTGGCTGCCAAAAACGAAGGGAATCCGGAACCACAGGTGGGTCATGGCGACACGTTGTCCGAAGACACCAATGAAGTAGCATCGAAAGGAGGCTCAAATGACGAGTTTGCTTTTGATATACCTCCAGAATTAGATTCGACACCCCCCTTTCCAGTCAAAGAAGAGCCAGTCGTACTTATACCTCCACCAACTGAGCAGGTGTTCATCAGCGACCTCGATGACAATGTCTTTGACTGGTTTGAGGAGTCTACGTCACCAAAGAAAACTAGCACAAACTCGAGTGGTGGTGCACAGTTTGCTAGCAGCCTTGGGAAGAATAGGAGTCGAATAACACCACTGAAAGAAAGCCAACATCTGCATAAGCCACATGAAGACGAAGATAAACAAATTTCGTCACAAAGTGAATCACAAAAGATATCAGAGGAAGCCCAAGAAACCAAGCATGTCGAACCCGATGATGCCACCAAACAGCAAGAGATTCTTGACAGCTCAAGCGGGGAGCAACTATCAGATGATTTGTCAGATCTGCAGGTGAAGACTCCGCTGACTGCTGATCCGCCAGAAAGAGGTGACCAAGATTCCCGTATTGACTCAGTGGGTACCGCCTTTAATGCATCCCATGAAGATCCGTGGGCCACCAACGTAAAGCTTGGCCAAGATAAACTCTCTAAAGTGGACAGCATGAAGGCCGCTGCTGTCATCTCCGATCAGAGCCAGAAAAGGGACTCCAAACCGAATTGGAAACCAGGCTGGCTCTTGAGCTTCTCTGCAGCTAATCAAGAGAAAAATGTCAATTCAGACAGATTGGACCAAAGCCTGTCTGCCGAAGCCACGAAGCCCACTGAGCCCAGATCTGGAAGACGTCGCTTCCAAGAAGACAGACGCAAGGGTCCGTCGGAAAAAGTAGCCCAAGTAGAAAGTGGACTTCAATCTTCAAAGTCCAGAGAAACTTCACAAGCGGCAAGGACTACAGAAAAGCAAAAGGAAGACAACCTGGACTGGCTCCTTGGAAGTTCATCGCCGTCGAGTAAATCGGCGTACGTGCCTTCTGTAATGAAAGAGAAACCAGATCCTTCGCAAGGGCTGGTGTCAAGAAACAGACTGACATCTTCAAGTCGAAAAAGAGAGCCAACCGATATTCTGTTCTCAGAGGATTCCAAGGATCGGGGGAGAGTGTCCTTCGGACGACGAGGTGGGAAAGCTGATGAAGGTGTTGCAGATGGCGGTATTTCTTTCGACATGCAGCCGAGTTCTTCCATCAGGACACCGTCAAGGCGAAGACATTTACAGCCCAAACAGGCATTAGACTGCTTCCTCAGGGACAACCTTGAGGCAACACCGGCTCCTCAAGAACTCCGAAGTCCCTCCCCACGCGTTTCAGAGAAAGTCGTCAGAGGGAGCGGTCCAGCAGGCAGTCTGGGAAATAAAGTGGACAAATCTTCCGACTGGTTCGACAACCTTTTTCCAGGTTCTGCATCTTCACGGACCAATAAAAAACTCTCGGCTGGAAGTCCGTCGACATCGACTCTGTTAGCTGAGAATAATACAGAAGATTTTCCCTTAGAGGATTCCGAAAAGAAGTCCTCATCTGGATCGAGATCAAAGTTGTCTGAGACTGATAATTCCCGAGGCAGCCCGTTAAAGCCAGAACAGAAGTTGAATAGCACTGTCACAGACTTCCCTGCTCCTCAAAAACCCGAAGCTTCAACATCACATACAACAGGGACAGCCAAAACACAGAATCTGGCCAGCAGTTCAGATAAGAAGACAGAAAAAACCTCTGACTGGCTTGACGACCTTTTCAAAGGCTCATCTACTAGTGCCGAAAGTAAGTTCTTGGAGAGGAGCTCCTCAGCATCGACTGAACCAGCTGCAAAAATAATTGATTTGCTCGCGGACGATTCTGCAAAGAAGCTCTCATTTGGCAGAAGATCAACGCTCCCTGAAACTACGCAGTCTGAACAAACAGGCCAGGATCAGAGACGCGAAGTTCCAACTCTGAAATCAAAGGGGGATGTTTCTGACTGGCTTACCGGAGGAACAGCAAAGCCCCGACAAGAGAGAAAGCAACCATTGGTGGGTGATGATTTAATCGAAGAGAAGGAGCAAAAGTCAGGAAGAAGAGTTCTCTCCCACAATGAATCAAATCAAGGAAGTAAAAACACGAGTAGTGCCAGTGAAAAGGAAGAGGCGGCAAGCCAAGGTCAAGGAAGTACGCCCTCAGGATCCGGATCCAGCAATCTGGATTGGCTACTTGGAGACACACCACCATCACCTAGCAACAAGCCCAGTTTTGGAAGGAGAAGTTCGAGGAGGATGAGGACTGACATGTCAAGTTGTCCTAGTGCCAGCAAACTCAAAGATGACAGCGACTCGGATTCGGACTGGCTCGGTGTCATATCACGCACTCTAGCTGACTCGAACGGGAGAGAACGACAGAAGAGTAGAAGAGAGCCAGAGTCTTCCTTGGTGGACAAAACTGATCCGTCAGACGACTGGCCGGAAGACATCTTGTCTGGCTTTGTGTCAAAGCGGCGAAGCCAACGCTCGGGATCTGGGCCAAGAATGTGAGAGACAGGTCGAACAATGGAAGAAATGCAAATGGCAAGCTAGGAGCGCACATTTTTAATACAATGAAATGTGAATGAATGAAAGGTGTTAAGGAGACAAAAGAAATAATGCCGACGATCCCAAATTGAGGAATTCGTGAGAATCTCGCACCAAATAATAATCTGAACTCGAAAGTGTAGGGCCCTTGTGCCATGAAGGCAGATGAAAAGAAAGTGGATGGGATGGGAAAAATTGTAATTTAAGATTCGGTAATGATAACAATTTCAAGAAGGACATGGGTATGAAACATCTTCACTTAAAACGAGGTGTCAAAGGTCATTCCCAATTAGCCAAAAATGGCCATGCAAATTAACACATGTACTTAATTCTAACGTAAGATTGTGACTGGCTTTAGTGTTGTGAAGTCATTTTAACAGTCTGTTTAGTTCTTGGCTTAATTATTTGCCTTACACGTCTTGAACTGAATCAAGCGCTTCCCCAGAACTTTTGTGGCCGATGACAACACCCAATCAATATAATTCAAATGCTACTCTTTATATTTTTTATAACTTTTTATACAAAAATGAAAAAAAAAAGGGACTGGTCATTGTTAAGACCCGAGACCAACATAATTTATAAGCTCAAGCCAAATTAAAGTATTGAGAAATTTGTAATCGGTAACCAAGCAGAATTTTCACTTTAAGAAATTACGTAATTGATTAATAAAGGTGCAACCCGGTATTTGTACTTGGGGGGTCAACATGATGAAAGACTGATGATGTTCCATTTCTAACGAAAAAAATAAATCACCAATGAAACTACAATTTATCAAATGAACATATTAATGGAATAAATCTCACTTATGGCTGTTTTCGTATTAACTGCTTCAATTTATTTACTGCATTTAAACTGACGAATACGTGGCACAAAAATTAAAAAAAAACAATAAAAAAAGTTCCTTCAAAGCTGTTCTCATTAACTGCCTACAGTTTATGCGTTTCAGAATTACAGGACTCCAAAACAAAGAAATCAAACAACTACACATACTCTTTACCATGAGAAAACCTTTTTTAATTCTAATATAATACACCAATGATTGCACAAATTCAGCGTATCTAAAATGTAGACATTTCTCAGCGAATGGGCTTTAGCAGGATTAAAACACGAAACGGCGCATTGCTCAGACGCTGTGCTTAAAACCACGTTACAAAATTTACACCCAAATCTTACGCGCTTGCATAGTCGTGACGAAAGGCATAAACAAGCCATTGGAGACCTTAAACATTTTGCAAAAATAATGCCACAATGCAAATGAATAGAAATAACGTAGAAAGCGCTGGTAACTTTTCCCCACATTTTATATCCTTAATATTTTACTTTGGTTCCAAACAATAAACAACGCTATAAGCACATTTTATGGATCCTCATCACTCAATAAAAATCACAACTTCTCTTATATGCATGAACACTGAAATAACGAAGACAACTAAGCCGGCTTGATGCACACAAAACTACACGCATCATTCAAAAATGTGCTGCCATCAACAAGACAAATCGAAGGATGAATAAGCACAACTCAACAACGAAAATGTTCACGGTCTTACTACATTAACCTGTACCCCTTATTTCCAGAAAACCATACTGCTTTAAAAATATATTTTATAAGAACACCCATACCGCTTAATTACTTTCTTCACTTCTGTCTAATTATTTCCGATTTTAGACAAGACCAATAAAATTAGCCACTACCACTGTGGAACAGTGCATCTTCAATTTATATTAGGACATACAATCTACGCACTCATTCAAAAGTGTTCAGATTTTTACACATAAGTTTTGCCATACTTTTTCAACATTAAAAATACCTCAACTGAATACGTGATCCACTCTCTGTACAGCTTCTATAACATGTGATACTTTACAAATGTTGGCACCATTTTATGGACAAAGTGGCATCATTTCCGTGAATAAAGGTAGCATCAATTTTAGGAAGATTTAAGCCTGAAGGCTTTTAGATATTATAGGTCAAGAAAACCAACCTAGTCATACGTAAATAATTAAAGTGGGCTATTTCGAGGGCCTCATATGAGATATAGTCGTTTTAAAGAAGAGCACAGAGAAAGCTTTTGTCAGTCTTGTAATGCCAAAATTGATTTATCAATATATGTGAAGTTGGTGATCTACTGGGTTTAAGAGCACTAGGGAAGTGGAAAGTGAAGCTGGCTGTCAAGTTTTGGCAATCAGTGTATCAAAGAAATGGTGATAGACATGAGTTTGATGTGGTCTTTTGCTTGTCAAAATTCTTTTGTTTACAACCCACACACAGAGCTTGCATTAAAATATACTAATTTTGTTATAAATGTTGTGCAAGTTTAATTAATTTCTTTATGAGAAGTCTTGCCTGGTTTCTCTGTGCAAGAGAGGGAAGAAAGGCCCTCTGCCCATTAAAGGATATTGACTCCACCAAGATACATTTCATCAAGTTGACGCGATTTCACCACTCCAGGACCGACGATGACGATGCCCGGATATACTGTGCCTTCCCGGCCCGTGTTGGCCGAGTAGAAACTCTCCTTGGAGTCCACGTCAAAAAATGACACCCGCCCTCTGTCGACATCGACGCAGACGCCGACTGCGCAAGACGTTAGGGCGTGGGTTGCCGGCTTGTTGCCGTTGCTGCCCGACTTCTTGCCGCCCTTGCTGGTTTCGTTCGGGAAGTAAACCTTCCCGCTGTGGTAGGTCACCAGGACGGTCGCGTCCGCCCGCGAGCCGTGGTCAGCGTCCAGCTCCTCACAGCTGTCGTGGCCGCTGTCGCCGTCGGTGTGATTGCTGACAGGGTCACCGAGCCTGCGAGATCGGCGCTCGCTGACGACCCCGATCTGTACGGCGCACGGCGACTGGTCGACCACGACCTCCCAGTAGTGCTTGCCATTAGTGATCTTCCGGTCGCCCAGGCAGAAGGCCGGGGCCAAAGCGATGGGGCTGGATGGCATCGGTCCGGCGCCAGTCGGTGAGAGGAGGTTGGTGTTGGGGCGAATGGTCAATCGGTGGCCATCTTTGCTGATTGAGGGGCCTTGGGTACCATTTGGCTGACATGAGGTCCACTTGAAAAGCAGCACTGTAAAAGATACAGAAAAATAACGGGGGTGTCGTGGAAGTCGACAGTGTCCCTAAGCACATACTCCTCTGTTCGAATTCCAACACAAGCATCTCTTCAATGCTCAAATTCACTTTCTTGAATTTATTTGAAGATGTGAAGTCGATATAAGGGCTAAACTAATCTGAAAGCCTACGGATTTAAAAGTGTCTGAACTTAAAATGTACGTGGAGAAATTAAACCGGCTGATTAAGTTACAAATTGAATAATTTCCTGTCAATAGCCTTCGGTGTCGACAGTCTCTGATACAGAGCATTGCTGGTGTCGACAGCTTGTCGACATTTCTTACCGGGAGCAGGCACGGTTCTGATGACCACGATCTTGCTGCACTCGCCCTTCCCAGCCCGGTTCTCGCCCCGAACTCTGACTTTATATCGGCTGTCGACTTCCAAGTTACTCAGCCGATACCTAACACCACATTATAATAAAAAGTTCAAGGGACACTTAGGCCTATCTGTTTTGTCTTAATAATCATAACCAATGATGCCGTATGCCACTTATATTTCTCTGGCCTTTTTATTAAACAGAGAAATATTTACTTCACAGCTTGGTATCGACATTTTGATCTTTCATTGAAATGTGCGTAAAGTAAAACTTTTTTTTGCAAAAGCTTAAAAATTAAACGTACCTCTATACTGAAATTTTCATACTTGGTCCTTTTTGTGAGGTAAACGGACATTATTATTCAGGGGATGTCGATCTGTCCAGAGATTTTACAGTTTTAACGAACCTGCATTCCTTAATTCCGTCGATTGACGTCCACGGGTCCTCGGCGGCCGCGTCGCTCCGGGGGCTGCCGGCAGCGATCCTTCGTTGGGTAGTGGGCGTAGGCGGTCTGGTGCCCTCGGTACGAACGATTTTGCGGTACTCCAAGATGTAGGTCTCGGCCGGCGTCTTGCCGGAGGCTGGGTCCCACTCGATGATGACGTGGTCGTATGATTGGCAGCGCTTGGTTGCGATGACTGGTGCGTCGGGAGCTGTGTTGTAACAATTGTAATGTTGAAAGGGAAGATGTTCGACAAGTTACACAGTTCTCTTCACTCTCTTTGTATTTATTGATCTAAATTGGAAAATTTTAGAAATCAATATTAAACCATGTACACGAGTCCAAAAAGTTAAGGACCATTTTTTATTTTGTGTATATTTTTTATATGAGATATTTAACTGCTGAAAATGTGCGCTTAATGTTTTCAAACTTTTTTTAAAAAACTTTTTATTCCAATGAGAACACCATCTACATAAACAAAAAAAATGAAAGAACTAGACCCCACTCATAGCTTGGAAAAAAATACAAGTCAAAAACAAGTGGTCCTTAACTTTTTGAGTAGTGTATTTCACTAAAATTTCACAGATTCACGAGGAAAACAAATAAATACATCCGACTTTACATGAACTTTGTTATTTCAAATTTGGGATGCAAGTTAATTCAACTCATCTCACATCTGATCACAGGTTACACTACAAATAATAGCAAACAGAGTACTGTACATACTCAAATGTTTGTGTAGGCTTATGGCAGCGTTTTCAAATCTGCGCGGAATTTGCAGTTTGCTTATTCAAAATGGTGCCATAACTTTCCTTTATAGTGTTAACAAACTTCATGACAAAGTTTGTAACAAATTTCAAATAACCTTTTCACTGTACCTTTGTGAAAATTGAGAGTCGTCAGAGCTTCTACAGCGACCGCATCATCGATGGTTAAATTGTTGAAATCGTGGAGGGCGTGGACTGGACTAAGCTCCGCCCCCTTGATCACATTCACCGTTTCCACGAGCCTATTATCACACACAAAGTACACGTATATCATCATAGGGATATCACTCTTGCAATGTAAATGCAAATTCATTGTGGCACCATCTAAAACATTTATTTCAAAATTCAATCCGACATCACTGTTGTTAGGTCAAATAACTTCTTCCCTTTAATTGTTGGAAATTTGGAAACACCTAGGCAACATAAATCATTCAGCCAATTAGGGAACTATAACGAGGTAACTTTTTGTCTGTTCCAATATTTCTTATCATGGGCGTACGCGCAGGGCAGGGGGGGGGGGTTTGAACGAACTTCCTTTTTATAATCCTCCATTATTTCACTAAATGAAATTATCACAAAACAGAAGTCTTGAATTTGTTTTGGGGGCATTTAAAACGCACCGTATTACAGAATTTCATGTCCTTTTTAAAAGACATTTTCCAAACGGAGTATACCCCAGGATACCTCATCTGGGGAGCCCCATCGGGGATCACAAGACAATGCGTGTCGAACCCCTCTTCTGATAAACCAGCAGGGGGTACGCCCTTGCTTATCTTTATTTCAAAAATCTACCAACTAAAATCGCCACAATTGTCGCTGCTTTAATCCAGCGACCAAACTCAGGAGGTCGTGGGTTCAATTTCTGCTCCTGTCTAACGGGGCACACAAAAAAGACACAGAACGTCGTGGGACCCACCGTCCGAGGATGGGCCTGGCCGCCTGGACGAAGCATGCCTTGTCCGTCTCCTTGAGCATCTCCTGGGCCAGATCCACCACGCTGCAACCCTTCAAGATGTCCTGGTACGTGTCCAGCTGCGTCCGGACGGCCCCCACCCGCCGGCTGATCTCCTCTTCCGTGGCCCGCGTCAGGGCGCTTTTCCGACCCTCAAGAGTCGTCTGCAGGTGGGCAAGGGCCAGGGAGAGCTTCTCCCTGGCAACGGCGCCATTTTCCTGAGAGTTGAGCAAAAACAGTTATATCAGTTAATCTCTAATGATGCCCATTTCGTTAGGAAGTACAGTCCAGGGGTACAGGGAGAGAAATTCGAGGAAGAAATTTGAAATGGCCTACTAGTTTCAGAAATGTAAGGGCCGCGCCGCCTTTAGAATGTAACTGACGATTTAAGCCTGAGAAAAACATTTCGTTGGCAAATCAAATGCATCTTGTCTTCGTCTTTGACAATAGGTGGCGTACCTCCAACAATACCCCACCCCAACAACAGAGTACAGAGGGAAACTCGAATTTCGGCGCCATTTCAAGACTGACGGGAGTAATTCCCACCTTGTATCCAGCACGAATGGGCCATTTAAGCGAGAGATTCTTCAAAAATGCTGCCCGTGTTCTTTCAGATGTTAACCTAAAACACCGCGGCCGAACACCGTACCGTTTGTATGGTTTCTATATTACACTTCTGGCCACTTATCTGCTTCGACACTGTTAGTACGAGCAGTGTTCTTGCTTGAATACGAACCGCACTGAATCGTACCGACAACCGGCCGTTCCAAGGACCCGAACCCTTGCCTTTTGCACAGTCAACGTGTGTGCCTATATACCATCCGTGCCTGTAATCCTCGGCAAAGGAAGTGCAAGATTAGACTCAAAAGAGACGGTTCGAGCCACACCCTAATGGATGACATCATGTCGTGTCTGAAACTGTTTGCAAACCGGCAATGGAGACCTTTGCTCAAACTGACATTCGGAAGCTGGGATTTTCCTAAACCAGTTTGGTTTTCCCAATTATAAAAATAGCACGCGTCTATTTGCGTGGTTCATCTACACTGTATGTTATACCTTTAGCAAACTAATTCACTTTTCCGAAGTCTCATTAGGTTACATATTTTAATCTCAAATCTTTTTTCAGGGGGAGGGGGGTGCCCGATAAACGGAAGGTGTTTGGAGTGACAAAACACACAACCAGAGACTCATTCACACCTCAACTTTCCCGCACAGTCCTCTGAGGGCATCCACGCCGTTCTTGATTTCGTCACGCTTCCCTCTGATTGCATGGAGGTGGCATTCCATTTTCTCCTGGAAGGAGGCACGGAAAAATAAAGGCAGTTGGGCGAAACTTTCGGTGAATTAAGAGTTTTGTATCGAGGTGGTCAGCAATGCCATTTTAAGATTTAAAACTTTCCAGCTATTCAATCTTTTTTCCTTTCTACAGCAAGCCGACAAAACCACAGCCCATTCTGCGACAAACATCTGTTGACAATTTTAATAGTATGACGAGCACGCAAGACGTCAATTTGAGAAGAGATTTTTAAAGCAAGGTTTCGACCAACAACTATTAATATAAACCGTGGAGCAATTTCACAAAGGTTCCATGTTCAAGACGACATTCTTTTGTCACCTGCTTTTGGAGAAAAATTAGCTCAACCAGCAAAGGGTTTCTTGTGGAGAAGCTAAATGGAAGCGTTGCTTACAGAGCGAAAATAAAATTGCTCAGCACAGTCAGGTTACCAGCCAAAAGGTCACGTGATTCAAGTGCGTTACTGGTTCCCAATTATATTTTACATTAAAAAGCTGGGCATGATGAGTTTTATGGGGGCCATAAAACCGTTTCTGCTGAGTGGCACAGTCAGATGTGGTCCTGGTGGAAACCTACTACATGTAGTAACAACAAAATGCACGTCTGACTTGTTGGACTGTATTTCTGACCTTGACGACCGCGTACTTCCTCTCGATGACCGACAGCTTGTGCTTGGCGTGCTCGCCGCTGAACTTACAGCGGTGGCAGACGGGCTTCTGACACCCGTCACAGTACATTGTCACCTTCTCGTGCGTGTGTTCGGTGCAAGTGATGGTCTGAAGAGGGGAAAAAAAGAGTATTACATAAAAAATGTTATTCCATCTTTCATGTTAACCCCTGAATAACTTCCCTAATACGGAACTTTGGGTGTGAAAAATAATAAAGGTAAATTTTTTTGTAAGTTAAGGAGCAGTTGTCAAAAAAGACATTGGATTGGACTTTCGCTTTTGAATTAAAAAAATACAGGTCAACTCAGAAGGATTTCTGCTTCGAGTTATATTCATATGACTGTAAAAAAATCCTTGTTAGTTTGTCGGATAAGGCACATCTCTGTGAACGTATACTCACATAGAATTTTCTTCTTGAGACCAATACCAAACCAGAACTGCCATTTCCGGCTAACTCGTTCAATTATATGTTTCAATAAACTTCTTCGTGTCAGTGCTGTGAAAAAATCCATTACAAGTCATAACCCCAAAGTAATTTTGGTTCAGGAAATCACAGTTTAGCTGACCGTGCGATAGGAGATGAGCAATGTGTCATAATTCAATTCAACTCACTCCGCTTTGCCCCGTTTATTCATCCATGTGCTGTCCTACCTTGGGTCTGAAATTGTTGGTGGGTCCGATGTGCTCGTGCTGGGCCCGGGGCGTGCCCCAAGGGTGGTGCTGCTTGTAGCACTCATTGCAATAGCTGAGCTTGCAGTCCAGGCAACTCTTGGTGGCGTCCAAGGGAGGCCGGACCTTACACAGGCCGCAGGGGATGCTGGCCGCCTTCTTGGCGGCGAGCTTGAATCTACGAGGGGAACGAAAGCAACGCTGAGGAGTCGACATCAGTGGTCCAAAAAAGCCAGTGGTATGAAATTGTCTGGGAAGTCAAGATGGCTGCCATGTACAATTCATTTCACGTTCCGTAACAAACCTCAAGTTTGCCAAACTCGAACTGTGGCAAGCAAAACAGCCTTCTATATCTAACGTTAAGTTTACGGCAACGAAAGAATTGGACAAAGTGATAGAGTTACCCTTCACGAGAGAGCAAAGCCGATTATTGTGGTTAAAATGTCACCAGACGACTATATACCACGACAAGAATTTGAAGATCAGGGAAGTCTTAGCGCTGGCATAAAGTGTCCTAGGTATCTTAACAGATAATCGAAAAATGACCCTCGATGGACGATCCAGAGAGAGTTTCATCAGTATACGCACTCAAAGGCTGATGTAAAATGGTAGATTTGCCTCAAAGTTGATTGCGCCGTCGGCGTGACTGCCAGCCTTAGGACAACGATCAGCACCCGGAAGGCCAAGGAGACACGGCATAAGCTCGAGATTTCCCAGCATCCAAGGAGTAAAATGATTTGAAAGCAGCCTGGAAGTTCTCCAAGTCGGCGAATATCGCAAAAAGGGGCCTCTTGGGCACTTCACTCTTTTCTGAGCGAAGCCTTTTGAAAAGAAGGTTGACTTGCTCCACGTTTCGAACGGAAGACTCAAACTGTCGTCGGCTAAAACAAGCCAGAACGCTCGCCCAAACAGAATCTGACATGTAAACTTTAGTCCATCGTTTTGAGTTCCACGCCGTGAGCGTCATCAAATGAGAGACTCGGTTCAACCCAGAATGAAAGTCGATTTTCAATACGCAGGTTCCCAGCATGTAAGATCCATAATACGCATCCAGGCACCTTAGATATAACCATGGAACTATAAAACGGACACCTCCCCCTGAATCAGCAGCTAATGGGAAACAGTCATGCATCATACTACAGCGCTTCCTGTGTGCCTGTCGAAAAATGGGCGCCTGTACCGAATTACTATTGGTAATTTGTAACAAAACTTACTTGATGTGCTTTGCTATCAAGCAAATTAATGAGTGGTGTTCGGCCCTTGAATGTTGATCAGTCAATATAATTAACCTTTAAAAATCTGCCGCTACGTGACTGGTATTAATAAAGCTTGTCGCAAACAGACTAAATGAATATTCGACTTGCCTAGTCCTATGCGACACATTCTTTTCCTAACGGTCCTTTTAAAACATGACTCATTTTTTAAACCTGGGAAGTAGTGCGCGACCACAAATGTACATGTACATTCAAGCGCTTTGGCTTGAATTAACACTGCACAATGTAAGTCCAAGAACAAAATTATAAAATAACTTTTGGTAAATTCATGGAACGAAACGAATCAGCCGCAATGGTTCCGACTTCATACATTATTTGGAGTAGGGTCAACTTGGATAAATCGTGCAGGGGGTATTATTTTGTAAAAATGGGCTCTTTGTGCTGGTTTCGTCTTTCCAGTAAGAATACCACGAACAGGTAAAACAAATAATTTGGTGTAGCGAAAATTTGATTATTGCGCCGACTGGCTTATGATAAGTGGAACTAACGATAAGGAAAGGAATCTTACAGTCGGGAGGATAAAAGTAAAGATTTTTAGTTATCGTTTTTTACTTTTACCTGTCAACGATGACTTCTAGGGCAAAGTTTCGGTAGAGGCCGTTGAGTCCCTTCTCCCCCAAGTCCACGTTTTCCTGGCACGTCGGACAGAAGAAGGTGGTAGGATGGACTAAGCCGGCTGAGGTGGCCGACCTCCCTCGGGGCGAGGCCGTGGAGACAGAGCCGGGAAGCGACTCCCGCCGGCTGCTCCCAGCTCCAGGACCAGCGTCTCTTGGGGGCGCCTTCATGGGGGTGTTCGCCGCCGTGAAGGGCATCCCGGTCACGGTGGCCCGCCGGCGGAAGGAGGAGCGCAGGCTTCCGGTGGTGAGGGGCCGGGTTGGCGTGGCGACCGGCAGCGAGGCCACGGAGGTGGTGGGGCTGGTGGCCGCGGTGCTCAGGCTCTCGTCCGAGCTGTGGTGAGCGGCGGCCGAGTCTTGATTGGCGGCCAGCGCCGTCACCTGGTCCTTGGCGCATCGGTGGCAGACGTTGTGCTGGCAAGGCAACGACAGCGGTGTGGTGAAGTAGTCCTTACAAATCGGACAAATTAGCTCGCGTTCCAGACTGGTCATCTCCATGGTGACAACAAAACCACTCCTAGGTAGAGGAAAATACCAAACAATAGCACATGCTGATAAAGCGCGAAATAAAAAGAAAATGGCGCCGAATATTTCAATTTCAAATCCTCGAGGAATCAAAGTCTAACCCGGCACTTAGTCACAGATATTTTGCCTTTCCTGAAATGGTACAGCCAGCCCAGGATCCCGTTTAGACTCATTTAGACTCACTTTGAATCCTGCCACTCTGCGCGCTTCCCGAATAGAAACCCTTCCCGCTCGACTATAATAGCGCGACATCCGTTCCACAATTCCCCTTATACTTCTGTCTCGAGAGCAACGTGAGACAGCATTTTCCCCGAAAGAACCGTCTGCGAGTATGAAAATATTACATCTAGTGAATCGATTGCAGCTTGCACTTTCAGAACATGACTGCAGGTTGACCCTTCTACTGCATGATCAAAACCACTTAGCTTCTTGTTACGAGCGCCTTGCATTATTTCGTGTCTTGAAAGAGGATATAAATTAATAGTCGGTCTCTTATCATGATGATTGTAGTAATGTGGTTATAGTAGAAGCGGTGACACCCAAGAATATTGAACCACAGAGGAGAAGATAAGGGATCAAGTGACATTAAAAATAAAACTGGCGTCACCAAGAAGAAGCAGAGGTGAATGACGTGAACAATACCTGACCGATATAGGAAATGCACTGTACAAAGTTGGTCCAAAAAGTTGGGCTGAGCTACATTATCCAGATGTTGGTCATTTTTAGTAGAAATGTTTGTCATTTTTTTTTAAAAACAATACCCCTAAGTTGGACACCTTGTGACCAGAAGTTGGGAAGTTGATATACACCAATTTAGGTCAAAAAACACCCAACACCCCACTCAAGATGACCGGACACTAATAGACAATTTGTGTTTCTTATCCATGCGTGCTATGAGTACAAATTTGTTGTGAGATCGATAATCACAATCCAGTTGGTACATTTCGAAACGTTTAACCTATGATATGTTTATTGAAATGTGTTTAGGAATGTGTTTAATCAGCAATTTCAATTAAAAAAAATGTTATCTGTATGGGAGATACAATCTTGAGTATATAATAATTCTGTGAATGAAAAAAAAAAACAAATTGATGACGGCACAAACCTATCATGTTACACTCTAAAAAGGTGCTACGAGTTTAAACACATTTCTAAACACTATTCTTATACCCGCTTCTTTAACTTGGTTAGCTTCAACACATTTATTGTTACGCGTTCAGGAATGTGTTTGAATGCTAAGCAGATTTCAGAAAGCTAAACGTGTACCTTTGAAAAGCATTTAGCATTCAACTGCGTTACTTTAGTTATAGATACGTATGCTTGAAAAAAAAAGCCAAATCTGGTTGTTAACCAGATTTCGTTTTTGCTCATAATTAGTCGCAATTTTTCAAAAAAATACACTCTAAAAAAAGCGCTGAGAATTTAAACACAAAATAAAACCACTTTTTTGTACTCATGACATGTTTAACCGCGAAATGTTTCTTGTTACGCGTGTAGGAATGTGTTTAAATGCTAAGCAGAATTAAAAAAACTGAACATGTACCATGGAAAGCATTTAGCATTTAACCACATTCCTATATACATTTCAACAAACATGTCATGGGTTAAACGTGTGAAAAAGTGGGTATAAAAGTGTTGAAACATCTTTACAAGTCGTAGTTAAAGAGTAAATATAAGGAGTATATTCATGAAATATAGTTCGTTAAATTCCATTGAGGGAAAGAGTTTGTGTTCCATCAGTGACAAAGCCAGACCTTGCAACTTTCCAAGACGGCTGCGTATTATAATGTAGGCCTATCGGTTGCATGACCAAAGACATCTGTTTTGGTCACGGGGCGCCATTTTGCTACCTGGCAAGCAGCCTGTGATGTTATCGATCTAGAGTGAATGAGCGCCATTCATTCGCGGGTGACGGTCGGTGCATCAAAGACTTCATAGCGAATACGATGTCTTTACAGTTTTATACACAATAGTTGCATTATTAGAGGGAATACAGAAAGACAACATGTCCTCTCTGTGCTCTTATTCAGTGGCGTTTTCATGGCATATCGCAGTTTCAAAAGGACTGCAAAGCAACTGTGCTGCAAAGCAACTGGACTTACATCAGTGCAAATGCGCGGTGGCAGGTGATCAGGAAATCGCAATCGGCCTGGACCACACATTGTTTCGCGTAAGCGCCACCAATCTACAGTAAAAACGGCAAAATGCACAAACATCTACGAGACCCGCAGTGGTCTCGATACGGATTTAAAACAGGCCAGTGTCAGCCAGTGGATTATGAAGGACCTTCCATGCCATGCATTGTCTTGATACAAATTAACAGAATATCGACCAGTTTCCCTTCGTCTTGACATGAAGCTCAGAGGGCTGACTAATTAGAATGTAGTCGTGACGAAAAGAAAAGATGGCGAATCTACAGAGGGTTAAGGGGGTCTCGATACCGGGTCACCAGAAATAAAAAAAAAATAGCACATCATAGCACAGGCCTTTAAACCCCCTCTTGTGACAGCTTACCCCTCCTTTGAATCTGTACACGTAGAGTCTGATGTTATCTTTCGAGTACAGTCTACCTACCTACAAGGCAGATTTCTTTTAAAGTCAATAATTCTGACTACACGGATGCATACGCAAATATTTTGACTGCCTGAAAGCAGACCTTATTTACTGCCTTAGCATTTTTGTTTCTGCAAGGTCAAAGCCATTCGCTCATAGCGGTGTAGAAAACTGTTCTCCATTAAACATTCCTATGATGACATCCAAAGTTGGGGCTATATATATCTTAGTCTGTGCCTCGGGCGATCGCGAACTGTCGTGATCTATATCCCAGGGCACTGACATTATAAGATGTCCGCGGTGTAAAAACTGCAAGACGCGTGAGGCTCGCGGGAATCTGAACCTCTGATACAGGCACCGAGCGTCACGGTCACATCGGCTCGTTGCCAGCCGCTCAGTGACTCGCCGGCCGTAGGTATGTGCCACGCTCCGTGTCGCCTAATTGATCAAGACAAACGTACACGAGGAAGGAACGAAAATACGGATTATGTATCTGACTGCGGCCGGGGTCACGGCACACAGGTCCCTCGCTTGGTCCCCGTTATTGTAACGAGGGTGTGAAACTCGTTGATACCCATGACCGGAGTCAACACTCTCGACGGCATTAGAGTTGAGATGGAAAGAACGGCGCAAAAAAATTGTCGCTTGCCACATTTTCGTCGCCTGTTAAAATGGCCGCGCATGTCCACATGCATTATTGAAGCGCGAGATCTGCGCTGGGACCGAGTTTACCATAAATTATTCAGTTTTAAATCCACAAGCTCTTTGAGGGTGAAAGACCGAAGATTTGTAATTCAACGGTGCGTTCCAATGGCGCAGCTCCACGAGTATCGGGGCCTACATGCAGTCAGCTCGGAGTCGATATACCCAGAGTCTGGCCTTCTTGGAAATTCACAGAATGCGTGCTCAGGCTCGAGGCACAGTAGCATGCACTTAATTTCATCCGGATCAACGATTCAACGTGCATGCGAGGCCTTGTCGCAACGCCGAGTTCCGCATGCAACATGCGCACTTTCAGACTCCATTAGGCCTTGTTCGTGTGCGGGATATCATGTATACCATTGAGAGCACGATTGGTTTGGCATCCAGATTGCGTCTGCCGCATAGGCGGGCTAAAAAGGATACACACATCGGCACCACTTTCGTTTCACGTTGTTGATGACGTTTTGTTGTGCGGTAAACACGGCTAATAAAAATGAATGCAGTTTGTGTACTCAGCTTCCGCGTTGTTTCGATTCATTTTGACCGGCACAGGGACTTAGTAATAAAAACAGAAGTTATACGCGTTCGTAATGACTAAATTTCTGGTCAAACATTTTGGGCGTAGCGAGGGTTGGGAAAGAGGAAAACAAGACAATTAAAACTGAAAAGGGACGAAAAAGAAAAGGTGGAAAGGAGAAGGCAATCGTTCAGTTCCATTAAAGTGTCTCTGAACCGGCCCTCCATCCCTCCACTGCTGATGGTATATAGGCCTATATAGTCCGCCATGCCTGATGGGCACTGTGGCAATCCAATCTTAGCGCCGTCTATGATTGTAACATATTCATTATGCTTACAGGTCACGAAGTCGTAAGCCACTAATTCCGTAATTTAAGCTTGCGAACATGAAAGGAACAGACGAATGCACACGTTGCCATGGTTTCACTTTCTGTTTGGTCTAAAGATCACACGTTTGCACAACCAACGCCTTTGGTAGAATCAAGTAGAACTGACGATTAATTATGCAGGACAAAATGCTCAAGCCAGACTCTGTTCTGAGAAATCTGGAGTGAATACAATAAGGGATTACAATGTACTTCTTTTCATCAAAATGTTGAGTAAATATATGAAAACCGGCGGTTTTACGAGAGAACGCGTTAGACTTACTAATACGCAAAATTCTCGTCGTCGAGACAAAAAGGAACGCTGAACACAATGGTTACATAGCGGGAGGCTGAAGTGGGCACTGACTCGTCTAGGAAAGACTGCATTATTTTGCCAGTTTCTGTTATTTTTGCGCACTTTGTGCTGCAAACACCCGCGCCAACCATAACAACGAGTTTTCTACGAACGCGCAAACTGAATACCACAGTCAACTTGAAACTGCAGGGAAGCTTAGTGTCGACCTGTTTCCTCATTCCAGGCGTGTGTGCAGCAGAGGTCTGGCAACCAACCGGTGGACCCACGCCGGCTCTCGCTAGCCGGTTCATTAGCTTCTTGAACTTCGACCAAGATTATCTGGCAGAGAGGCGGGAAGTCAGTAGCACGCGCAGCATGACGCTGAGTAAGAAGCAGCCATCTTGGCGCGAAACCGAGATGGAGTCCAGGCGCAAAGAAGACAACAGCCTAATAACGGCCGATAACCACTAAGCACGACGGAGGACGATGGTGAAATACAAAATTATTTTAACCTCTCAAACCTCTTTATGAAAACAAAAACCAAAGACTGCCAAGACCTCTAGCGCAATCGCGCTAGAGGTGACGCCACGTACTTGCGTATGCGTTGCAACAGAATCGTCGAAGTGTAACCATTCAAATGAACTTAATGCAGGAAGGCGATCATCAGGTTCTTTAGCCAAGACGTTTTCCAAAAGTCCCTCAAAATATAGACCTGTATACATCCTACACTTCCAAGAAAACTGCGTTGGCTTAGTGGAACAAAAATGTGCTCGCATGCGCACTGCAAACGTGGCTGTAAGCCTATTCCCTAGTTTTAGTGAGGTAATGTATTTTGTTTTTAGAGATACCCGCGATGAGTGACATTAAACAGCTATCGGATATCTGTTTAATGTCTGTCTATTCACGTAACACGCAGATTCTGCATGTTACGTGAATAGACAGAAAGGCAGACTGATTATGTACACGTCACTCGCACTGGAATGGATATTAAATACTGCCAAGCACCTTCAGAACAAACAATATTGAACTCGTTGGATTGAAGTTGTCACAATGAATCCGACTCCCAGACATTCACCGGTGCACAATGAAAAGAGGAAAAACACTGGAGCGCCAGACGTATTCTCAATAGAGATCGTTCTATGAATTCACCGAAGCAGCGTACGTGGGCTTACGCTTATTGAGGGGATCTGCCACTCACTTGGAATAATAATGATCAACTGAAAGGAAATGTGAATAGTCCAGCCGACGCGAGAAAGAGCGAGAAAAAGAGAGGGGTGAGTAAAGTTGACGTGCTGGCAAATGCCATCTGCTGATTCATAACTTAAACAGCTATTATTGTGAACATAAAGGGATTACCTGTTCAAAGAACTGAAATCGCGCCGTCGGCGAAATGCTCACCAACTTCACTTCACGGAATCCGTGAATCTTTCCTTGGCGTTTTGACGTGAAGTGACAAAACAAATGACATTCACAGAATTGCATCCGTTATACAGCACATAGGAATAAGACAGGGCAGAATGTACATAGAATGGCAGTTGGCGATCAACGTTTGAGCATTATTAGCATAACTGTTTTCGCTGTCTCTGCAAAAGCCCCCCAACTTAGCTCGTATCGACAGATTAATCGTCCAGAAATGATTATATCCACGGCACGCAGTTGTTATTAACCTTAATCCCACAGCCAAAACAAAGAAAATAGATTAAATAGCTTGGTTCATGTTTATGATAATTTTGTTTGCCTGCACAAATTTTAAACGCATGCAGGTGTACGAACGCTGTCACCATATCATTTTTTTCTGATTATTGATAGAAACCCACACAAATTTGTCCTCAAATTGAACTGAGAATTTGTAAAAGCATGCCATATTTTGTCCAATTTGTCCAACACATATGCATTATTGCGTCTCGTATTCATAAACGGCACAAATATGCATGTACATGCGGTCCTACGACTGCAATAATCACATTACAGTTAATCGAAACTGAGCACATGTTCAGATCGATCGTGAGATCATTTCACATTGGGTAGTCCCTTATCAGGTCCATGGCGGTAACCATGACAAAACGACCACATGATGATCACGCAGCGAATTTCGTTATATAAATGCGAGGCGTCTATTTATGAAAAAACCCCTGAAAACTCAGTCTGTAAACCTGGAGACCATATGCTTCCGTACATCTCTTACCTTCAGAAATGCGTAGAAAATTTGTCAAATCTTCACAGCCTCGGTGAAACAGAGGACTGGTCTATTCCTTTGTAGCGGATAATCATGATAAACCAACTCGAAGTGGCCATTCAATTCACGATTTCGTTCTCTCTTTGCGGTGAGTGCAGCGCGGGTTCACAATGAGTCTAGTCTACGCGGTGCATGTTTCTATTGAGAATGACACGTGTACATGAATGGAGGTGGCGTTCAGGCACACGACGTCAGAGACGAGCAGAATGATGCAAGAACGAGTAACGTGTAGTTCATGCTAAATTAATGAGGTCGTTCAACGCTCCTTAATTAAATATTATGGTACACTCCCATTAAAAAAAAGAAACAACGCTGAATCGTGTAAAAAAAGGTTGCGAACTGTTAAACACCTCTCTATCTTGTGTGGAATAAAAGAAAAGGGAGGCTATAACAGAGTCGTGCTAGTTTTGACACGATATGTACGTACAAAAGACTTGTTTTAATGAGGTAGCTGCTGTTATGTGTTTGCTTAATGACGGCATCCCACGCTGTTAAGCAAAGACTTCCGATGTGAAAGCTACTGTATGTAATCAGCTCGGATGTGATTCAAAATAGCCTGCGCCAATTTAAGATTTCCTCCCCGAGGAGCTTGAATAAGGCTTTGCTAAAAGTCTTTATACTTGAATTTTTTACATGAACAGAATTTCTGGCGAATGAATTGTAAAGGGGTAAGACTTTTCCTGTTTTGGACATCTAGCTCCGGGCATACAGATTACGGTATTCATATGTATACAAAATGAAACACGATAGTGTATTCCTTTTGGGAGTGTTTGCTTGAGACATGCCTAGGCGAAACTGATGAAACGCCTGGCTTTAATTAAAACCAATTTGTCAAACAGCGGGGATGACAGAATTAAAATTCCGAATCACACCTGGGTACAGTATGGACTGACTTTTAAACCTATGTTATTCTATTTCAAAAGAACGGAAAAGGAATTTAGGGTAAAAATAACTTAAAGTTTAACAGAATGAAAGACTTTGACAAGCAGTCGCTCTCCGGCGACACGTAGGTAATATCTCATTTATATAAGTGAGTTTAACATCACTATGATTCGTGCGTCTCCAGTGTCAGTGGGAGGGGAGGAATTTCCACTCAGTGGAGAAGAGAATGTTAATAGGCAGACCCTTTAACAGCAAGCGCTAACCATGGAACCCGAAAAAAGGGGAATAGCGTATCATTGATTTCCGGGTTTGCTAATCGTTGTCTGGGAGCTACATCCGATGCGTCAATTTTAGATTGAGGAAAGCGATTTGGGTGTGGAGATGAAAGGAAACTGAGCCGGCCCGGGGAGGACATGGGTGGATAAAGACACGAACTGAGCCATGCAGGCCTGGACAATGACGCAAGGAGGGAGTTGAACGGGGTCGTCTTGGAGGGAATATACATGTAGAAAAAAAAATCGGTTTTCTCTACAATAATGTCATGTGTATTATAAGTGGCATCAGGCCAGACAAACAAAAATCATGATAATTTAGTCTGTTATTTCTGCTCCGTGGACATTGTACCGTTTAAACACCTGGCACAGGGAAACAAAAATAACAGGTTGCGTGTAAACACTATAGACCTAGACATCGCCATACATGTTGTGGCATGGAGTGCTGAGAACACACAGCGTGTAGACACAACACGAGTGCACTTTAAAGCTTGTACAATGGGCTCTCTGAAGGGTTTGCTCGGCCCCATAAGATTAGTGGGTAGTAGAAAAATAGTCTAGTTGCAGAAGGACAAGTATTCACTCGGTATATATTTACAAAGAATTGAAGCGAAATGGGCCGAGCGTACATCTCTTAATTGTCATAGAACAGCGAGTTCAGGTGTTCAGTCGCTCAAAATAATGTCAGAATAGCGGCAGTACTTTCGCTGAGACATACTCAAAATCAATTTAGAGGGAACGTTGAAATAACTTGTACCGTGTGGCAAAGTTATTTTGTCTTCGCCGTAATGAAGAAACACCATAATTGCACCCACTGTGCCATAGGTCAAAGAAAAGCGCATTCTCTTTGCAATATAACCGATTTCAAATACAGGATTTTACCTTTTTTCTTTCAACTCAAAAGAATTATCAGAATGCCTAAAATTAATGAATGGAGCTGAGCTATAAAACTCTAGCAAATCGTACTTTTGAAATGCCATGAACCTTGATTAACAAAGCTTCAGTGGACCATCTCCCACGCTAGCCGTAAGGTTCTATTTATGCACCAGTTTCTGAAAGCCCTGTACATTCGGCAAAGCCAAAGTCAACTTACATTTGGCCTCTATGAACTGCATGCATGTCTACGTTATCGGAGTATCGGAGCATCCACATGTCCATGTTTGTTCTTCATTGATGCATTAATACAGAAGCCATGCTCGATTGAAAAAAAAGATACCCCTTTTCAATTGCAGACGCTTTTGTCTTGGTTGTTGATGTTACTGGGGTCAACGTCCAAGGCTGTCAACAGTTTGGAAATAAATTGACGAACATAGTTTGGTGGTCGTGATCTGTTACGTTCGCGGCTGTAGGTTATATCATTTTCTTTTAAATGAAATCGCAAAAATGTGTGTGATTCATACGTGGGTGATTACATCGAAATGTATACTCTACGTGCGCTGATATTTTCAAGTTTGTTAAAATGATAGAGCCACTGCCACTTTAATGTCAGACTGTACAAAGTCATAATCTTTTCTGTCCACTACAAATTGCTTTTGTGCACTGAACAATCTAACGAAAAACATTTGTAATAAAAATACACAGTTAAATTGGTTTTTCCGGCGTTGTGTTGACAGTAACTGTGGGAAACCTTTACATGTATAGCAGGCACAATATACCAATGTTCCTGTGATTAATCGATGACTTAAATAAATAAAACTAATCTCTGTAACTGCGTGCCCAAACATGTCAACAAAAACAATGTCAGAAAACAGCGCGTTGGCTCACAGTTTTGAAGCATGCTACTTGCAGGCAACTTTAAAATTGTATATCTAACAGCAAACTTTGACTTCATACAAATTGGACCAAAGCACGGTGTACTTTGATGCTTCAGGTCACAACAGAATTGATACATGTACTTGGTTCAACTCGTGTTTTTCCCTTTTCGGTTTGCACGAGTGCCAATTTTCAAGTGCACCGATACAAGACGAAAAGACCTTCACTGGCTCCCAAAATTCCCGGTCTATAGTTCATTACCGATGCATGCCTTCACACATGATTGCAGAGTTAGATACAAGTAGGCCTAAACAAGTTGATTTTGATGACTCATGTGCAAAAAAAAAAATTATGCCCAAAATGGTCAAAAAGGGCTAAACTTTAACTTGCAAAAATGGCTGTAAACGTTGCTTCCCGGATGCAAGGATAGGGGCGTGGTCAATTGTAGGAAATAGAAGGACAACCACAGTCTCAAGACATGTTTGCTTATTTTTTTCATTTAGCAAAATGCAGAAGTATAATACAGGCATCCTTCACACTGGCTTTATTATATTTAGAAATGTGATTTCATCTCCATGGCACGTTGAAGATATGTAAAGGTATACCTTACGGGGAATATACCAGTATCTGTCCAAGGAGATTGCCCAAAAAATTGGCTGTTAAAATTTCACCCAAGTAAGGGTTAAAACTGCAACTGTACCGCAAATTAGGTTGTGTCTACCCGGGTAAAATCAATTGTAGATGGCCATTTCATGTAACCCCCCTTAACCCCATGCCCCGAAAGGCCAAAAGAGGTTGCTTGAAACAATTTCAACATTGTTTGCCCTCTCCCATAATTTGGTTCTGGATCCGCTGGGTGGTACAAAGCACATAATAATAAGTCTAACCATTTTATTAGCCTCACTGTCTCTCTGATCCTAAATTTGTTTTCGATATTACACACGTTTGTTTTTATAGAGCACGTCTGGTTTCAAATCACTACCAGCATAAGTTCTTTATCCGGCACTTCTATTGGTTTTATTACGCTGTTAGAAACTGAAATTCTGGAACGCGGTTAGAATTGAAAGCAAGAGAAAATAAAATAAAGCAAATATTAAAATATGTATCTGTACAAATGGACCGGTTAATAAGTTGGTTTTATTAGTAAGTGAAAGCATTAAACCAAAGGTATACACCTGAGGTTTATTTACATTGAAAAGAAGAATGAAACGTCTTGCCAAGATAATTAACGATGGAGCTCGCTAGGGCTGCCTTTGTTTGATAGGCATGAACAAGCTTTTGTAGTATGCCACTTCGACTATTTACACTGTGTGGCAAATTCGGAGTGTTATGTAATTGGGCAGATTTAATCACATTGATCCGCTGGTTGGCGGGCAGTACGATGAATCATTATACACGCAGTGGTTTATGTTAGAGATCAAACAGTCGGCTCATTACTGGAGTAACCTCTTTCTAAATCTAACAAATTCTGAGGTGCTGTAGATACCTGAAGAGTCAATTTGGGGTGGGATGGTGGTATCCAAGGGGTGGGGGTAGGGACAGAGCTCCCCAACTCCAGTTCCCATTCAGTTGTCTGCGATGCACGGGAAAAATTACACACCGTCTCTTTTTTTATTCGTTCTTTTGAAACGATCCAATTACAGGAGAATGAAGGTACGTTACTGTGTAAGACTGCATTCATTTGGGCTGGCCGATTTGGCTTACTTGTGCAATAGCATTAGTACTGATTTGGAAAAGAATGTAACGTCACAGCTGAGCTGCTATTTGGTGTTTTCGAATGTACGGAATGAGTACATTGCATTAAGTCCACTGAATCCGCGAAGGTCAAGAGGGGACTGTTGACAACATTTTCTTGAAGTACCTATGTACCGGTTTAATATTGTCGTTTAGTCACCTTTCCACTTAACAGAGGGTACTCGTATAATAATACCTGATGGATAATTACAGCAATTCTGACGTCCCCCTGAAATAATGAAACACGTAGGCCTACCTTAAACTGATGACGGTTGTGAAATCGACACACAGAGCACCAACTTCCCGAATGTTGCCTGTTTTTCGCTTTCAGCTCAGAAAAGATGGCCTTCTCTCATACCATAAAATATTTTCCAGTGGTTCCTCGCATGAGACAGGGTTGGACTTGTCTTTGACTGTAGAGTTGCACACGTGTCTTGAAAAAAAGCGAACGGACAAAGTCACTCCAGATCCAGATTACGCTGAAACTGCAGTACTCGAGCAGCCCGGCACACAGTGCTAGCGCGGCGTCCCCACGCTGTTGTTTGAACCGCCTGGCTTTTTGACTGAGTTCACGGCGTCTCCGGATCGTTTCTACCCGGTCGATTACTCACGCAGGCCAAAGGGGATCCGTACTTTGTTCCCCGGTCTGTTAGTAATCACATACAAGGTCGATGTTGTTCGGTTTCATTGTTTGCCGTAAATGCGTCATTTTGTAAGCAGTAAATCACCTCTTCTCACTTCTGTGTTCTGCGGTTTAGGCGTGGATAGCGTACTTCATGGTCTGGTTTTAGCCGAAACAGGGAAAATGAAAAATGTAATAGTTGGGATCGGTGGAGAGAAACGTAAACGTTTTATTCAATGGCCCCCAGCGCTTTGAATTTGTAATCGATTTCGATTCCGACAATCGGTTCTGCACAGCTGTCTGGTTGGATTCCCAGCTATAAGTACAACAAAAGAACTCCCCAAATGCAAATTAGTAATCAATGCAACTACGCGTGAGAAAAAAAATTACACCTGTCTGCAGGCGTGTTTATTAACAAACTGTTGGTTTTGTATGTAAAAATGCCCATTGTACAGAAATGGACCACACAGGGGACTGATGTAAGAGTCAAGGATGATTCGGGGGCGTCAAAAGAACTATTGTCGCCCGAATAAGCCTTTTGAAAATACATACATCATTGGTGTAAATCCACTTTTTATAAAACCGACAAGTTCGACTGTGGGAACTGCAGGCTTCCCACGTTTTTTGTGTACATTAGCTCCATTTTCTTTTACAAGTGTACTATGTTGTAGAGTTTCTTGGTTTGCTGTTCAAGTATGCGATTTTTGTATATTTTTACGATGGAAAAAATCACACTGAGCATAAAAGGACTTCATGCGAGAAGCAACATTAACAAATCGATGTTGAGAAATGATTAACATAAGTGACTTTTGAAGCACACTATACATTTTATTACATGGCGATGGGAAACAACGCGCACGTGCACTCCAGACAGCTACAGGAAATCTAAAAATAGGGATGACGGTAGTTTCGATAAATAGAGCCATCGTAGACGTCACAAGAGGGCGCTATAAAGACACTTTTTCATCAAGAGAGGTCGCGTCCGAATTGTTCGCGGCTATACGGCTGAAAATAAACATGTTCCCTATTGACGCTGTTAGCTTGCGGTAAGATCAGTCTCCCAACTTGGGTAGCATTTGGGAAAGGGCCACAAGTCCTTTTCGACGCTTACTGCATTGTCGTCACACATGGAACCTTGTATTTCTGTTTTAGTACACACCTTTTTTTTTTTTTAGACGAAAGTAGTTAATCGATGAATTAAAAAACCCATCCCCTTGGACCATTGGTTTAGGACGATAATGAGCCTGCTCGTACAATATTATATTTTAAGGAAATGAACGATTAGTGTGCTAGTGATTCCATAACATGTATTATCAGTGTCCTTCAATGCGCGTAAAACTTGACCCTTTCAATATTTATCTCAATAATGATATGTTTACATTATTCTGTACAGTGTAACTTGAATTATTCGGTGAATTTCGGTATCATTGTAAGATAAGCGTATACACTTGTGATGTATTATAGCTGTTTATGTTTGTAAAATAAGTCTCACTTGCGAATCCCGGCCGCAATGACGATTTGTTTTAATAAACTAATAGTGCTGAATTAAATTATTTTATTGACTTAGATTGGTTTGAATGACTTGTAAGGAAACAAAGCAATATGCAAGTCCAGTTAAATCGAAAAAAGCAGAGTTTTGTTGAAACACAATGGATACACAAGTAATCATTTATTCTAATAACTGCACTACTGTATACTTTGGACGGAACGATAAGGTTAAATAACACTCGGCAAGAAAATGGCGGCAACTCTGTCCATCTACTCAGACTAAATGAACTGTTACATGTTTTCTTTCCATAGCTCATCCTAATGCAACCCTTGTTTTTTTAATCCCATTTCAAAACTCACCCTTATTTTACGACTGCTATGACCCTGAAAGTGTACAGAGGAAACGTGTAGAAACGTGATGACATGTTCAAATTCCCTCTGAAATAATATCCATTTAATTATTCCTTTTAATTTCCTTGGAAGTACTACAGTCCTTGGATGTAATTCTGTATTCAAAGTCTGGCTTTTCACTGAAATTCAATTTTGGCTGGAATGTATGCTCAACTCACCCTCTCCAGTTTATGAAAAATACTTTAGTTTCTATTTAAGTACACTCCACGGTTTTTCATTATTATCGTCATTCAATGTGTTATATCGTGTTTCAAAATGTCGGCCAGTTAAATAGCAGTATTATAAAAAGAAATCTTTAATTTATGACTAGACTAAAATAGAACACTTCTATGAAATTTACGGATTTAGGACAGTTCAACTGCTAATGGGACAAGCTGTATTTCAAGGCAATTTGGGCAGTTTATGAGACTGATGTCTGTGCCTTAGACGAGATTCTTTCAATTCCTTGAGGACCTCGACGTTTATTCGCAACGGGGGAAGTGAAACGCCCGTCGTCGCCGAGTCGGTGGCCCGTCTCGACTGCCGTCGTCTTCTGCCGGTCGCCCGGGCGGCGGGAGTGGCGTGGTCGCGGGCTTTCTCCCGGCTCCTCTCAGGTGCCTCCATGACGCCCGGAAGGATGGAGCCCATCCTGGTAACCTGCAGTCTGGTCACCGCCTCCTGCTGCTTGATACTGCCCAGGGAGTCATCGGAGTCCGCCGTCCGACGGCCCTGGATGTCCTCCCGCGTCTTGACCTTCAGCTCGGCCACCCGCTTGACGGCGTGCCGCTCCCTCTGGAGGGCGCTGTTGCTGATCTCCCGGTCGCGGTTGGCGGTCCGGACGAGTTTCTGCTGCATGAGGGCCAGATACCTCTGCTTATTGCTCCTCGTGACTCTCAACGGTGGCAATTCTCGAACGGGCACTTCCACCGGGACGACGTTGTTTTGTATTTTAGATGCGTCCTTGAGTTCGGCAGGCGTGCCCGGTTTCGGAACTGGCGTTCTACGACTGGCCTCTCTCGGTATCGTTTTCGGTTCAAAGTCTGTCGACAGTGTGATGGGAAAATGACCTTCTTCATGGTCATGCAGCAAATCTGAATTCTTTGGCCTGGAAATGATGGCTTTGCTCATTTTAGCGTGCATTTCGTCCAGGTGGTGATCTATGTTGTTTATCGGCATGGTTTTAGTCTGTTCAACTGGTTGGCTGGTAGTGTCATTCACTAGAATCTTTTGATCTGTTGAAGTTTCTGGTTTGATCGGAGTACAAGTTTCAGCGACGGAGGGCGGCTGCGATGAGACGAGACGGCTGGGACTCGCGTCGAGTCTCGACTCAATGCTCCGCAGCTCGTCCTGCACATGGGCTGCCAGGAGCTGCGAGTTGGGAGCCCGCAGCCGCTCGCACAGCACCTCGAGTTCCTGCTCCTTCCTCCGGATGCGTTCTTGCTCAAGGGCGAACACGGGGGAGTTGGTGCCGTTCTTCAGCCGGCGCTCGAAGTCGCCCACGTTGGCCCGTATCTTGCGCTTGCTGCTGGCGATGTTGATCAGCGTGACGCGCATCTGGTCCTTCCGGCGCAGGATCCGACCAACGTTGGCGCGCTCACTGGACGCGATCTGCCGCTGGAGACGCGCCAGTCGGGTGTCCTCGACGTGGTTGACGAGTTGCAGGCGTTCACGTAGGCGCGTTTCGTGAGCGTCGAGGAGGTAGGACTTCTCGCCTGGGGTCTGAAACGCTCGGGGTTTGCGGTTGATGGCCTTCACCATAGCGCCCCCAATGTTGGTTGGCTCGACGCCGTCCTGGATCATGGCGCGCTGGTGGCAGATTTCAAACTTGGTGGCCTCTCTGTGTTACCATTTTCTGGAATAAAGACGAGAATAGACAGACTGATTCCACTTGTAATAGGCCTACTAACAGCTTAGTATGATCGTCATGTTGCTGATCTCTCCAATATAATTCGCCCCGAACTGGACCAAGAGTCCTAGCAATTTTCCAAGCAACATGGGCTCCTTTACTCGGACCATTTGCGACCTGCACTTCGCTGGTTCACAAACGACTATGAAATGCACGCGTTACAGTCGCACGCTACCAGCAAAATGAACACTCCCGACCAGCATGGCTCTTTTTGACCGATGAGTGGTTGCTTCTGCACAAGGCGGATACTCAAGCAAATGCGCGTTTTGATGAGTTCCGCGACCGTGTGATAACAATTTTATTGTCGTTAGTGGCACTCCATTGACCGACACATCGTCACTTACTGACCTACGGGCGCTCTATGTCCTAGGCTCCGCTCCACGCGACACAAATGTTTATTTCATCGCATTTCGACACGTCAAGGTTTCCAGATGATTAGATAAAGAATGTCTCTCTCAACTTAAAACAGTCCAAGACAAAACCGCAGGAAGCCGACGTCATCTCAACACAGAGAGAACTTGTTTTTGTTTGAGAAAAATTATACAGTATAATTTTACGACCTTACCGGGGTAAATTGGACAAGGCGTTAGAAATCCCAGACGGTGAGTATAACTTTTCACCAGGTGAAACCCTGATAATGCGTATGAAAGCTACCCCCAGCAGACCTGCAATTATGTGGTAATTAAACCATAAGATACCTTAGAACTTACCAAACTAATATCAATGGCAACTGAATTCCCTGCTAGCTTCGTCAAAATGACAAATTACATGAATAGACAATTTTGAACTAACACCACGACATAAGTTTTTTTCCGCGATCAAATTTATGTTGAATAAGATCTGAAACTGAATGAGGTAAACACAATGCTCAGTGTTCAACAGACCTCTGCTCTTTTGTATGCATGTACTGCATATCCCTTTTTCTTTTGCCTATACCGAAGTCATGCAGCAGGACAAAAGTTTTGGTTGGTTAGAACGAAAATCACTTTGTTGGTCCAGAGGGCGCTTGAAAAAACAGAAATCGCTTGAAGGGAGAGTTTCCGAAAATTCGACATTATCGGCGGAGTGAGCCTACTTTCAGATTGTATTGTCCACAGATCTAATCAGTAGCCATCGGTTGAAGAGAACTTTAACTCTTTGGAGACAAAGCGTATAAGTTACGAAACTCGATGGTGAAAATTAATTTCCACGCTTGCACTGGGTTGAGATTTTTATCCACAGCTAAGCTAAGCATGCGCACAATATGCCGTGGAGACAATTCCAGCATGGAAGATCACGACAGTGGACAGGTAAGCCCAGCCCGGAGTAGTCTCAGCACCCCCATTTCTACGTGGTCGCCTGTTCTTCGAAGCTCATTTAACCCCAGGGGGCAGAGGGTCGACCACCTCAAGAATGTTAACAATTTCCTAGCGATCACCATAGACCTTGAAGGTCAGAGGTTACACCACTTGCGATAAGTCACCGTAGACGTATGCGGATAGCCTATTGTGTGGAGTGCGGCGTGAACAAAACTTGAAACTAAGTTATATCCATGATCATTTTGTCTAATAGTTTTATCCCTGACAAATTCGATAATTTCAAAACCAGAACCCAAATCTGGCTTGGAGTTTCCTGTTGCCATGACAACACTGTACTTAATTTCTAAGTTCAATAAAATTCAAATTCAAATACGATACTTCTACAGTGGAGGATTGATAATCAGCCACAAATTTTACACGCTACGTTCAAAAGTGCAGAGAAAAAACAATGCGATCAGTTATTTCCTTCTTGAAGAAAGTCATTTGATATGCCCTGTTACCGGCAATATGGCCAAGGTAATAACCTTGGGTGATAATCTTTAGTTTTTTAAGTCGGCATACACTGGTCCTTATTTTTGAAAACACGCACCGGCATACACGCCTCCTGGAGCTTGAGGGTTGAATTTCCAAGATTCATTATTGCTCCATGTGTAACGACGTATCCTAACTATCTGTAAATAATTACTAAATATACAGACAGAAATATACGTGAAGACATCCGGCAAACCAGACTGTGTTCAAAAATGTTGAGACCAAATCTGTGGGGCTGGTAAGAATGTTAACAACTGTACCACTGGCACTTGAGCTGCGACGTTTGAAGAGTGTAGTCACCCCAGGCTGGTTGTATCGTCACACTAAAATTAGGGATTAGTTGATTCCCGGAGTTCTAGGTAATAATTATAGAGGAGGTTGGACCTCCGTCAGCCTTCCATTAGCGTAACGCCTCGGTTCTTCCAATTCCAATGTTTGCTAAAGCAAAAGAGAAGGGACGAAGGATTTGCCTTTCGGGCAACTGGCACGCCCAATCGTTGCTTCTATTCTACAAACGAAGTCCCACTTACCGTTCGAATTTGTAGGCATAGCATTACGTATCGTCAAGATAGTCATGTTGTGCCGTTTTCTGTTCGGTGAGATTATGAAAATGAATTACGGGCAGCCAAGCCCTCGAGTGACAAATTCGCGTATGATGGGCAGAAGAACGCTGTCTCGACAGGCAAATTCCAACAAGGAGTACAATAATCCGTTTTCCTCGCGTACCACACACGGAGCTTCCAAGATGTCGGAGTGCTTTTTACATGTGTGTGTTTCCGAATACGCACTCTGAAGATCCTATGGCAAGCCAAAGGGTCAAATAACGACCCCGTCAGCAAAAAACGAGCACCTGAGACTTCACAGCCGCATGTCCACGCATCTTTCCCTTTTTAGTGTGGAACCCCTGCCGGGGATACACCATAATTATGAAAAAAGAGTACATTGTAGTTGTAAATCAGTCGGGTCAGCGTTCTCTTTCATTTGTAATCTCCGTCGCTTTCTGGAGAAATTTACAAATAAAGTCGCTGTGCAGAATCTTCTAACGTTATGAGGCAGTTTGCCCCTCCCCTCCCTTTTTTTTTTGGGGGGGGAGGGTATTTAACCATTGCCGGTGTCAATCATGATCCGTCCCTGAATGATGAATGTTCATATTGCTGCATGATCCATCATTTTAGTCCAAGTGCTGATTTTTTTTCCAAATCTGAATTTTGCATTTTCTGCATTGCAACTTTACTCCTTTCCAAAATATGAAAACTGTGAGACATTTTTTGGGTAAAGCATTTTGAAAAGCGCACTCCTTTTAAAAACATTTGAAATTGTCTACGTTTTTCCTAGACAACCGAGGGCGCTGTTGCTGTGACGTCATTCAGAAAAGACACTGCTTGTTTTTACAGAGGGTATGGGGGGGGGGCTCAAATTGCGAACCAAAATTTTGCTCACTGAAAATGTTGCTCACGAAAACGTTTCCAAGCAAGGGGTGGTAGTTAATTGACGGCTGACTTAAACGACAATGAATCGGCAAAGACAATGGAATGTCACGTCTGCAATATACATAAAATTCCAGTAGTTTTCTGCACAATACACAAAGATTAATTTTCAAGGCTGCTACATTGCATCCTTCCTCCATAGCTCCATGATTGCAAAGACCCGTGAAATGTCCTCCGTGATTCAATCCGAGAAGGCTCTCGAAGTCCCAGTGAGTACAGTCCCGCCACCGCATAAACGATATTTATGTACGGTAGTTGTTTGCTGAGTCTGCTGCCGTGGGGTCACAAGGGGTCAAGTCAACGCTTTGACGGGCTGTTACTACTATTAGGCTGTCACAGTCTGACATCGACAGCGTGCGTGGGCATACAATCATTGCCATTGGATACGTGTACATTGGCAACAGATAAAATCCAATCCTGCCTCGGTCAGGCTCAGACTCATTTCCAGCCGCAAGCCATGCCTCGACGGTTGTGAAATTAACAGGTGTGGTAGCTATGGCGTTCGCCAGAGGTGGTCCACGGCATCCACGGAATCGAACTTGAGATGAGTCTAAGAAAAGTTCCTCCGGTCGACTTTGTGCCACAACGGACAATAAGGATATCTATGCAGACATTTAGTTGTCTGTTGGCGCCCTCTGTCCCTTTCATTGAGACCGAGTAGGCCTAGGCTGCACTGAGGTTTTTGCCCAGGTTCCGTGAAAACGAGCATGCTCTGCGCGATGTGTGGGCTAAGCCGTGCTGTGTTGGAATTCAGCTGCTGCAGGGAATCGCCAGTACCAACACAAACAAACATCTGTAATAAGGTTTTGGACTGGTAAAACATGACAGTAATGTGCTCTTTGACTGCTCTCTCACGTCCAGCTAATAATTGTTTTGGTTGAAAACCAAAGTAACCCCCAGGGGTTGGACGAAGGCCGTCTCACTATTGTTAACGTTGTCTCTCGTAACGGTTGTTGCCCTCACTAGACCTTGTTTTTCACATCAGGTATTTAGCTGCTGTCGCACGACAGGTTATTTTCACGCTTAACTTTGCACGCCCCGCTATCTCATTCCTATTTTATTGATATTTGACCGGGAACTTGGAATATCAGTCTAAACATTAATGGTAGTCATAGAAACATTATGCCATTTACCATTTGAAACAAGTTCAGCATAATACATCCTCTGCAAAATATACGTTTTAAATTTTTCATATTGAGGTACTTTTGTATGATTGTATACACGTGTATTTTCGTTGACACATTGGCGTCGTTGAGAGACATTCATGGGTTTAAAATGTGTAGCATATTCAAATTTGGACGGTGCAGTGATGTCACAAAATGTGTGGCTGATGTCTGCTCTAGTTCCATTTCTGTACTAGGTACCAGCCTATCCGGTTCGTAATTAAGTGTGACGTCACTTCAGTTTAAATCACGCCCTTTGCACATGCACTGCACACAGAATTACATGCAATGATCGCCGTTCACAAGGAACCATGGAACCGGAAGTTAACGCTCAGCGATCGTCCCAGGTTCCCAGATCCCAGATCGTTTACAGGCTCGTTTACGAATCGGATAATGACAGCATATTCTCATTTTTAATTCACCAGTAAAGAAACATGAAGAACAATGCGCCCGGATTTTTTTTTGGGGGGTGGCGAAATACACTTCTCTTCGCTATGAAATTTGAAGCCAATAGTTTGAGAAGCGCTGATACCATCAGACGCTTTTGTAGGAATGGGGTAATCGTTTTGGATCAGATAAAATATAATCTATCAAAGTTCGGTTTTTGTGGGCCACTGTGTGGTGAGCTCCCACTTTGAGATAAGCGTTGTTTGCGTTGTCCGGGAGCGCGCGCGCTGAAGTTACTGTATAGCATTCCTAACGCGATTGAGTGTCGTGCTCGATGATATCATTATATTTTTAATGACTGTAATTCAAGGATGGTGTGAATCTGAACGACACTTTTGGGGGAGGACTGCGGAGTCTCGTTTTGGGTAAAGATGCATGCATATCCATTCATGTATTTTCCCCACAAATTTTGTCGAACAAAGATCTGAGTCGGAAGCATTCAGAATGCCTGCGATTGTCAAAGGTTCACATCTGGTTCTGTGGCGGGTTTCAAGGAGTGTAATTTCAATTTGGGAAAGTAATGTCGAGTTGTCGAAAAGCACGTGAGTTGATTTAATCCATCCATGAACCCATGGGTCGTTGTACCTTGCCATCATTTCGGGATTTTGCCTTGCTGTAAAAATCGATTGTCGATTTCCTTTTGAAGATTCCTTCAGGCTGGATTCTCTCGGTTAATGCGACCAGAGAGAAAAAGTATGACGTAAAAAAATAATGGCGGGAGGCAGTTTCGTGAACACGATCACATTAACTTTTTTGTATCGACTGCTTTTCATAATTAACATTTTAATAGAAAAGAAAACTATACGTTGGCGCTTCAGAGTCACATGATTCAGAAGGGGAATCATTTCTAAAGACTAAGCTAACCTTTGCAGAGAAAATGGTTTTGGTCAAAAATATCACTGGTTTGTGAGGAAAATCCTGATCTAGAGTGTCGGTCAGTAAAACAACACGAAAAAAGAAGAAATCTTGGAGCTTAAGGGAGCTGAAATGATATGATTTTACCCAAACACATCCCACTTTAACAATTCAATTTTTAGCCCACTGCTCAGAAATTTTAGCTTGTCGAAAACACCCGTATTTTAGACCTGAAAGTGACGTCAATCAAGACCTAAAATATATATTTATAATCAAAGGCCAATCAAGCTAATATTACCCAATGTATCGATTCGCGACTGCCACGAATGTTTGGCGTGTTTGCGAATAAACTCCGCGGTGTTTGCACGCGCGATCGACCCATCTCAGCGGGGGCAATGTGGATAGAATCACCCATTAGCTGGCGGTGTTTGCTCCGCTCGACAGAGTTCGAAGCTTTGTTGGTCTTGGGAAAATATTAATTAAAAAGAGTGCTATTGGTGCATCGTTCGTTTTTTCCGAGTCTGGTTCTTCCTCAAAACTACTCTCTTTTCATTCCTGCAACATTTTAGCAGTTGAAAAAGCAAGCATTTTGTGTCACAGAATAAAAGACTAACGATTAAAACGAGTGAACCAGCAGGGGAAAACTGTCAAGTATTCTCCATTCGAAAGCTCTGAAATACTCGCTCAGCTAGGCAGTCAAGTTGAACCTGTATTACACTGTAATTAGACAATTATGGACCAATTAAAGATAAGCATTCAGTCAACCGGTCATTGAACAATAGAAAATGACCAATCAACTGAGAGACACACCGGATTGACCGACCGACAGTCCGATCACTCAGTTTATAGCCATCGGTGCGCAGTAGCCAATTATAAAAATCTGCCCTTTCATCGTCACGAATACAGACAACCAGGGGCACCCTCTCTCTCCGGCCAGAGCGCCCCCTACTAGGACCCATTTTATCCATTTTACTGCTTTGGAGAGATCCCCCTTCAAATCTCAGTCGCGTGTAATCACACATTTACTAAAAGCGTGATTACGGACATATCCAGACCAAAACATCAGCAAGGTTTCAGGCCATGCAAAGGCATTATGATCGCCATTGTGTTACCTTTCCACCGAACTTGAACTAGCACCGTTCCCGTGGAGGGTCAATGAAAGACTCAAATGTCGCCTGCAACCCAGTGCGGAAGATAATATTATCGCTTCCCAGAAACAGTACGTCCAATTTTTACCGTCTTGCAACAAACTTTTATACTGGTTTGGGACGAAAAACAAAATTCGGGGCTGTGATAACAGAAAATGTTAGGGACGTACTCTGGCCTTGCCTTTCTAAGGATAAAATTTCAAATAAAAAACGACACACAAACGCAAAGTCGAATGAAAACACTGTAACTTGAGTGGAAACATTAATGTATAGAACATTCTTTGGAACTATCATTAAGCATCTTGTTCGGGATCGTTTGCTTATCTACCTCATCCCAAATGATCTTGCATTGTCTTTAATCAAATCAATCGTTCTATTATCTGGAAACAAATAAGCTTTAAGTACAAGAATAACTCACCATTTACCGCTGCTAACGATAGCCTGGAATGACGGTTCAGCTTTCTGAATCCTGCGCCATGTCTCCCTCTGACAGAGGAATTATACACTCCGTGCGATCACTTCGGCTGACCAGCAACTAGTGAGCCGGCTCGACGGGTTTCAGACGCGTTGTTCCCGGCTGCTAGGCGACGGGCGTCCACGGTGCTGGGGCCGGGCTGAATCGATGGCCGTCCCCTGCGGGTATTAGCCAGGATCAGACAAGGCATGAAATGGTTAATTAATAACTTGCGGCGGCTTGCACAGCGATTGCACACGCAAAAAGAAAGCACAGCGCTAGAGTGGTGTCATAACAGAAGAAAAAAAATCATTAAATGATTGAAGCCGTGAGTTTTCAATGAAGAGCCATTGAAATCAATCTAGAACAGCTCGAACGTTGCCACTCAATTAAAACTGGACCCACGTAATATTCTCGATGAAATTCCCATATCCAATTAAATAGTTATTTTTCAAAATGAGAAGATTTATACTGTTTAATACCACACCCAACAATCATTGTTCAATTATTTTTACGACCAGAAAAGCATAGCATCCTTGCTACGGAAATATTTAGAATTTGCAGAATATAAACAGCGCGATATATAGGCCTAGTTCTCGCGCCGGATGAATGTCTTTTATAATGTACAATTCAGTCGGCTTTTTAGATTTCGCCTCTGTTTACTTTCTTCAAAACGATGGTGAGACTTGGTTTCAGACTTCAGTAGCGCAAGGCAGAAAATTTTTTCCTTTATTCAGGGGTCAAGTCGTAAGAGTATCGAATGAAATCCACTGAGAAGGAAGTCATGCTTTGAGATTTCTACTTAGCAAAGAGCTGGAAATACTAAAGACCTTAGGACTTTCTTTGCGTCTAGGAGACCGGCAGAAGACAGAGAGAAACTGTTCAACCTCCGTCGTAAATGGCACCCTGTCTATAGTTTAAGGTTGGTCACCCTTTTCTGAAGCCCGAGGCAAGAAAATTCGATTCATGCCGTGTCAACGTTTAGACCCAAACTGCATCGTCGATACGTTTTACACGAACAAAGGACTTCGCTTACAGTCTCTCCAAATCGCCCGTGGAAAATGAGGCAGCAATCTTCGTGAAGTGGGTCGAGGCTAAACCATCCATTTTACACGTCTGGCAGAAGCCCACGGTCGACAAAGAAAGTGAGAATCGATGCTCGAACACACTCTCGGTGCATTGTGCTGTCTAGAATGGCTTTAAAGTCTGCTGGTATCGAGGTACAAGTTTCGATAAATGCAGACAACCGCGGCAAAGAAAACAGTACAAGATGCGCTATTGATTTTGGTCGAGCTATGCCCAGCCTTTGAAAGATTTGGAATGTGGAAATTGATCTCGCCAAGGTTTTCCTGAGCAAGACAGATTTTGCCTTTGGATTTGAGGAAACGCAGTTCTAAGTTTTCAAATATAAGGTGTGATGTTGGCTGTGTTCGCCTGTCCCGTATGTCCTCGTGCGTACACAGAACAGTCCCCGGAACTGAAGAAATATGTGACCCACTCTGTGAAAAAGAGTCTTACGTCACCAGAGCCACTTTTTGAGTTTTCATTTGTATTGGAAAGAGCAAAGTGAGTTTCTCGTTTTGATGTATCACTCAGTTTGGCATCCTGATGAAAGTGGACACTCCATGGTGAAAAATGATGTGGTTTCCTATTGATTTACACTGTGCACAATTATTCTAAAGGACTTTTGACTCCAAAGTGGCTCCGGTGACTTAAGACTCAATTTCACAGAGTGAGTCACATATGTCATTTTCTAACCTGTATCGCTTGGGGGTTGGTAAATCCACCATAACCCTTACGATCATGCTCAGGAAACCAGCTGACGAAAAAAAT
>NW_019091521.1:543458-586178 GCF_001949145.1 Acanthaster planci
AAATTTGTCGACCCAATGCACGTTTGAAAAGGGTCGACAAATTTCGCGCGTTATGATTGGCCAACGCGTTGCAAACTCTTGGTGGCGCACTATTGTGAATCGCCCGTATTGGCAGCCGATGCGGTGGAGTTTCGTGGCAGGTGGAATTCAATGAGCGGACGATATGATTAAGTCACGTGTACAACAATACTCTCTTAAAAATGAAATGAAATTAGATTTTAAACAAGCCTGTTCAGCGCTGTCAATATGTTCTGGGGAATTAGAAAGGGTAGGGGCAACTCCCTCTGACCGTCGCATGGCCTCGAAAAACGAAATCAAAACGGGGGAGGGAGGTAGGACTGACAAAAGACCAGGGGGGTCAAGTTCTGAAAACAGGCATAATGTATTCCTCCTTCTACTACCCATGTCCTCCTTTTCTTCCCCTCCCCCCTTTTTTTTTGGGGGGGGGTTCCTTGCATCCTCTCAGCTACGTCCAACGGTTCAAAAATGTTGGCTTTGATATATAGTTATTACCATGGCTTCGGTATATACGCATCAGTTAATCTGTTTATATACGCGATATTAGTTTTACTTGTAACGCCTGTCCAGACTCGTAATTAATGACGGCATTGACAGTTCCGTATTAAGTACACTGTAAACAAAAGACAGATGGTGAATGACAGTTTTCAAGGGGGAGAGGGGTATTAACCTTCCCCAATATTTTGTTACAAGTGTCCCCTTTCCCCCCAAAGTGCGCCTTCTTTCAGTAGCGCCTTTTTTGTCCGTGACTGATGTGTGAAGTACAAAAATTTGGGGATGTAAAGAGCGCCACCTGTGTTTCGATATTGTCCGCTTCGAAAAGTGCCGCCATAAAAAAAAGAATGGTTTCGAGACCCCAGCTTTTGGAATTTAAAGGAGGTCAGGTAACTGATGGACTTGAATCAAGTCGGACTTACGTTGCTCTGCCTTAGTCAGCCATGCCTTCAGCTCGTACGCACTACACGGTCGTCGCGCTCGGCCTGGCAACTCGCACAACCCTCATAAGGCGCCCTCATTTTAGCCTTTATTGTACAACATGTGTCATACGTCACCAGTCAGTATTGTCCGACTTGACGGATAAGCCAATCGGAACACGGATGCTAAGAGCACTTTTCCAGATCCCCCCGTCTATAATGCCTTTTCACGCCCCTGGATAAGGCGGGGTCTCTAACACTGTACATGTCTCTTGGACGATCCCCAGCAGTCGCCTGACTATCACTTCAACTGCGCCTTGCAAAATCATTGGGGAAAAAGTGACTGTAAAAAGCGCACGTCGACATTGGGGAATATACTTCCACGGGGAGGCATGTCATGGCTACGATCGCCTCTGATATGTGTAGGCGACGTGGATTGAAAAAATCTCGCACAACGCAGGAGTCCCTGTGGCGACGGAAACATGAAGGAATAAGAATACTGTACACCCATTGCCCATGGCGAGGCACTGTGTGGATCTTACACCCTTTCATCCACCCATGCGGTTAAGCGATCACTGACCCTATAGGAAATTTATGTCCCATTCCTTTTCAGAAAAATTGCCCATTAATTTTTTTGGGGGGGGGTAGACTGAATGAACAGCGTGTCCACACAATTGAATTCTTTGCAAAAACCTATTATTATTTCAAGACCAACAGTTGCACTCAAGACGTGATGGAAAAATGATGGCACTGGCCCATTCAGTAAAACTTCGACTTGTAAAAAAAAATCGAAGTAAGTGCAACATCGCGGTGTTAAGATGACTAAGTCCGCATTGTGTGTGTGTGTGTCATATTCGTAGATTTGTCATTCTGGGAAAGAGTTGAAAATGTTCTAATTAATCCAAAACGGGCTAGTATGGGCGAATTATACACCTTCCTGATCCTCGAGAACGGACATGGGTGTTTTTGTGACACTGTAACGGTGTCTATGCACTGCATGCTACACACATAAAGGGTCCAGTCCACTAATTCAAGCCCCATTGAAAACAGTGTAAAATCAGCACTTTTCAGGGCCCAATAACATGCTTACCAACATCCCTGAGATTTCAGAAACACAAATGAAATTATTGTCTAGTCCCTAATCTTTCAATTACATTTTCAATTTTTTGTGGGTTAACCAATTACATTTTTAATTATTCCCACAAAACAAAATTACCCCCCAAAAAGTGATTTTTCCGAAGTCCGATTGTAACCATTTTTCAAATGGCAGCCCTCAACTTTCTCGGGCAGTTACGACCATTTTTCAACCGTAGTTTTTAGCCATTCTGCTCTCACATGAAAGCTCAAAGACCCAGGGAGTTCATCCTGGCAACGATTCACACAATCTCACCATTTTGGGGGCCAAACAATCTCCTTTTTCAAAAGATACTGAGGGGGGGCACTTTTAATGCTAATGAGCTGGCCAGAAATTCTCACTTGAATTAGTGGTCTGCACCCATAAACGTTCACCGGGAAAGGTCTTTTTAATGTACAGCGCCCTCTATTTCGTTCCATTCCCCCAAGTTGATGAATTTGATGACCTTCCAAGTCAGGTCCTGGCCTCGTTGTCATATTTGGCAAGAACTTATTTTAATGAGCCTGCCATATTTATGGGGACTGGGGTCACCTAGCCAACAGTTTTACTGTTTTCTTTCTTTTTTCCATTCAATTATTAAAGGTAGTGTACAGCATTGGTAAAAATCACCCAAATCGGACTACGGCATAATCCTGAAATATCTTGAAAGAAAGTACTCATAGCCTCAATCGGTCTGTAAAATATTTCTTCCCACAATGCTGTAGTTTTCGAGAAAACAGAAATTGTTCTCTTTTTTTACGATGGTCGGCCGACCATCGTATAAGAGTTCATTTCGCTTGCAGAATTTGTGGAAGTCTCCATTAATGAACGGGTATAAAGCTAGTAAACAGCCAAAAATATACCGAAAGAAATTTAGCAAAAGCATTGTAAACTGAAATTATAGGAACCTGAGTGTAAGGTGAAAAAGTGGAAAATAAATTGGATCAGTCTGAAGTTAAAATTTATTTAATAAAGGGAAAGGATTTTCTTAGGGCAAAAACTTGCGAATTCAAAATCACCCCCAAAGCATATGGTATGACCCAGATATGGCGGCTGTTTCCGAGCAAAAGGATTTCTACACGTTAAACCTCCCGTGTTCCAAGACATAATTTGTTCTTTGCTTTGAGTTTTCTTTGAGTTATTTAGACTGTTATCGACGTGTAAACTGACCCGAAAGTGTTGTCATTAAGCACGACCATCGATCGCGAGTCGACTCGTGACTGCATTCCTAGATGAAGTTTTTTCATAAATCCGCAATGCGACGACGTTGTCGAAGAGGCGCATAACTCCAAGGTTAATTCACTGGTTATTCTTAGCCGTCGAAAACTGTTCCTTTATGAGGAAATGAGAACCTGTCATGCCTGTTTCCCACCCTGACCCCGTGGATGCTGTTCGCTTACTACGAACGCCCTGTAATCCATAGATTTTAGGCAAGATAAATAACAACACGTTCAATTTAAGCGTAGAAAATAGCGCGCTGTTTTTCTCGATTTTTGAAAAGCAGTTGAATCAAACATGAAACAAGGCCGTGGAATGGAAGTTGCAGTGAATATTATACATCGTATTCAGCCAATCTTGTGAAATTACGACAAATAACCAGTGGTGTTCACTACCTTTAATGCGTTGTAAACAGTTGGAATCGGAAAAACCTGCCAATCTTTCAGTGGGACAGAAATTGAAAAACACCACAGGAGATTTGTTCACAGGAAGATTGCCGACGCTGCGAGTTACCTTCAAACCCAGCCTTTGTCACGGCGGTTGTCGTTGATCTCAATGGGCTGTAAAGATTGAGACCTCGGTTGGGTGCCGGCAAACAGGAAGGAAAAAATGAAACTGGAGTGAATTTCTAATATTCTGTAATCATTCCATTAATTCACACTAATAAATTAACTTCTACTCCTGGGGGTCAGTCAAGAATTAAATTGCGGGCTCTGTATTATAACCGATTGAAATGATGCCCGTGGAATAGGATGTCAACATTTTCCATTTTTTTTTCTATAAAGCCTCCAGAAAGCAAAAAGGAGAAGATGGAATTAAGCGTCCAAGTAAAAATTATCATTGTGATAGACATTATAGACGGGAGTTATATGAACTTAATTATTATCCCAAGAGGGCCGTGGGTAGAACCTACCCCGATTTTTTTTCCGATATCGTCGAAATGCATTTTTTTCCGTGCCCAGCTTTCACGGGTTTTCCCAGGGATGTCTTGCAGTCATTTCGATACCACTTTTGTGAAAATCCGACATGCCGTTCTCGCGACACGCTCATTTTCGCGAGACAGGTCAGTCAAAAATCTAAACTTTTCCAGCTGAAGCGTTCAGTGCGACTCGCGTGTGGCCATGAACAGCAAATGAATGTATTGGATTGAACTGAAACTTGAAAGCTATACAACGCGCATTTGGACATGCATGCCAAGCTTTAAAAGGTTCGGACGTATGACAACCGAGTTGGGGGGGGGATCTGCCCCAGCGGCGTATGAAGCTTTTGGTGGGGTGGGGGGTGGGGACAATTCAAAAGGGAATGAGGCTTCGGACTCACTCAACATGATGATGGGGAAAATATATCACTCTTACTCGCGGTCCCAACATCCTTTTATTTTACGGTGTTGTTTTGCATTCTTACCGATTAAGTTTTCTTTGTTTAAAAAAGAAATCAGCCAGGGGGCAGGTTGCCAACCCCCTCCCCGCTGGATGGCGCCACAGAGTAAGCCCAAATATATTTCATAGGGTATACATAATGTATCATCACTCAGATGAGACTAGGCCTAGTCCTCTTACTCAACAACCATGAGACGAAAATGCTCCCATTTTCACCTTTACAAAACCTGAAAAGCTGATTACTTTTTCCAGATTTTTTTCCCGAATCTTATCTAAAGTATGAAAAACATCAGAATAACAAAATGCCCTATAAGATTGGAGTATACTTCTTTACCTTACGCCATCAAATTTACAGGCACTGGATTTTACCGACTGTTGTCGTGTGGATGCAATTTACCGGCGAAATGTACTCGTCAGGTTCCAATTTAAGATCGTGCGGTTAAGAAAAAGGACACTGATGTGAGATTCCCTGTTTGAGATGTGTACAAAAATCCAACACTATTACATGGTGCAATACCCAGAGTTATAATGACTCAAGTCAATGACTCGACTCGATTCCGACTCGAGTCACAGTTTTTGGCGTCTCGACTCGAGTCCCAACGGGTATTAAATGACTCGACTAGAGTCTCTGCGACCAACTTGACTTGACACGACTCTCTCATGGAGACTCAACTCGAGTACAAGCTTATAAGACTCGAGCCTCAAAAAAATATGAGCAAAATTTTAGTTGGTTAGATACCTGTCACCATGATATATTTTCAGTATGTCTAAATGAAAATAAAATAGTAGTTGTGGTTTTATTGTATTTTATTCAAAAAATTGTGACTCAAATTGCCTCAAGCTCAGTACGTAACTCGACTCAACTACAGAAAGTGACTCAACTCGACTGGACTTCTTGACCTGAGGACTCGACTCGAGTCACAATGTTAAAATGACTCGACTCGAGTCACCAAATTAGTGACGCGTTACGACACTGACAATACCCTTGGAAACCAGGTCAACATTTTTGCAACAATGTCTCTAAAAAGAGCCAATTTGAAGTAAAAGTTACGAATGGCACTTACACCCGTACAGATGACAACATTCACTGCTCTCTACTAAGCCATCATCACAACGAACTTGGTTACCTTCTTGCCTCGAAGCACAGACCGTGCGCACGACTGTAACACTGCCGTAATTACAACCAACAACGACCCAACCGGAAGTCGGTCTGTACATCTGTTTTCTTCGCTGTACACGGTCTGGTAAAATGATAGTATACTGTACCCCTAGTTCACAAACTCTACATGGCGTGTTTTTTCCTAGCAACGGATGGATGGGTGCTCCAACACAAAACAGCGCGAACCTTGCCCTCTGGAATTTTTTGATAATTTTTTATTGGCCCTCTCACAAAAGATACTCGGCGTCAGGCATTGTGTCCAATAGCACAAGAGAGAGAACCATTCAGATGGCCTGTCTGTTACACTCTGAAAAGCCTTTGGTTTTCCTTTATTCTATTCGTTAATCGGGCCCACCTGTATTAATTCGTAACTGTTTAACTATTTACTTATTACTGATTGTTTGAATCCTGTGGAAATAGATACACCTTAAACTTGTTTCCGGCGTGAATCTGTGAGTGGTGGGATTTTTAGCGGGAACTATTTAGTTAGGCTGGGAATATGAAAAACGCGGGATGATGGTGGATCTCCTCCGCAATATCTGAAACCTGCTTTAAGGCAGGATGGAGAAAATTGATTTTTTGGAAGTGAAAGTTTTATCATTGTTTGTCTATGGCAATTACGCTCGTTCATTACGCTTGGAGGGGAAGGAAGGTCAAACGGGTACAATCCCCTCTGCCCCGCTCGCTGATGAGTTTTTTTTTAATAGAATGCCCATGTAACGATCTCACCAACTGCCTGGTGATGTGTACACATGTGACGTGACATTTTGAGTGAAAGACATCTAATTCAGGCCTTAGGCGAAATTCGTCTGCAAAACGTTGCATTTTCAAGCAATAATTCCCCCGGACAGAAAATCGATATCGCAGTATTTGTTCACTTTTCTATACTTGTTTTCCCTGCACTTTTCTAAAAACTGTTGAAACGCATGTCAGCCTGATGTTGTACGCCCGAAGTGTTCCGCGCGTATGAATTACCTTACAACCCCGCTGTTCGTCATCTGAACTTGCATGACGTTGTAACGGGGACCGGGTACATTTTACTACAATCCTAATTGAAAATGCACCTCTGTGTTTCAATACACCTTATTTCCACGTTTTGCTTTGCTGTTTTATCTGTATTTCAAGATCTTTTGGGTTTGTATGCCAACATGAATTTGCATATTCATGAGCAAAACCGCGATGTAACCCGAGGCACTGAAACTCAACGTTGCACAGGTTCGTGAAAAAAAACAAAAAAAAAAACCCGCAATTTTTTTTTATACTTTGCTGTTGAAGCGTTCCACTTCCTTTCGCAATTCATTGTTGTGCTTACGACATTGAGGACGCCACGGTCGATGATCGACCGGCTGCTATGATGAAGTATATGGAAATAAGCCAGTGAGCAGCCTTTTCTCAGAAATGTTTTCAAAGTGCAAATTTCGGGTTCAAAATTTGAACATGACAACAGGCAAAGTGAATGGCGTCTTCCGGAATTTACAGCACATTAAACAGCGCCCTCTCCTGTCTGGAAATGCTTCGCCAATTTTAAATGTTTAAAAATGTGCACTTTATTTAAATCTCACCATCCAACAGCACATTTAGCGCCAATTACAGGATGATAATGAGTGAAAAAGACAATGAAAAAATGTTCACTTTTAGAGTTGGGAGGAAAATCCCGGATAACAGAGAGTTCAAAACGCACTAAGAAAAATTTATTACACTGTTCCTTTAAACACTTTGTGATATACGTAATGTTCCGCACACAGGGAAAGTATCACACTGGGGCTTGACAAGCTCTCCTGTCTCTGGTCAGCGAACGGTGCCTGATTAGCGCCGAACATTTCCCGTCCCCGATGAGGAAGATTCTCCCTAATCAGTCTCCGCCACCTCAGGGGAAATCAACGATTCTAACATTACCCTCCCAAACTAATAATTACCACGAGTTCCAGGTAAGCATACTTTTAATTTACTCACAGGATCCAGAGTCTTACACAACGGAGGATGCGAAATCCTGCGTTCGACAAAGCACTTTATTAACTCGGTTGTTTTTTTCTTGTATGTCATCATGTTACAAAGATTTTGCTTTAATATCTTGGTGAGCTCTGCATGGGAGTCTCCAAATCCCAGCTTCGTATTCGTCTCTGCCTTCGCCCGAGTTTTTACTCCACTGCCTGTAGTTTTAAGAAGTTATGTACTTTTTACCTATCGTAAAGATGAAACATTTACATTTTAGTTTGTTCTTTTGCCTGAAAGGGGTCGGTTCTATGAGTCCCGAGCTGGACCAACAGAGAGCGCAATTTTCTTAGCAACGGAACTGGTCCACGAACGACTAGGAGATGCGTGCATTACGGTCGCATATCGCTCCCAACAAAATGAACGCCCCCGACCTGGCTCTTTGCAACCAATGAGTGGGTGCTTCTCCTCAAGGTGGATAGACGAAGTTGAGATGAGGGAAATAGTCGGAGTCCGGGAAATTATTGTATCGTGTATGTATCATGAAAACAAAATGTTACCATAAGGCAAATGTATTTGATAAGAAAATTATTTTTTTAGGAAGACCCCGTCCTGGTAAGACCTTGGCCTCAACGCTAGCGATTAAATTTGAATTAAAACAGAGCGCACAGGAGCGCATAGGAGCGCACAGGAGAATAATGCGGGAAACGGATTTATGAGGCAATGAGTTCAGTAAGGGTTGGACATTAAAAGGGAAGCTGCAATGGAATTCTTTTGACAGAAACCTTCAAAATGTCTCCGTTAACTTCACTTTTAATGTTTGTTTTACTATTTCAAGAACTGTTTGCAGCCTTTTTGTTTTTTGTGTAAATGGGAATTCCAGTATTCACGAGTAAACGTGTGATGTCATTCTCAGGAACACCAATTTAACATTGGTTTGTGCACAGAAACTCCCACATTCTTGTAAAGATTTGGCCCTCCCAAAGGTACTCTTCTTAGGTGATTTCTTGTGTAAGTAAAAAGCAAGCAATCAGCCCTTCTTAATAACTTTTTTCATTGAGTTAATTCTGGGTTCACGATTTGAACAGAAAAACCTATGCATTGAACCCTGTCTTCCTGAAACAATGGATAATTGTAAAATAATGTTGAAAAGTGCACTTTTCAAAATTCAACCTAAGAGTGATGTCAAAATAGTCTGCACACATTGAAGAATAGTAAAATTTGGCAGAAAAACTGTGTTTGAGAGAACTTCATTGTAGCTACATTTAAGGTAAATCAATGATGCAAAAAACTGACTTCAGAGAGTACAAATCTCGCATGCGGCACAACACATTGTTGTTGTGCTAGCCAACAATTCAAATTAGAAACAGACTGCACTGGGAGCCGGTAAATGGAAAGGTGCTGACTATTCCCACATGCATAATCTCGTTCATAAAGTGGGCCAAAAGTGATGTAACTGCGTCACATTAAATTAAATAAACCCTCGGAGCCGCTACGCCAAAAAAGGGGCGACCTTTTCTCCACGTGGAGAAAATCATCACCACGTCAGGTCCCTGAGTACCCAGTCAAGCCTGAACCTGTACGACTGTTTTATGGTTGCCAATACATCCCTCACGTCTCCTCTCTCACTTATTTTCATTATGCTGCTGTGGAAGTACATTTGTAGCCACGCCCCTAATATAACTCCGAGCTGTGAGGTGGATGTATTTTACTACCAGGTTATTTCCCGGTCATATGGGCGTCTTGGGGATACTGATCTTTCAAAGGGTCTTACTCTGCAGTGGTTGGAGTCTGGCCAATGGGGGTCTACAGGCCAGTGGTGTATGCCTGGGGTGAGGAGTAGGCCCTACGTGAACTCTTTGCCAAATTGGCCTATTGAAAAAAGTTCTGACCATATTTGGTGGTATGTGGAGACTTTCATCCCCGCGGGGTTGCCACCAGTTCTCTTGAAAAAAAATGTGACCTCGACGCACTCGCCTGTCATCAAAGCAAAGGCAACCGTAACGAAAAGGTCTGATCGATTTCGAGTTCCTTGGTGAGGGAACAGGGTGGTCCTGGTGAAACCAGCTATGCCGAGCACTTCTGAGCTGGCTTTTTAAAAGTGCAAGGTCGGGACATGGCAGCTCTTCCTCGAGGAAAAACGTAGCCGTAATTGCAGCCACGGCGGTAGAGAAAAGAGAAGAGGTACTCTGACCTCCCACGTCAAGTGGCGTGATGACTTTTCTCCAGGGAATAATCGGCTGAGCTTGGATCATGGAGGAGATAATTACACCAACCACTTGACAGAATCGGCCGGCAATGCTGAATGGTGACTTGAGGGTATTAAAAGCCAGACTTACAGCAAGATACTCTGACTTGTGTTCAGCGCGTGCAGCATGCGTTTTGCATTTTAATTTCCACGCCGGTGTAATGGCCGAATGGCGCTTAACCCTAAAAAAATTAAGCTGGAGGAGAGGCGGAGACACCTCAACATTTATTTCCCGATATCGCCGCGGTACATTTTTTTCTCAAGAGCCAAGCATTTAAGAGATTTCTGTCACTCTGCGCGGTCTTTTTGACACCCATTTTGTGAAAATTGAAAATACCGTTCCCGTGCAACGCCCATTTTTCCGAGACAGGTCTATCCTTATTACAATGCACACTTTTCTACTGCCGTGCTCAATGCGCGCGGGCCGACACGCGTGTGGTCTTTAACTTCAAATGACCGTAACAAGAAAACCGCATGTCAAATTGAGTTGAAACCCCGCCTTTGTGCTGAAAAGAGAAGTTTTTACATACATGCCAAGTTAAAAAAGGGGACATGGGACAGCTTAGATATTAGGGGTGTGGAATCCAGCCCCGGCTGTGAGATGGTCCCAAATAACTGTGCTCCTTGAGAGCTAACACCCACTAAAGGTCTCGCACACGAAAGCACCACCCTTACCCGGATACCCCCTTTTTGCCAGGTTATAGGATCACGCCCCGCCAACAATTGCTACACTGCTGGCCTGTCCCAAGACCTTCTTCAAAGCCAACAACACTGAAACGCGGTGTTATTTGCGGCACTTTGCATGATAATCGCTCCTGTCTGATCCTTTTTCGTTTTCGTCATCCGCTCTGGGATGTGCACTCGAGCTTTAGCACAGTGTGTAGACTTTGCATTTGCGAGTACCAGGTCTCCGAGGCTCCCAGGGAAATGGTAATGAGCAGGCGTGTATCGTACCATGGACTGCTTGGCAGCCAGAGTTGTAATGACCCCACTCACTCAAGTCCGGACGGGTAAATGACTCGAGTCGCATCCCTGCGTGCATCCCTCATCAGAAGACTCAACTCGAGTGAAATAAGACCAGAAACCCCCAAATAAAAGCAAATTTCTTCGGGAAAAAATTGCAATGAATGACAGAGCCGGTTTGTATTGTTCATGTCATCATTATTGTTAAGTGCGATGTCGTGTTACCAGAAAGTAGTTGAACCCACAGGTGAATTTAAAAATGCCACAAAAATGACTTTCTGTCTTGTCTGTATTTATCGTACTGTGTTCAAATACGTGTGTTAACTTTCTGACCCAAATTGGCTCGAGCAAAATACTTGATTCAACTCGACGTTTTGCCTATAATGACTCGACTTTAGTCATTACGTTACAATAACTCGACTCGAGCAGTGTCACTACGTTACAATGACTCGATTCGAGTCACAAATCTTAGTGACTCGTTACAGCTCTGTTAGCTGCACCACATTCCAACTCCCTAGCCTCAGAGAATCCCAAACTATACTGAAATTCTGCAATTAGCATATGGAAAAAGAATATAAGCCAATCTGCCGTTGCAAACAAAGGGACTTGCCTGTCTAGAATCAACTCCGCTTGGAAATGGGTGTGACCGAAGTCGTTAATGTCAGTCAGAGAAGGAACAGCGGCAGTGTGGCCACGTGACGGCCCCTCACCAGCAAAATGTGTGACATTTAGCATGTAGGCACGTCATGCGACGTCACGAGCCAACCAACCAACCAACCAATAAGCTTGATGAATGGTAGAGAGAATTGTCTACGCACACAGCAACACAAGAAATGTCTGGCACAAACGGGGTCTAGAGATTCGACTACGTCTACTGTCACGGTGTCCTCGAGTATCTGAAGTGAGTGAAAGACCTAGACCTAGCCCTAAACAACAGATTCGGACGCAGCTTCAATGCCAGAGGACGGAAGACCATTTTCTTTCAGTGCTATTCCAATAGCGCTTCCTCGCCAATTTAAAAAGCAGCACTCGTCGATTCACGTGAGACCTTGAGCTGACGATAACCAAATCGCAAGAGAGTGTCAGGCGTTATTCAGATGTCGCCAACTGTGACGTCGATCCGTCCGGGATAATGAGCGACGAGAAGAGGTTCTTAAATCTCAACTGCGCAATCTCACTCACTGGCCGTCTTTTTTATACCAACCAGTAGTTGTCGCTGACGACAACTGACGATAGTTCCACCGACTGCTGACACTGCCTTCGCACTTGGCATTTTGCGCACAGAAGAAGAATGAGCGGTGTGGAGACAACGCCCGCGCGGACCTGGGCGGGTGAACCCCCCGGTAGCATGATCTTGATGCCCGCCGAGGAAGACCGCCCTGCGGGTAGTTTGCCAGAGAGCCAACCTCACTGGGAGGTTCCATTCCTCGCCACCGTGTGCATCTTCGGAGTTCTTGGGAACCTGACGGTTCTCTCTGTCTACAGTAAGGCGGCTTTCCGACGCTCGAACGCCGCGCTCTACATTCTCAATCTAGCCGCAGGTAAATGTATTTTATTTCACCTCATATCCACCAAAGCACATCGTCAAATAGGAGCTCTGTTTAAGAACATCCTTTTAAAAGCGAGCAATTACTGTGCAACTTCCAATCAAACGTTGGTCGAAATACTGAATGCCATAGTATAGTTGGTCCCTATACAGCACCTAACTGCGAGGATTTCACCCTGCAGTCGGTATATGAGGGTCACAATTTAATGAACGCCTTGTACGAAACGCTGTAGACCCCCAAGGGGGGTTAAACACGCACTCTTCGGTTTAAACCGGTACTGGCTTGAGAAAAAGTCCTTATCTGTGGCAAAGGAGTCTTCAGCAACCTTAAGTTTATACATAAAACCGGGGCTCTACTCATACGAAATCTTTGTATTGTCTCTGATAAAAACCAGCAAAATAGAAAAAAAAAATCATCCGAAGGATATATTGGTTGGAGCAAAGAGTTTTGACTTCGCTTTCATTTTGGAAGAGGTGGGCAATCTAATTGCACATATTAAAAATTAACCTTATGCTAAATACAGAGCTTAACAGTTGGAAAATGTGTAAAAAATGTGTTGGTTAAATTGTCTACAATGAGGAAAATTCCAACTTCATTGACTTGTTTTCTTGGCCTCTACACTGCTCATTAATACTTTTTGGTGTTATCAGCTGACCACATAAAATGTGCTAGCTTAAGACCGCTGGTGTTACTTTTCACACCTACAGATGTACCAATGTACTGGAGAGTGTTAAAAGTAACACCAACGGGTTTAAAATAACACCCAAAATTTTAACACCGGTGGAAAGTGTTGGCATATAGTCGTCTGAAAACATCTTTTAAAGCCTGGTTTGTGCAGTGTAAATGATGTAAAAAGGTGAAATTAATTGAACATTAAAGTGGGCGTGAAATTACAGTATAGTTGTGAAAAAGACGGCGCAAACTACCTCTATATAAAAGAAGTGCACATTTGGAAATTGTGAAATGAGAACGAAGTAGAACGCGATTCCTATCTGAGCCAACTCTTCAACCCCAAGCTTAAAGGCGCCTTTCCATATGTACGTTTTTGGGTGCGCTGCGTATAGGCCTACACGATGCATGTATGCGTTTCCCTTTCACGGACACAAAAGTCGACTCCATTATTAATATAAAACACGTGTGCATTTTTGCGTTTCCGGGGCAACTTGGACGAATACGCAATTAAACGCTTGGCACAAGTGTCCATGCGCATATGGAAAGGCGGCTCAATGCCTGAAGAAAAATTGCGTCAACTTTCAAACAACAATAACCATGTTTCGCCGCAAATTGATTATCCTGCGGCGTATACTCAGCAGCTGTTGATGCACATTATGTTTATGGAAAGGCGCTTTATTAACAGCATGTCAAGTCAAAACAGGTCCTGTAGCAAATATATAATTATGCCTGCAGACATGGCTGGAAAGCGGTTGATTTTTGCTCTCTTCAGTCTTTCCAAATCTTAATTAATAACATAACCGACGTGGAAGGTTGAGAGACACCGTGCAGTCTGAGACAAACGCGACATTTAAATAGAAAAAAAAGAATGCTTTTTATTTATTTTTATTGATTTATCACAAAAACGATTGCTTGTTTGTAGGTTTCACTGCCATAGCCAGAAAGCATTCAGGCCTACGCTTGAACCGGAAAAAACCGTATTTCAGGCCTTTAAGACCGTATCACCGAGGGGGAAACGTCCTTTTGAAATGCCCTCCTGACAAGGGCGTAATGGTGTTCATGTATAAAACGCGCAGAAATGGCAATAAAACAAGAGTCTATGTGACTTAATGGATTCCACATAGGCCTAGTGAAAATCCATGTGATAATTTTGAAACCCACATCGACAGTGACGGATTGAAAACTTAAGTCGCCGAGCAACGATTGGCTGCCTAAAGAACGTTAAATCCAATGAGCACAGCAACAACAGCAGCAGCAAAACAGCAGCAGCAACAGCCACCAGCAGCAGCAGCAGCAGCCCACCACCAAACAACAACGGTAGCCACAGCTACATCAGGAACAACAATAACACCAGACAAAATACATTAACGACAACAAACTACACGGGACGTGTTTGTTTAATTACAAACACGTGGCGACCGGGAGATATCGATTCCCAGTTTCCTAAGAATTATGACGCAAAATCTGTTTGCCACGTTACTGGAAAATCTGTTTGGTCTCATGATTCGTGGAAGGTAACATCGTTGGAGTACGTGTGTATTATGTCTGTTTTGAACAGAACAAAGGGCTTTTGCAGAATATCATATTCAGGAGAAGACAAGTGCATCTGTTCCTTGTAGAAATGTCAGGTGCACATTTTCAGAATGGATTCTGCAATTGAATGTCCAAACTGACAAAAGATGACGCGATTGTGAAATCATGGAACCTATTACTGAAAAGAGCATCGTATATCATCTTGGTTTGGAAAGGATATCAGTTAAGAGCCGACTAAAGGCCTGCTTTAGACGTCGTGCTCATGCCGAGTCGAATAATATCGAATTAATAAGCACGGCAGACGTCGAACGTGATTCCATACGCCCATTTAAACTTAATTGAATTCCATGTGGTGGACATAAACAACAAAACCATGATTTTGTAGTCTTATTCAATCACTTCACTCAAGAACTTTACTCCTGCAGGAAAGCAATACTTGCGTACCTTGTAATCCCTTTGCTGTGATAGCCCTATGAGAACGTAACGGTGCCTCCATCCTGCCGATCAATGTCTCATCGGCTCTGGTTCGATTTCATTTCGTTAGGTGTCATTCGGAATTCAGGTCCAAGAAAATATTTCGAGGTTCAAAGTCCACCCTGACTTCACTATATCTCACATAAGGCAAGAACTTGAAAGAGAAACAGTAACCCAAACCCAACTTCCCCCGAGGAACGATAACAATCTGCCACTGAGTCTTGAGAACTTTCCGGGTAAAGTTGCGTTAGTTTGTCGATCATTTCTTTACTCCATACGTTTCGAACATGCGCATTCCTAATCATGAGCGATGTTGAAGTCCACTACTTCGAACTCGACACGGCATGAGCACGACGTTTGAGACGGGCCTAAGTATATCAGTCATCAAGATTTCCGTACAGTTCTCGTTGCTTGCAAAACTAGTCAGTTTATTTCTTCACTTTAGACAGTAAAAACAAGTATTAATGTACACCTTTTAAATGCCTTCCTGGCAACTTTTTACGAACTTGTTTTGGTGTTTATACATTTAGAAACAAAAACACATTTGGGTTTTAATAAACAGACACAAAAACACGTTCACCCGGTGGTAATACTTTCTGAAAACACATTTACACGTATTTCAAAAAGTTGTTTAATTTCAAAGGTTACCTGTTTACCGCTAACGCAAAGATGCGTTTATAATGGGCGTTGGTTCCCATGGGGTTCCACCCCCCAAGCAATCAAAAGACGCCGCTGGTGGCTAGAGACACGTTCAAAAACGTTTTATCGATCGGCCGTCAATCACTGCCCGAATTGCAGCGAGGAGTTTTTTGTTAGGTTGGTTTTGTTGAATTATTTTCCGCGAAATATTTTTAACTGCTAAATTGATTTCTGGATTCACAAATCCATTAGAGGGGTGACCTTAACACGTCCATGTTTATTTCCCTGGTTTGAACAAGCTTTTATATAATAGAAAATCTGTTATTTCGACCTCCAGATATCTGTTTTAATCCAACGAAGTGGTAAATTTAATACAATATCTGCATGGTTAATTCTCCTGCTTTTAGTGAAATCTTCTGTTTAAAATGACAATTTGTGGGGAAAATAGTTTTTCCCATTTTTGAATATACATCAGATTCATTAAAAGATTAATTTTGATGCGATTTCCATTTATCCCTCTTTCTAAAGAATATTTACTACATAAATATTAAGTTTATTTCTTCAGCGCAAAATCACGAAAAGCAAAAGAAACATCCTGTTATGAGTAACATGAATCAATTTGAAAACAAAACATGAGACTCCTGTGACTTTTTGGAGATGGATAAATATTCGAAGATGCCGGTGTGGAAGGGCGTCCTACACTGTCAAAAGAAGGGTAATGTTTCAACACCTTTCAACGAGCCCAGATCGACGAGCTCACATCGACGACGACAATAAAATGGTGAATCCTCTGCGAAACCTACCGAATTCTCTCTCCCTCGATCTCTCTCGTCTGTACTGAATTTAAGACGATTTAATTTTGTTGCAGTTCGTTTTCGAAGTATCTGAGCCTGCAAAATGTGACGAGAGCAGTGGCTTTGCCGTGGGGGGGGGGGGTTGCCCGCCCCCGCGGGAACTCTTGCACCTCAAACTGCTGAGAAGAGCCTAGCTATGTGGCCAGGGGGGGGGGGCAAATTTCCCCACCGCTGAGAAGGGCCTGACGTCAGCGAACAAGAATGACCACAACAAAGATCTGCCCGTGTCCCAGGTTATTTATGCCAAATATGCCAAATATTCAGCGCACGCACGACCGGCTCTTCCAAGCACAATTGACGAAGTAAGAATTTGAAAAGTTGGTATTATTTTCGGTAATGTTGACACGAATTTTTGTGTAGCGTAATAATGGAAAGACTGACAAGTCAGCCTTTTCCCCCGTTGGGGGGAAATCACTGTATTTACGAACCCGATGAGATCTTGTACGGGAAATTTGGTAAAATAATTAGTATGTGAGCGAAAGGTTTCGACAAACTGTGACATAATACTTGGGGCAGAATATTACGACCCCAACCTCGCCTCTGTTCATAACTATCTGCTCTTCTTGACCAATCAAAAAGAGGCACTAGAAAGGATCAACTAGTCTGGCTTGCGATTACACCATGTATAAAACTCAGGAGAATGCCAGATCCTGTTGTTTTGTTTTAATGGCGCTTTCAGCTACTCAGGTTATTTGCGCCAATAACTATGCGTTTATTCATGACCTTTGTTAATCAGCATCATATTACGGAGCTAGGAAGAAGGTCCAGTTTTAGAGGCAGGAGGAAATCGGGGTACGCAAGAAAACCTTCCAGAGCGAGTGTGGACTGGAAACCAAATGCGCTTAAAACCTGGGCCAAGCCGGGACTCGAACTGGGCCTCATTGGTGTAAAGCGAGGAATGAACCACTGCTCTAAATCGCTCCCCATGGAAGTGAGGCTTATGAAGGGGAACACTGCGCTGAACCGTGTCGGAGTGGACTACTATTGGTGTGGCTATGGGTTCTGAATCCTGGCTCTTCACCCAGAATCCAAAATTCTCCTGATGAAGGGCACAGCATACTGCCTGAAATGTTACCGGTGATTCAGCACCAACAATCACTACAAGTGCAACCCCAAACCTATATATAACTTGTTGATCGACACCTCACCATGCAAACCTTCAAATGTATCTGACTTCGCTTTACGGAGAGCATAAAGTTCCCCAGGATAGACAGTTTGAACGTTATCCAATCAGGCGCTCAAGATTGTTTAGCAACCTGGCCTTCCTGCAAAGATGCCGAGATTCCAACATCATTCCAACTGGCTTATACCTTCGCGATCCCATCCATAGTGCCAAGTCCGAAGACATCCTCAAGAAATCCAGCACCGTCCTCTTTTAGACAACAGATCGCCAGCACACGATCCACTCTGGCTTTCTTATACGAAGAGACGTGCTGCTGCAGTCACAAACTCAAAGCCACAATGCTCAAGGAGGATTTTGGCAAAATCAACCAGCTAATCTGGTTATCCAACTCTTTCGCCTTCCAAACCACTCGCCAACGCTACATCAAGAAATGTAATGGCTGTTCAAGAAACACCATCGGACCGACCAGCGGACAGAGGTACCTGCTATATTCCAACTTCCAGTCAAGCCCGACCTCCGCTGACAGGAATCTTCCGTCAAACAGTTCTTGATTTTGGTCAACACGTCCTATCACACACTGAAACTTCTGTTCTCTTCCTTGACATGAACTTACACTTACATCCCGATCTACCCCTATTGAAATTATTGTCCAATCTACCAAACCTGCCATTCTCTAACTTGGGAAGACCAGAGCCGATGATGTCCGCCTGCAGATCCATCAAGCTCTCCAGAAACACAAGCCCCCAAACCCTACAAGAAAGTGTGGCTATTGTCTCACTCCGCCGAGGTAAGTCCATCCACATCCTCACAGCCGACAAAGGGAACGCCACACGTCGGTCGGGTTCTCACAGAGCTCTTCCCAAAGACCCCACACCTTCAAAAGAGTTTAAAGAACAAGTTGCTCGCGCTCCAGCGATCCGGAAACATCCCTGCTGCCTTATACCAACAAGTACGACCCTCAAGCTCCCGGTGTCCCAGATTAATCAGGCATCCCAAGTTAAACCTGACGTGCCTCGATCTTCGCCCCATCGTAGCCTCCAGGGGAAGCCCCACATACCACACAGCCAAGCTCCTCGTCAAGGTTCTCCACCTTCTCGTGGGAACACGCGGTAACACGTCAAGAATTCTGACCAGGTTGTCGAGTTTATACAAGGCTGCATCACACTCCAGCCAAATGGCATCATGGTTAGCTTTGATGTTGTTTCTCTCTATACAAACGAACCTTTCTACCTCTGATACCTGCAACATCGCCATGCAAAGGCCACAGCACGACGTCACCCTCAAGGGGCGGACAGATCCCAGACCAAATCCACGACCTACTGGTCACCTGCATATCATCCTGCGCAATGTAAGAATTTCACAGTCGTACGTGAACCAGCGAAGTGTATATTTCCCACCAAAGGAGCCTCTAATGCTATGCAAATTGCGCCCTCTCTTGGTTCCGCTCGGGGCAAATTTACAAATTACTTATGTAAAATACGTAGGCCTAATAGCAATTTCATAAGTTGAAAAACTGAGTGTTGTATTTCATGAGACGATGTTGGATGAAATGGAACATTCAAGCTGTCACTAAATGAAATATTTTTCTAGTGCGTGATCTTGAAACACTTGTTACAAATATGTGAAGTCGGGCGCAAGTTAGGTTTTCCTTCTTCGATCCGGCACGACATGGCGCCGTGCACACCACTGTCTGACATTCCAGGCTAATTCAAGCTGGAACAAGTGTCTTTGGGTACCTTGCTAACTGCTCGTCGTTCGACCGCATATTTCCCTCCGAGCAGCCACTCCCACAAACTAACACCGTTACTCCATGTGTTTATTTTTGTTTCCAGGTCTATACCAGGCACGAAAAGAGACAAACTGAGGGGCACCCCCCAACAAGTCCAATCCCTATGCACATTCCAGCCTATTGTCACTTAACACATTCCCCCTAGATGTCTGAAAAGAATTCCTGAGATACCAGTATAACCATGGTATAACAATGACCAACTCAAAGGCAGGGGGGGGGGATTCTCTCTGTCTCATAGTTTGCTTCATATGTCCAGGTGAGTTCCCGGTAAAACTTGAGTCTGAACGACTGTTTTATGGTAGCTAATACATCCCTCAGGTCCTCTCTCTAACTACATTTCATTATGCTGCTGTGGAAGTACTGTAATGCCAGTCACAACCCAAACTGCCGTGACCTGTCAGCACAGGTCTATAAATAACGAGCCCCAGTTAGTGATGGCGACCATATGGGCCCTAATATCCACACATACCTTTTTCCTTGCTCTCTGTGACTTCCGTATTGCCTAGTTGTACCTCTTGCTCACACTTTACTCTTTTCCTATGAATTTCGTGGTGTTGAGTGAACCTGCATGAAAGCCAAATCTCCCCGACACTGGCATTTGCAACATAATCACTTTTCTTTGGATACTGACTACATTTGTCGGCAACACAGCGCTCCCTACTGTCAAAGTCCGATACCTTCCACCACTCCTCAACAGACAATTGCAGGATTTTCACATTCAGGAACACTAATGAGGATTTTGCTTCCTCGGACACGCTCTATTTTGCAATCAATACACAGTCATGACAGCACGTGCATGTAAACACCCTCGTTCTTCGGATCTCTAGTCTGGTTTGAGTGGCTGAGAGAAATTTAGGAAAAGAGGGAGTATAATGAGTCTGGGAATCAGACTTTGATATGATATGCGCCCTCTTGTGTTTAAAAGTCATTAAGTATGGAGGTTTCGGTTACAAAATTAAAATTGGGGAATACGAGAAATGAAAAACTTGTCAAAACACTAAATTCTAAACAAAACTGTTTAAACCAACCGATATAGGCGCGTGAACAGATGCTAATGATGAGCCCCTTTTAAGTGATATGTTATTTGAAGGTTCTCGAGCTTGGTCTCAAAGCTTTGAACAGTTCCGGTCTCCCTTATGCTTGCAGACAAGGTGATTCTATCCCTCTCGGGTTCTTGATATGAAAGAAAATTTGAGGCAGCCTTGAAGAGATTGGCGAGGATTTCCGTGTTTCTACCCAATCCCCTTAATTTCACGTGATTTACAATTCACGGAGCAGAATGACGGGGATTTATTCAGACGTACAGTTACACAGGATGAAGCGATCGGATTAACCTTGAGTTAGCATAAACCCTTCTTAAGTGTCCACCACAAATTGCAAACCACTTGAGCCAAACGGTTCACACTTGAAAGTTCACCACCATGCCATCAAGTGTGCGTAACAATGGGCACTACACGTTTAAGGGTCTCTCTGTCATGCGTCCTTGCGAGATCACTGGCAGTGAGCGCTTTGATTTTATCCTTTGGTAAAGCATACTTTTTCTCTACGTTCCGGTACATCAACAAAATCTGTAATACCCAGCAGCCTGAGTCCAGGGGGAAACGTTGCAATTAAAGCTTTGGCGTCCGTCGTTCCCGAGCGGCCTTCTGTCTTGTGACGGCCGGGGACGGGGAAAGGGTCTTCGCTCGAGTCAATGTCAAACGATCGTCAAAGGAAGCTCCAGTAATTAGATTTGGATCAGCCATTTTGTGCAGGGGTGCCGACAGAATAGAACAGGTTTGAAAGCACGCAACTCTCACCAGTTGGGGTTTTTCTGTCGCTGACAATGAAACGACTAAAAATCAACTTTGAACGGCCGATAGACACTACTATAGGACATGCAGCTCAGAACAACGCCAAAATGGAAAGGTTTTTCTGAGGCTTAGTCAAAACAGGCAAATGATTGTTTATTAATGTTTACTTACAGAAGGCCACAGCCTGTTCCAACCATTCTTTTCCGAATAAACAGATGCATTGTATAATTGTTTTTGTAACAATCTATACATCTATATATAAAACGGTGCCCTTTTTTAAAGTCTCCATTTCGTCTCTAGCGGCAGCTTACTTAGCGTGCTTATGACTACTAGAGCCGCATGGTAAAAGGAATCTACACGGATCTTTTCCCAAATCCTGGCATTCTTCACCTGCAGACACAAGGAGAAGCATCCATCAAACTAGCAATCCGATTGACATTTCCACGATCAGTGTCAAATTCTTTGGAAAGAATCTTGGCTATTTCTGCTTCCCAGTATTTTGTTCCTTTAATCCACGAGAGCAGCATTCTGCGCATCTACCTATTTTTGTATTGTAGCGTGTCCATTACACAAGGTACATTTCGTACCACTTACCAATGTCAATGACACCGGGCGAAGACACACGACCTCAGGTAGTGTCTCAGATTACTGTAACATTTTCGATTTTGATAACTAGATTAATGTTCACTTTACTGCTTTTTTGCCTCCTCCAAAGTTATCATGTGTGCTACGTGCATTTGAACCTTGATCGTTGATTTGCCAGGCTGTGCCTTTTATTTTTTTTTTACTGTACTGAAATTCATGAGGATTTTATTTTGTTGTGCACTTGTGTCAAAAGTAAATTGTACCGTATGAGCTGAAAACAAGAAAGTACAGTCCCATTCGCTCCTAACAAAAAAAAGCAAGAACCTTGACTTTTTTAAACCCGAGATTTTGTGAGAAATTTAGCAGCGCAGCGAGTAATAATTTCAGTGGCGTTTTGATGTTCGAAATGTTGAATAAGCCCATCTTGTACACTTGTAAACAATTTTGCTGGGAAAAAAATGAATATCGGCATAATGACATGAGAGTTCTGACCCAAATTTCTGATCAAGCGATCCTGCGTCTTGCTTAATATAGGTAAAAACCAATACACCAATATGAGGTGATACCACTGCTACAAAGGAGTGACATTTTATGGCTAACTGCGGTACCTTATTGGTGAAAGAGCTGAGGCTCATAACGCGCGTGCCACACCTGCACAAGAACGTAGAGTGCCGCCACAGTGTAATGGCCTTTTATTCTGGTATAAATCGGATGGTTTGGCACGTTCATTGGCAAGCAATGTACCAACAGTCTCTTCCTTTATACTTTGTCTCATCACTGATCAGAAGGGCACTGTTAATACAGCATCATGTTTATGACGAGGAAAATTGACATTGGGCATCAAGCCGTCGTTTTGCTTTGTTTCTTCATCACAAGGTACCTCGTTCTTAACAGTGTTTCATGAGAATGCGTGACCGCAGTCCCAATTATACTGTACCATGACATGAACAATCTTAACACCCAAATCGCCCATGTTTTTATTGGAACACATTTCAATTTCTCATCAGATGCCCAAGAAAATGGGAAAAGTGGGAAAAGCCTGTAAGAAATGCCGTTCAAAAATAACGTTCAGCTTATAATTTATGTGATTTGTCCTGAGCACAGAATACTATTTGACACCTGTATCAAACTTTGGCTGGTCTGCATTTGAAATTTAAACGAAAAATGAAAGAAGAAAATAGTCGTGTTCCCATGTCAAAAAGGCACTTAAGCTTATAGTTATTGTTACATGAGGCAAAACCTTTAGTCCTTACTTCGAAGCACATTAGAGAATTTTTTTTCGAACTTAAGTACAGTACCAGTCGTACTCGTCTTTAACGGCCGATTCACAAAAATGCGCCCAAAGAGTTTGCAACGCGTCGACCGATCACAATGCGCGAAATCGTCGACCCAATACGCGTCTGGAAAGAGTCGACAAATTTCGCGCGTTGTGATCGGCCGACGCGTTGCAAATTCGTAGAGGCGCACTATTGTGAGTGGCCCGTATTGTACTGCTTGCACTCTCATAAAAAAATTAATCATAGTGAAGTACTCGCACTTATCCAGATGTATTCGTGAAGCTACAGCACTCTTACGCACTCCGCCACTGTCTTTCCTTTTCCTTCGTGCCTCAGGTGATCTGTTCCTTCTTCTCGTCGTAGTCCCCCTGCACATCACCGAGTACTACCCCTCCACCTGGCCCTACCTCTGGCGCTACGACGCCCAGTGCATCCTGCACCGCTACGGTCGCTTCGCCGGCTTCAACTTGAACGTGTTCACCATGGTGGCCATCGCCGTGGACCGGTACCTCGCCGTCTGCCATTCGCTGGTGTACCGGGCCCACTGCACCCTAGCCAGGACTCGCCTGTGTATCCTGGCGGTGTGGACACTGGCGGGTGTCACAGCCGCGCCCTCCTCCATTAATTTCGCAGTAAGCAGAAAGCAAGAAAAGAAACTTACGATAACTGGTTTACATCTCTCTGTCCACGTTGTAGTTATATTTATTGTGCCATACAGTGGCCGGTAAGCTACGACCGGCCTTCATCATAACGATATTTCACAGAGTTTAAAAAATCATTGGAAGCTTTCAAAACATCAAAATAACCAATACTACCATCGAATAAAACTGAAAATAAAATAACGGGGTTCAAGTTAGATTCAGGCACCAAGGGTAATATTTCTACAATCTTCGCCTACCAATACCGCGGGTAGCAGACACATCGATAGAATCCTTAGTGTGATAAGAGAAACACGCAGACTGTTTTTCGTTCCTGCCGGCATGACTTCTCTGAGCCAGTACAAACTTTTAAGTGCCATCTTCGTTATGTGCAAGAGTTCCGCCAGTTTGTTGGTCAAAAGGTATGGTGTTCTATAGACGACATAATCAATGTGCGTGGCGTCGTCGCGTCCTGTAATGCCGTCGCCTGTTTCCTGATAGCCAATTACAACACTGAAGTAAGACACGGGGCGGCGTTGCCTGCCACCTGTCGTGCCGTGCTGTCACGTCTCTTTAATCACACGTCCCTTGGCCCTAGGTGGTGACAAAGGTAGCACGGCGCAGAGGCATGCGCGACGGGCGACGACGGCACGACACGATACACTCACATTTGTCGTCTATAGAACACTATAAACAAGCACTCTTGACCCAAAACTTTATCTAGGCCTACATCTGTACCTTGGTAAGGAGCCAGTGGGGATCCACGATCCACTGAACAATCATTCAATCCACGACTAGTTTCATGAAGCCCTAAGGGCTAAAACTGATAACTGAGGGATTCACCTTCACACTTACTAAAAATAACTCCCTTTTGCGTTTCCTTTTCTTTAACATTCTAAAAGGTCAAATATCAAGTCGGTGAATACATCGTGAACTACGCGGGTAAGACCCCCTTGGCCTGCCAAACGATCTTCTTGGGCTCCTTCTTCCTGAACTTCAAGGTCATCTATGTCTCCATGGTTCTCTTCTGGGTACCGGTGCTGGCCACAGCGATCACCTACACGGTCGTGGTGGTGTACGTGTGGCGCAACAACAGGAAATTCAGTCGCTGCACCTCGGCCGGCCGGCACCTGCGAAGCCACTGGAAGGCTGCCCGGACCCTCTTGCTGGTCTTCTGCGTATACGTTTTGACCTACGTGTTCCTGGCGACCTACACGGTGGTCCGCCAGTACGCCACCGTGGACGTCTCCCCGTTGGTCAAGAACGTGGGGCTGCTGCTCCCGTACGCCAACAGCTGCCTGAACCCCGTGGTCTATTCCCTGGTCAACCAGAATTTCCGGAGGGCCTGCCTGCAGATGCTCTGCCCGAGGCGGCAGAGGGAAGGCAGCGGTACCAGTGGGCCCTCCGCCAACGCCAGGGCAGGAGTGTCTGGTCGGGGACAGCAGCGTACGGTCAGCGTGACCCTGAGTGGCTCACGGGAAGAGATGCAGGCGCGGGCAGACTGCCTAGGTCAGGGAGGCGACGAAGGTTATGCTCGAAGTTTTGACAACCCAACCTTCGACGGTGAAAAACTAACTCACCAACACGGATTTGACACCGTTATGTAAATGTTTTTTCAGTGTCGCTCACCAAGAAACGGTTTTTCCCGAGAACGCCTTCGCAGTCTTATCTATTTCCACGTAAGAAGTCACGCACGTACGCGCACACCAATCTATCACAACAGCCATTTTTCCCGAGTTAAGATTTTTATCGTGCGTGGTGCCAAGACATCTAATACAGATTAAGACTTATGAAGCTGACAGAGTGCATGATGTAATACAATGTGATTTCACAAAATTTAGGTACTTACAAAAAGTCTTGATTCACGCAGAAGGAAAGTTTAACGAATCGCCAATGCGCAGACAGTGAGCTGTAGAGGATACTGTCGACAGAATAACTCCAAACTGGGAGTATCATATCAAGCAACCATCCCAATCTTCTCGTTTGAAGCAATTAGGCTTGGGGCCAGTGGGGTAACATAAACTGTGGTTCGTGGTGGGCATGGTATATGCCGTTTTCGAAAACATCAGTACCCCCTCACAAAGATACCTGTAGTTGAATCGATCCAGCACAAATCAGATCAACCCCCGAACATCATTTAAGAAAAAAATTCAACTCGATATGCTACTCTTGTAATGAATGTTCATCGTACGTGAGCCGGTTACAGAGGTAATTGTTGGCTCACAGGATACTGCAACTCTTGTTGCCACTAACGATTGAACAATGGCGAGTAAAGCTTTCAGTAGCCTATTTGAGGTATTATGGACACATTAGGAGGGCGATACACGTATTTAGTTTGAGGCGAAATCATCCTATTGTGTTGTCCATGCTTTAGTTAAAGGCTAATGAGCTACGTGGCTGATTAAGGGCACTGCAAGCCCAGATTTTTGTGTGACGTCCGTGATACCCCCCATCAAAGTTAAAAAAAGCCAAAGTTGTCGGTTGGTGGCGCCATCACAATGGCCCACGGAATAATTATAAGGCTTCAACATGCACTCACCCCGATTACCAAAGTGCTTCAGTCGCAAAACGGAAGTGCTTTCCCTAGATAGACCCTGGATTTTGCACCCAGAATTAAAACATCAACACAGGTTTATCAAATACACGTGAGACATGAGGCATCTGGAACATTTCTTGTTACTGCAGGTTTTACTGAGATTGTTTTTCAGGCTTTATAAATATTGTATAAATCTAATCTATACGAAGCACACACGTGATTATTACGATTTACTTGGAAAATCACAAAGTTGGGTGCAATTTTCAGATATGCTAAATATTACAACATACAAAATAAATATTTTATATTTCCTATATTATAGGGTTTCTTTGAAAGGTGTAGCTCGTGATTTAACTCAATACAAACACCTTTGCCCTCTTTGATGTTAGGTTTACCATAAACTGTTATTAATAACACCACTTTTGTTTCCTGATACCCTCAGTGTTAAAATGTGCACACATTGATACTTGGCATTAACTGGTGAGGACCTCTGCAATGTCAGTGGGTAGTATAATTCCAACAGAGCACAATTACCCGTGATAAAGCCTGAAAGTAAAAGGTTACGCGGCAAGCTTCTGGAACCCTCACGCGGTCCGCCTATGGGGATTTTACATTGGGCTGTCCCATCACGTTCGATAATTTTTCAGAAAACACTTATGATGGAATTTTCCCTCTGTCCTCCTCAAGTAATATTTAGGAAAAGTCAGCGGAGATGGCTCAAAATGAATTTCATTAACAACCTTTCATTTGAAGACAGGAGACACAGACCCCCCTCCCCTAAAAAAATCTTATGCAAACACAATTTATATGTAAATTCATGAACACCTGAAAGTTTACCTATTCCTATTGGTCGAACGCCCATCACACGGATGATCATGACCGGTTGATGACACACCGGTCAGCAACAAAAGTAGACTTGAATCAAGTCGGACATATTACATTGCTCATATCCCTTCACTGTCCACAGTAGTACACCGCAGTCGCGCTCGGATTGTGCACCGTGTGTCACCAGTCAGTGCAGAAAGACCGACATGACGGATAAGCCATAGAGAACCCCGTTGATGATACGTAGTTATTCATAATTACACATTATCTTGCATAACGTAAACATAATTTCCACCAATCAAAATAGTCATACGTGGATTTTCGACCAGTAAAAGTAGTTAGACTCGTTCATTATAATGCATGTATGAAAGATGGAAACATCAAGTCCCGTAATTTGATTGGCTGCTACCATTTTCGGTGGATGAGCTCATTCCTTGTGCGCAAGGAACAGATATTTCCTGAACTGTCCCCCAAAAGTACGGGTATACAATTACGCCTACGTGTTTGAAATTTCAGAATGCACACAAACCATGTACCAATTGAAGTTCATCTACTTTCTGTATCAACCCTCCCCCAAAAAATATGTACAGCCTGGGTGTCCTCCTTGAAATTTCAGCCTAGTTATGCCACTTAGTAAAACCGCTGACGGTTCTTGTAGGAGCCCAACAATATTCGGACAACTTGAGTCTGTATTTTAAAAGTTGGATCGCATTTGGAGGAGGAAAGAAGAGACGCTTCAGAATTCTCCGAAAGTCACACTTTCAGTGTCGGGTCAGACACAGAGTCGTGCGCGGTATCATTGCATAATCTGTTGAAAGCAGACTGAAGTGACTGTGTGTTTACATAACAAAGGCTAAACAATCAGCATTCAGCACCATAAACTGAACACAGCTTCCTTTAATAAATAAAACAGGTTTTTCCACGTGACACAAAAGAAAAGAATTGGCATTAAGTCTAGGGATGGGGCGACTTGCCCCACCCCCGTCTTGATACACCACTGGGTAATAAATATTATCATACACATCCTCTCTACTTGTGTGATGCAGGCTTTAATATAGCATGTATTGATATATTTTGAATTATGTCTGGGATACAAATGCCCATCAAATTTTATTTCTTGCCTTGTATCGCCATGGTCCCTAAAATTGCAGCAATTATAGCTCATAATGTTCACACCTTGAGTGAAAGACTCAAAAGAAGTGATTTCTGTCTTGTATAACAAGAGTTCGCTTATGTAAAACGATTTTAAAGCCTCAAGGAAAAGACTTCTGTCCTATAGGACTTCTGTTACAAGTGTAGTAGAGTGGAAGAATCACCACTTCTGGACCCTGGTTTTTTTTTTTGAGGGGGGATTAAATGGATTTTGTGGGGTGAGGTATTGATGTTTAAGAACACAGTAAGTGTTTGCATACATGTACATGTAGACACCATTTTAAAATTCAATGTCATTAGAGATCTAAAGAACGTGTCACATTCTTTCTTGGTTGCCAGCAGATTTATGGCTCCCGTTTGTTTATTTCTGCCCCCTCTGACTCTTTTTCAGTCCTTGGATTTGAACCCTCCAGAGTGTCGCCATGCTGACTATTGTTCACTACAGGTCTTCCTCCTTACTTCCTGTTGAACTGCAGCCTGACAACGGACCCTGCCATCTTGGATCCGTAGTGCCCAGCCCAGAATTGTGTATCTTTGCTCCTGTCTTCGTAGTGGATGAAGCGCAATCCCGGTCCGTAGCCCGAGAACACGTGGCTCGCCTGCAAAGGTTAGAAAACACAAAAGACAGCCACAAAATTCAAAGTTGACATAAATGGGAATTTGTGTGCGATTGAACCCCTCCTGCAGATGGGGGGGGGTAAGTGGAAGTCTCTCATTCAGGGGAGGGGGGTAGGACTCTGCCCCCTATCTTCCATTTCGAAATAGATTGTACTCACAACCTATGCGCAAAGGACCAGTTTAATGGATATTTTGTTCCCTGTAAAGTGTGTGCACCTCAGATCACATGCCCATAGAAATGTCATCCTAGTACAACCCTAAGTGAAATTATTTTCCAGCTGATTTTCACTTTGTTTAATTTTTTAAAATCAAGCTGTTGGCTTCTTGGGTTGGATCATATTTAGGCGGGTGGGGCAACACAAACTTCAGAATGTTTGAAAGACTATGAGCCTCGAGCTGAACCAAGAGAGGGCGCTGTTTTCTTAGCAATGGAGGCTCCTTTGGTCGGCACTGAACGTTGCTTCATGAATGACTACGGAATTAATATATGCACAAGCGTTACAGTCATACGACTACCACGAGGAACACTCCTGACCAATATGGCTCTTTTCAACTGATGAGGGGGTGCTTCTGCTTGAGGCGGATTAGAGGGTAGCTGTCCACAAACATGTGACCCACTCGGTGAAAATGAGTCGTAAATTGCCAGAGCCACTTTGGAGTAAAAAGTCCTCTAGAATAATTTTGCACAGTGTGAATCAATAGGAAACCACAGCATTTTTCACCATGGAGTATCCACTTTCATCAGGCTACCAAATGAGTGATACATCAAAACAAAAAAACTCAATTTGCTTTTTCCAATACAGATGAAAACTCAAAAAGTGGCTCCGCTCTGGTGACTTAAGACTCATTTTCACAGAGTGGGTCACATTTAGATTTCCTGTCCCATGGGGGAGGGGTAAAGAACACTCTTCAATAGACTTGTTGCCAGTCCCCTCATTATTCAACCACTCACCTCCTTCCAGTATGACGGCCCCCACTGTGGAGTGGTGTACGGGCCAAAAGTGAACTTGTCGATGATTCTGTCCTTGTTTCCACTTTCGTCCCTCTGCAACTGCACTGTCAACTCATACACACTGCCACAGTCAAAGCGTGCTGCAAACCTGGACATTTGATAAAAAAAAACCAAAAACAACTGCTAAAGTGCTACGATCCTTCCGAGTACAGCATCGGCAGGGACTCCGTGGTCAGGAACATGTATGAGGTTTGCATTTTTTGTGAACTTGTTACAAATTTCTTTATACTGCAACCGAATAAATCCTCATCACAAGATGTTATTTAGATGATGTTCTGCTTGTACAAAACAACTGTTGAATTCTTTTTATATATAAAATGCTATGGTGAATAGCCACAAGAGGTCTGGCAAGGTCATGAACTGATACAGGCAACACAGTGCTAAGAGTAAACTAAAAGGGCCCATCAGTGGTTCACAGCAGCCTAGAGGCTGGGCAAGGTTCTCTAAACAACATCATGATGTGGAAAGCAGATGGCGATGTACAAGGCTTTTCAAGGACTGGAAGCCAATTTTGCTGATCTCTCCGACCACACTGTTGGGGGGGGACTGCTCCAGAAGTGAACTGCGCGTGGATGAAGGTCCTACCACCAGAGGAGTAGGTTCTTGAGACTGGTTCGATGAGTTTGATGAATGTTTCGCATTCAGGTAGAAGACAGAAATTTTATTCAGTGGCAGGATGAATGATTTGTTTTTGCCTCGTGGACTATAGTCTTGGCCCAAGACATCAGTGATCGATAGCGGATCGCCACTCGCGAGCAAATTTATTTGTAAATTGGGGCGCCCTGTAGGGCACCAGTAGACCAGCTTGCACTGCTGACATCTTGGGAATTTTGCAGCACTGGGGGCGTCACCGTTTTATGTAAACAGGCCGTTGCCAAACGGGTTGCCAAGTTTTGACATGCATGCATACATGTAATGTGTACAACATGGCAGCTCTACGCAGACAACCCACAAGATACACGTAGTTTCTACTTTGCGCAAAGGAGTTTGTCACATGTAAAAGCTATTTTTCCCGGGAAACCAAACGAGTAATTGCTGCTCTGTCGAGGGACATCATTTGTGATTATAGTGCTGCAGCATCTCATCACACTTGTGATTCCTGTCACAGAATGACTTCTGAAGTAAAGGCTTTGTCAGAGTTCAGAGAAGAAATACGCAAAACCTTTGTGAAACTCAAAATGCAGGAGCTGCAACTGCAACAAACACTGCCACCTTTCATCAGTCACCGTCATCGTCGTCCGTAGTTTTGGCCCAAGACCTCAGTTTAAACTCTGAGCTATAAGTTGACATGAGAATTTTTTTTTTAATGAAAACGCTCGTGCTGGCTGACTGGTAACCTGATTTGTCAAGCAAGGTTTTTTCACGCTTAAACAAATTTTTCACGTCAGCAGCTCTGTGAAATTGGCCCCAGGTGTAAGAGGTTTGTCTCAGAAGATCTTTACTGACTTCCTGTTTGATGTCTTTTGTTTTGCTGTCATTGCCAATATCCATATAGACATAACTGTGATGTCATCTCAGGGATAACACCTCAGTGTTGCATTAGTTTGTGCAAAAAAAAATCTGCCTGAATCTTTGATAATAATTGCCCTCAGAAATTTCCTTTTCTTTGGGGATTCTTGGTAATGCAGGTGCCGGAACATGGTGATATGCCAGAGAGCAACCCCTTTGGTAGTGTTTTCAAATCATCAAATTTTGGATTCACAATTGGTACTGAAAACACGTATGAAGTGAACAGCGTCTTCCATGAATGACATCACACCTACAGCAGCGCCCTAAGTTGTTCTTAAAAGCAAGGGCAATTTTATGTGTTTAAAAAGCACGCCAAGTGGCACAAAAAGTAAAACCGAAGACACTTTGTTTGGACTTTTTCAATCTTTACCATTCTGAGACGAATATGTCCGGCTGGGCTTTATCAAGCATGGCCTCTGAACAGCCCTCAGCCACCAGGTCGATGAGCTGATGGCGTATGCACCACCCATAAGATGTGGCAAAGTGATGTGGGCTCCCGTCGCTGATGGCCCGCAACTCGTCCGGTTTGGACTCGGAGCCTGCACGCTCAGTTTCCACAAGCCAACCATCTCCACCATTGCCAGTGATGATCCAGCCAGCATTCAGACCGTCTGTTGAGCGTAGAGACACAGCGTGAGCAAGACGTGAATTATGTCAGAGGGTTCAGCCAATTTAAAGTTCTCTTTGACAAACTTTTCGTGCAATTTCATACTCTTCTTCAATGTATAAAAACGATTTGAGATCCTTCGAGTGGTAAACCTCACATTTTGTGGTAAATGAAAAAGGGTTCCTTGTTGGCAACTCAAATAGAAAACATTAAAGTTTTCTTCCAGGGAGAACATCACAGTTTTTATATTGAAATAACTGCTAGCAAAAAGGCTCCAGAAGGCACCCAATACCCTTTAAAATAACAAAAATTTGGAAATAAGGTTCATTGAAGCACATACATCTAGGTACATTTCCACAAGGGCTGTATTGAACATCAAATGCACTGCATGAACACTTCACTCACATCATTGGGTTGAGCTTTTAACAAATTTCTCATGTGACCAAATTTCTCTGTAAACAGGCAAGACGTGGTATATTTGTTGGGTGTGGCTGGTCGATCTGAATGATCAGGTGACAGACTGCTCTATCGGCTGATCTGATAGGAAATCTTAGACTTCCTGTTTTCCAAACTGATCTTCTGAAACCAGGAAATTAAACCAAAATTGTGTTGGCTGACTTCAAAATCACTGGCAGATTGTGCAACATGATCGACTGACCACATACATGTAAAGGTCGACCAAATCATGAAAGATTGACGCTCAAACTCAACACACCTACGGAAAGGAGGCCGTCAAAATGACCCTTCTGAAGTTTGCATCCGTCACAGTGAGCAAGGATCAACATTTCCACTTTTTCTGTCATCCTGTGACATCAAATTTAACATTTCAAAGAAACTGATGTTGGTCGCCAATGACTTCCTGTCGCATCCAGCAGAATTGCAGCCAAGGTACATGGACTCACCACAGGAAAGCAAGTGGGAGGAATGGGTGTTACAGTGAGTGGGGGGGGCACAAGTAGGTGGTTTGAATCCCGCCTATTCCAAAGATGGCAACTTGTTGATGTAGGAATGTGAAGGAGGCAGTGAAAGGGACTAAGGACAGGAATGACAGAGGGAACTGAGACAGGACAAGAGGGGAGACATTTCCCCTTTCTGTGGCCAAGATACTCCAAAACTTTAATACATGTACATGTATGTACATGTATGTCCTTGCCCATACCCTTGCCCCGAAGTGCAGTGTAATTTCTTCAAGGCAAGGAGTTTGTTTTGGATACTTGTGTTAGTCTGCATCACTGTTGTCTCCCCAGTATACAGTATGTGTGCATTTAACCTATTTACATGTACATGTACATACATGTACAGTCAGCAGAAGTGGCAGCAAGTCATATTTTGCAAGTCCAAGTCAAGTCACAAGTCATTTGGTCACAGGGCGAGTCAAGTCAAGTCATTTGGTCACAGGGCAAGTCAAGTCAAGTGTCATTTGGTCACAGGGCAAGTCAAGTCAAGTGTCATTTGGTCACAGGGCAAGTCAAGTCACAAGTCATTTGGTCACAGGGCAAGTCAAGTCACAAGTCATTTGGGCTAAATACAAGTCAAGTCACAAGTCTCTTTTTCCACATGAGAAAATGAGCACGTACGTTAAAAATCCATGCCCTATGGTTTTTGAAACATGTAACCAACTGTTTTGGCAGAATCCATTGCTGTTTCTTACCATCCTGCCTTTCAGCGCAAGAAGATCCACCCAATCTGCAAAGTGTGGCCATTTACGCAATGCATCACACACCGCATGTGCGTTGTTACAAACACCCGGTATCGGCTTGACCACTTTGTGAACAACTCCACAGCGCTGCATACAGTGTGTGCCCTACCTCCCCAGTTTTCAAAATGATTGAGCCAATATCAGATTAGTCTGGTCCCCTGACACATAATTCCCTGACGTCTCTTGATAGAATTTTGATGAGAATAGTCAAAATCATCAGGTCTCGTATCCAGACTAAGGCCATGAGAATAGAAGTTGTTGATTTCCGTCCACCACCTACATATCCTGATGCCACCACCCCTCAAAAATCATTATTTACAGTAATTTCATAATTTGTTAGAAAAAGACACAAAATCACAAAAATCAGATTTCCAAATCTTCTACTTCTAGCAGAGTATAAAAGTAAAACACCATACTCGTGCATTCCATCCACACTTAGCTCAGTTCAGATGGCTTTCATACATGTATGTCCAGAAGACCGCTTGAGCTATGGCTGACCCACATGTGTTGCCGTCAGATGGCCTGCGCTTGCATGTTTATAATGTAACCTACATACAAGTACATAGTACTGTGGGTCCTTTTGTTGTGACGATCCCTATTTTGACCTGATCCAGGAAATGATGAAAGGCCTACATGTACATGTGCATGTGGCTCATCCCTCAGCAAGGCTTCTGTTTTAGTTGTACATGTAGTTTGGCATTATTACACTTCAAAATTATCTGTAGGCCTACTGGAGGTTGAAACAAAATATAAATGAATAGACCCCCTAAAATGAAAATTTAAAAAATGCCTCCTGTGTTTTTGACATTGTTAGGATGCAAATCTACAACTTCTATTCTCCTGGCCTATTATCGGATGCTTGTTATGTTGTGCCTGTTTTTGTGCAGTGTGTAACCCAAGAGTAACCCATCAGGCATTAAACCTGTATGATGCATGACCAGTAAAGTCTAACAATATGTTCAGGAAGTAGGCTAGGCCTAAAATTTAACCATGTTAAACTTAAAGTTAGGCCTAAACATGTTAAACACGTCAAATAGGCCTTTCAAAATCAAACGTCACAAACCTTTCCCACTTGGGTTCTTAATGAGGTTCCTCGTGTAGGGACACTTGAAGTAGAATTCCCTCCAATCTTCTGGGTAATGCGGCGCCATGTATTTCTCAATAAATCGCCCGGTCCTCTGGCACATCTTCCGCCACAGCCCCTGGCTTTGCACCACGTCCCTCCACGCGCGGCAAACCAGCGCGCAATTTAACAGCCACTTGGGCGGTACAAACGACAAAATTTCTGTCAACAATTCGACTGGCATAACCTCCAAAGTCATCTGGAGAGACTCGTTGGAATCAACTGCCATGTCGATATCATCCATACCAGCTTCTTCCCAAGAATCTTGGTCTTCCCATCCATGGTCCTCCTTTCCTTGCTCATCACTGCCAGTGCCGGGCCCGGTCTTCCCGTGCACCATGGCCGCCCCCATCTTCAAACATTTTGATGGACGCGCAGCCGCGCATGAATCGAGGGCAACTTTTACATACGGCTACGACTGCTTACTTTGGCACCTTTATTAGAGAACGCAAGAAGTGACAGCCGCAGAGTCCTGTAGTTGGAGAATGGCTCAGTAGGCTGGTTCCCTACTCCTATAGCAGCAAACCTACGATAAAAAGGACGGGAAGTAAGAGGGTGCTGCCACTAATCTCCAACCGGTCCCAGCGCCAGCGCCGCAGCGGTACGGTACGGTAACCACAGCGGTGCTAGCCTTTCGTCAAGGCCTTCGTGGCTGTGTGTAACTACAAAGCGACTGGAGAAGAGACCAGGTTTAGCAGCTTGTATATGTGGTCTTCTCTCCAGTCACATACAAACAGCCACGAAGGACATGACGAACTTAGGCTACAGCAGTACAGGGAATGAGTTTTCACAGGAGGATCATACGGTCACGGTGGGCTTCAAAGGGACATGGTAGGAAGAATTATTGTCGGCGACTTGAGGGAACAACAAAATTTTGTTGCAGCGACAAAATTTGTGCTATGATAATAAACACTGAAATAATACTACTGGGAACAGCAAAGTGAGGCAATTTTCAACATGGTGGGAAGGGGAGCCCTCATTTCAAATACTGCAAGGAAATTGCATGTGCTTAGGCACAATTTATCATGCCATATTAGTGTGAGACTTGAAACACATTTTAAGGGGTATGGGGCTTTTTATATATAAAGGACACAGCAACATTGCCGAGGTTATCAACTTTATTGAAGGACAGTTGCGAGGATCCGGAAGTCAACATGGGTATGGTGGATGGCAAACAAAATATTGCAGAAGGAACGGACCGACGTGTTCCCAACAAGAGGTCCGCATCATCCTCCGCACGCTTGACTTTAAGGGTGTAAGTTCGAAGACTACTTCGCCAGACTTACATATCCAAGGGACCAAGCTTTATTTGGAACTTTACCAGCTAGCTATGATAAACTGAAACAGTTCGGTTTTTGCATCAACGGTTGTGTAGATGGTTTCTAACGGGAGTAAGTTGAACCAACTGCCAATAGTAGCGACTTAAGAGCTTTTGGTTGATAGTGTGCTAGTCAATTGGCGCGGTGCAAAGTTATAGATGGCGCTCTGTTCAGTAAAAGATTTTAGGCAAATTTGAGGAGGCGCACGTCTGTGTGTTAAGCAAAGATTGTATGCGATCTTTGATGTTAAGTGAGCGCGGCGAATCGGCTCCGCTTTAAGCGTGGGGCGATTGACCATGCCGTGAATTCTTATAGACCAGAAAACCCAAGTTCAGCAACCTGTTTTTTCTGGCAGGTCGAACCAGGATTTCGAAGATCTCTTATCAGCCACTCTTATCATCTCCCTCATGGAATTTTGTTATGAGCTAAGCGCAAAACAGCAGCTGGGGCAATTATCATGATGGCTTGACTGAGTGGCAAGTGGGCTTTGCCAATAGTTTTCTCAACACAGGTCCAATTCATAATGGCTCGAAACCAATGGGGCACTCCATTTTGACCAGATATGAAACCACATTTTCCCCTTTTCATCGCTCAAATCGGTGGTCCAACGCCCGAGTTACTTTAAATCTTTGAACCGTGGAGTCGTTTGTGTGGGCCACTTACTGAGCACGCATGCGTAAAAAGCGGCCTTGCAAGTGCATGAATAACACTGTGCTATACAGGGTGTCCCAGAAAACACCAAACCTTGAGGAAAGGGGTTAGTATGCCAAAACCATGAGATATGATTATAACGTATAAAGATTTCCGAAAAGTAGAAGCAGTTTTCTTTCTAATGATACCTTGATGGTATGGTATCCCTCCTGTCATGCATGACTGAACACCATTGTCTAGAAAATGGGGCATCTGAACTCATTTGTAACACTTTGGATGCGTTCCAGGAGCCATTGAGAAATTCTAGTAACTCTTATATGCAAAAAGGTTATTACTTCTAGGAAGGAAACCTTTTTTTGAAATTCACCTCGTTTTTCATTGAGACCCATTTTCGTCATTTTCCGTGTTTTTCACCTTACTTAATGCCAATTTTCACACTTTTGTCGAATTCTTCTCAGATCATCGGTGATGCTGTCTGGAAGACTGATACTTTTTTAGTAGCTGTCAGTTATTTTTTTCAAGATTAAGAGCCATTTGTCTGAAATGCAGTTAATTTTTCATGCGGATTCAAATTTCCACACTGAGTTTGGCAGCGGCCAAAAATGAGATGTCTGGATTTTAGGCATGGTGCACACGGTACACAGACCTGGATACGAGTGCGTTTGGGTACGAGTTGTGAATCAAACATTAAGGATTATTATTCATAGCACATTATACAAAACATTAGCCTCAACTGTGAATGCTAACTTATGGAATTTATCATCCAAAAGCTCGCAAGCCATTGAAAGCATTTTTTTCTTGAGATCTATAATGTTGAAACGAAATGCTTGTTCACCGGATCGTAAAAACATCTGTCTGTCTGTCAGACAGGCAGGCAGGCGGGCAATGCACCATGATGGTTTTGATGGTTTTAATNGTCTAGAGAACTATTCTTCATAGTTTAACCAGCAACTATTAACATGGCACAGAAATTTTCCATTCAAAACTTTGTTGCCAATTTTGAAGGGAGTCCCTCGGAGGACAAAGTTACTTGTCTGAAAAGATCCGATTTGTTTGAAGTTGCTAAGCACTACAAGATAACGGTAGCTACAAGCATGAAAAAAGCTGATATTCGAGCAGTTATTTTAGAATATTTTGTTGATGAAGGCATGTTGGAAGAGCCAGTGGTTGAAGGAAAACATGAAGTAGATGTTAGTGGTCACTCTGATGAAACGGCTATCAAATTAAAACAGTTGGAGTTGGAAATTCAGATGGAACAAACTAAGAAAATGCACATGGAGCTAGAATTATTCCATCTTAAACAGAAACAACCCACGGAGCAAAAAGACTCCGTTTCTGCAAAGAAATTTGATCCAACCAAATTCATCAAACTAGTGCCTCCTTTTAAGGAGAAAGATGTGGACAAATACTTCGCCCACTTTGAAAAAGTGGCCGATAGGTTAGAGTGGCCAAAAGATATGCGAACACTACTTTTGCAGAGTGTATTAGTTGGTAAGGCACAGGAGGTTTATTCAACCTTTTCTGTCGATGAATGTACCGATTATGATTTGGTCAAGGCCGCCATTTTAAAAGCCTACGAGCTTGTGCCCGAGGCCTATCGTCAGAAGTTTCGTGAAAAACGAAAACAAGAGAACGAAACCTATGTTGAATTTGCTCACGAGAAAAAGGTCTTGTTCGATAAGTGGTGTAGATCGTGCAAAGTTGGCAAAGACTTTGATAAGTTACAACAGCTCATTCTTTTGGAGGAATTCAAAGGTAGTATGCCTTATGCTGTTAAAGCCCACTTAGAAGAGCAAAAGGTTGACGAGTTGGAGAAAGCAGCTGTGCTAGCTGACGATTACGTCCTGACACACAAAACTAACTTCACTCACAGTGAACATATTGATCGGAAGAAAGACCACAAAACCTTTGGTCAATCTAAACCAACCTCCGATAATAGGTCAAAGCTTGTGATCAAAATCACAATCGGGTTCCGACGCAAGTTCCAAAGAGTCGACAAACAAAACCACAGTTGACTCGACCAAACCGGTACAATGCAAGTACTGCAAGAAATTCGGGCATACCATATCCAATTGTTATACTTTGGGAAAGAAAAAATTGGCCCAAACTGAAGCCAAACCTGTTGCCTTTACCACTACTACACCTGCTGCCAGCTTGAATGTACACAAGCTGATTAATAAGGGGGCTTCATCTGACTTTAGAGAGGAGTTTCTACCCTTTATTTCAAAGGGGTTTGTGATGCTCGATGAGCGTCATGGTTCGCAAAGATATCCAGTAACAATTTTGCGGGATACAGGGTCCGCCCAGTCTTTGTTACTTAAAGGGGAGGTTCCTTTAGATGAAGAGACTTCTCTAGGCACAGATGTGTCTATTATGGGTATAAACGGTGAATCATTGGATGTGCCTCTCCATCGTTTGTATTTACAGTCAGACATAGTTTCTGGTCCTGTGACCATTGGTGTTACCCCCAAATTGCCCTCTGGGCTAGATGGTATTACACTACTGCTGGGTAATGAAGTGGCTGGTACTAAAGTAGTTGTAGAACCCTGTATGACTAGTGTGCCATGTTGCGACAACACTGCAACATTAGAACAAGAATTCCCTGGAATCTTTCCTACTTGTGTGACTACCCGATCTATGAGTAGTAAATGTAAGGCACCAACAGATCATACTGTAGACGTTGACATTTCCGAGACTTTCATGTCTAGTCTACCAGAAGAAGTCTCTCAGATTTCTCTTGAAAAGGATTGTTACAATTCTTCAAATGTTGAGAATCACACTGTTCCTCAAAACACTAAGGACTCGGCCTTTTTGAGTGAATTAGGTGTATGCTCCGACATTTTCTTAAGTAGAGAACAACTGATATCCGAACAGAGCAAGGACCCTGAATTGTTGACTCTATTTAACCAAGCACATACGGAAACCGAAGCAAGTAGTTTACCTGTTTGTTACTTTATCAAATCCGGTGTGCTCATGCGCAAATGGCGACCGCCAGATGTGCCCGCTGATAATGAGTGGAAAGTCTTGTATCAAGTAGTTGTTCCGACCAGTTATCGTTCACATATTCTGAGTTTGGCACATGAACTTCCTATTTCAGGACACTTGGGTGTCACCAAAACCTGTGATAGAATTTTGCAACATTTTTATTGGCCAGGTATTCGAAACTCAGTTGCTCAATTTTGCCGTACATGTCATACCTGTCAGATGACTGGGAAACCTAATCAAGTTCCTCCTCGTGCACCGTTACAGCCTATACCGGCATTTGAAGAACCATTTAGCAGGGTAATTATCGACTGTGTAGGGCCCTTGCCCAAAACAAGATCAGGTCATGAGTATTTATTAACGATAATGTGTGCTTCAACCAGGTACCCAGAGGCGATTCCATTAAGATCAATCAAGGCTAAACCAGTTGGCGAGGCTCTGAGAGGTTTTTTCACTCGTTTTGGACTACCAAAGGTTATTCAGAGTGATCAGGGAAGTAACTTTACATCCAAATTGTTCCAAGAACAGTTACGCATATTAGGCATCGATCAAGTTACTTCCAGTGCGTATCACCCGCAAAGTCAGGGAGCTTTAGAGCGTTTCCACCAAACTCTGAAGTCCATGATTAGGAGTTACTGTAGCGATAACAACAAAGATTGGAATGAAGGAATTCCCTTGCTGTTATTCGCAGTTCGAGAAGTCGTACAAGAATCACTGGGGTTTAGTCCTTTTGAGCTAGTTTTTGGCAGGACTGTAAGAGGACCATTGAAACTGATTAAGGAAAAATGGTTGTCTGAGAAAACCGAGGATAACGTCCTCAACTACATTGTGAAGTTGAAAGACCGTTTGCATGGAGCTTGTGAGTTGGCCCAATCTAATATGAAAGCCTCTCAACAGTCAATGAAAACATGGTATGACAAAAAGTCAAAACAACGTAGCTTCAGCCCTGGGGAAAAGGTTTTAGTTTTATTACCATTACCAGGTCAGCCATTGCAAGCTCGTTATAGTGGACCGTATGTCATTGAACGTAAGATTAATAATGTAGATTACTTAATCCGTACACCTGATAGGCGTAAGCGAAAAAGAGTTGTTCACATTAATATGATCAAACAGTATCATGAGAGAGCTCTTGAGCAGAACAAAAAGGGAAAAACTGCCCCTGTTTGTAATGTAAATGCCGAGATTGTAAATCCTTCGGAAAACGAGGTTGAACAACCCACCGACATTCCACATGCCGGTTTCAGGTTGAAAAATTCACAAGTGTTGTCAAACTTGAGTGACAAGTTAAGCCATTTGACTTCTGACCAACAATCAGAAATAAGTAATGTAATACAAGAGTATTCGCATTTGTTTCCTGATGTTCCTGGTCAGACTAATGCTGCTTTTCATGATATTGATGTAGGAGATGCCACGCCCATTAAACAGCATCCTTATAGAGTGGGGCCATTTAAGCAGTTACAAATGAACGAGGAGCTTAAATATATGAAAGAGAATAATATTATCGAGGAAAGTGACAGTAATTGGAGTTCACCATGTATTTTGGTTCCTAAATCAGATTCCTCATTTCGATTTTGTACAGATTTCAGAAAGGTGAACTCGGTGTCAAAGTCTGATACCTATCCTCTGCCTCGAGTGGATGATTGCATTGATCGCATCGGCACTGCCAAATTTGTAACTACTTTTGACTTGTTAAAGGGATATTGGCAGGTCCCTCTTACTCCTCATGCCAAACAGATTTCTGCTTTTGTGACCCCTCAAGGTTTATATCAATACAGGGTCCTCCCTTTCGGATTGAAAAATGCCCCTGCCACCTTTCAAAGGATGATGAATAATGTAACTAAAGATTTACCGAACACAGAAGTGTATATTGACGATATTGTTTTATTTAATGATTCTTGGAGCGAGCACATCGAAAATATTCGTGCTCTGTTTAATAGATTAACTGAGGTGAAGTTATCAGTGAACCTTGTGAAAAGCCAATTAGTTAAGGCTAAGGTTACTTTCTTGGGTCACGTTATTGGCCAAGGCGAAATCAAACCTGTCCAGCCTAAAGTTAAGGCGATTCTTAATTTTCCTCGGCCAGCCAACAAGAAAGATTTAATGCGTTTTCTCGGTATGTCTGGCTATTACCGAAAATTTTGTAAAAATTTCTCGGATGTAGTCGCCCCACTGACCAATTTGCTTGGCAAGAAAGACAAGTTTATTTGGACAGAGGAGTGTAATCAGGCATTTCAGCTAGTAAAAGGTATGCTAGCGACCGAACCTGTTCTGAAAGCTCCAGATTTCACCAAGCCTTTTAAGCTATTTGTTGATGCAAGTGACAAAGGAATTGGATCCGTTTTGATACAGGAGGATGATCAAAATATCAATCATCCAGTGTGTTATTTTTCAAGAAAGTTGAACAAACAACAAAAGAACTACTCCACCATCGAGAAAGAATGTCTCGCTCTTATTTTGTCACTGGAGCACTTCAAGGTTTATTTAAATGCTCCGGCCAAAACCACCACGGTGTACACTGACCACAATCCCTTAGTTTTCATCCAGAAGATGAAAAATCAAAACCAGAGACTACTCAGATGGAGTCTTATACTCCAAGAGTTTGACGTTGAAATAGTTCATGTTAAAGGGAAAGATAATATCATTGCTGATATGTTGTCTAGACACATGTAAAGATGTTCAAGTTCAGAATTTGGAAATCGGCTTACAAGCATGTAATATTACATTATAAAACTTAGAGTATTGTCCAAAGAAATGTTAAATATATTAACTTGAAAGTTTTTTCCAGAGAAAAAAAACTTTCCTTTAAGGGGGGAAGACT
>NW_019091521.1:589601-663703 GCF_001949145.1 Acanthaster planci
TACTCAAACGTGGTCTTGTAGCTGTGTTTATTCAAGTGACAACTTCTTTTCCGAGTAACTGAAAGGAATCTCTTTCGATCGTTCGATTTTATACTTTTTTTCCAGCGGTCACTGCAGCATTCGTCTTTTATTCCTAGTTTAGCATCTGATCACTGAATAGCATCCGTCATCCGTATGGTTGTCCCGCAGTACCTACTCTTTTTTTGTTGTTGGGTTGTTTGGAAAAGTCCTGTGCTGTTGGTCTATTTTCTCTACGGTAATTCTCCGCATCTCTTTTTCGACATGTTTCTTGACGGACCAACATCAAACTTGACAAAATCATCAGTCCTAATCGCAAGATGTGCATAATGGTCACAAAAATAATTCTCTTTGTGGGGTGGGGGGATTACTGAAGTAGACATGAATGCTCTTGCCAAAATACTGTGACTTCATGACAACGTCATCCAAAATGTAATCTGATTCCATTGTACTGTATGAGGCGACACGCATGCAACCATCAGCAAAATTGCTGGGCAGGGACATGTACGCACTAGAAGTCTTCAGAATGCTGAAAAATGAAAACGTAAATTACAGATGCATGCGTGACAGGTGTGCGTTGTGTCGAGGACTTCAAGTGTAACGTGACACAACCTGACAGGTGTGTTCTTCACGGACCAATATATATATATATTAAATAAATAACTTCACAACAGGACAGAGTTCACGCGACAGATGGTATTTTAAGGGTTCCGGTACGTTTGCCAAAGTTTTGCGATGTTATTTATAAATTGTCGCCCACTCACGCGATGTCGATCAACGTTTGTAAATGAAACAAAAGGCAAGCTCTAATTACAAGTTTTCATTTAGAGTACAATGTAACTTGATAATTCCACTGTGGTGCAGAGAAATTAAATTACAGAAACTCATATTTTTCAGTTAAGGTTAAAGCATGTCAATAATGGATTCTCAGAAACAGTTTTTTGTTCGATATGGCTGAAAGGAACCGTGGATCACAAGCTCGTTAATTAAAATGAAGGTAACGGAGTTCAAGTTAAGCGCGTGTTTGTTTACAGTGTCAGTTTTCCCAGGGTGTGTTGTATGACCTGTTACCCCTCAACACTTTATGATGATAATTGCCAATCATTTACAAAGTTCGCTTCTGTGTGGAATTCACGCGTGAAGTGGTTTATGAAATGGTCCTGCGTTTCACCACAATTTTATGGAATCTTGTCACTGAGCTGTTGGATTTGTTCGCTATTGAGCGCTATCTAAAACATACATTTGTTGGATAGTTAATGTGGCGGCTGTCATGTCATTACATCCAGCAAGAAATGAGACCGAGAGGTCAGTTTTCGGTGACCCAGAGAAATGGTACCATTACTCTGTTGCCGGAAGGGGATAAACCCCACCAGTTTTGAAAAATTGGCGACGTATTACTTTGATGAAAATCTCATATAAAATTGTCTCTGCCTGTATTGCGGAGAGGCTGAAACAATACCTTTCTCGTATTATTCATGACAGTCAAAAAGGCTTTATGGCAGGGCGCTTCATTGGCAAAAACATCCGTGTGATGTATGATTTACTTGATTTTTACAGAGGTTAATAATATTCCGGGTGTCATGCTCTCTATTGTAATCGTCTCCATTTATTGTTTATAGAGGGTGGTTCAATCGATTTAGGATTGCTGTTTTAACCTCGTGGCAGCAGTTTGCTGCGGTTCATAAACCATTAACTCATGGCGAGGTTTGAAAAACTACACTTTGGTACAACGAGCAAATTAAAATTGATAAGACTATTCATTATAAGCACTGGTCTTCAGCTGGTATTGTATTCATATGTGATCTTTTAGGCGACATGGACTGCTTTCTATCACTGTCCGATTTTAGGGTCAAGTTCAATGTCCAGACCAACTTTATTGAATATGGTGCGGTCTTAAGATTAGTCAAGGCTGCTTATGGTGATTTGCCGACGAATAATCATAATATCCCCTTTCCTTTGTTCCCTTCAACATGCACGTTCTCCTCTCCAGCTAAAAGGGCTCTCGGAGACTTTTCAACTTTTTGTCTCGGCAAAAACTGTCGCTTGAAAGTTTGTGGACAAATGGAAAAGGCAACTTGAACTCCACTATGACTTGGATGTCTGGTTTCAGGTTTTTAGTGTTCCTTTTATATGCACAGTGGACTCTAAGCTTAGATGGTTTCAGTTTAGATGAATCCACAAAATCCTTGATACTAACTCGTTTTTATATAAAATTCATAAGTTGGATTCCAATGTCTGTACCTTCTGCAAAAATGAAGAGGAAACCCTTATCCATCTTTTTTGTAACCGTAATTATGTTACTCTTTCCGGAGATAAATAGTAGATTGGGCTAAGGACAAAACAAAGATACAGCTTACAATAGACAATCAGCTTGTATTGTTCGGTGTTGCTGACACTAGACTTCAAATGCCTGAACCATATCCTCTTGAATGCCAGATTTCCCATTTATAAAAATGAAAATGAACAGCAAAAGTCCCTCATTAGAAGTCTTGAGAAAGGATATCCAGAGGTATTATCATTGTGGAAACTTTTTGGCCGCTGTCAATGGTGCTTGCCAAAAGTTTTGGTTGAAATGGCAAAATTACTTTGCACTTTGTTCAGTCAAATCCGAGTAATTGCAGTTTGGCACAAAAAAGTTTTATGATTCCTTATAACTGTATTAATTGTTATTGAGTTTGTGTTTGGAAGAAAAAATCCGCTCCCCCAAGAACTCGGCTGTGCCACGCTCCATTTTTTTTTAAACCGGGTATGCATCTAAAATACTTCTTATCGTTACAAACATGAAATTTCAACTCAATCAGAGACACACTTTTGTTGTTACGGCCGTTTCAAGTTTACGGTTACATGTATGCCAGCCCACGAGCATTGACAGCTGCAGTGATATGTATTTTGGCTCACCTGTCTCGGAAATCGCCTTGCGCAAGACAGGTATGCTCGATATACCGACAAAGTTTATGTCAAATACCGTCAAGAGTTACTCTACAAACTCCTAAAGGCTCAACTCCTCATAAAAATGCACTGCGACGACTTGCAAATTTGACTTTGAAAGGTGCCAAGGTATATTTTATTTTCCACTATTAGTATAGAGCATAAAGCACTGGCTGATAGTACACGGACACAATCATGACGAATGCGAAAATCTCTTTCCTTACATATGCCGCCATTCAAACCCCGTCTGACATGAGGTTGCAATGGGAAGGCGGTGGGTTTAACAACGTAGTTTACTATTTTGATAAGCTCCGGAAAAGTGCTCGACCAGGCAGTTGCACGGCCACTTGTGAGTATGCCCATCGCCACTACCTGTTCGCCCGGCCCTGGATTCGTTCACTGAATCTGTACATGTGCAGCGCATGTATGACGATCCATTTGATTGGCATGCCCCCCGCCCCCATATTTAGGCTGATCCTTTGCGTGGCCAACCCCCTGCCCGCGGACCGTATTCACAGTGTATAAACCATTTTATCGCTTAAAACTATACTATGATTTTGAATCTTTGAGTAAAGCTATTCATTACGCGTATACGTGCATTGAGAATTCTATATTCAAGAGAAAACTGTGATGTCATCTCAGGAAGAAGATAATGTTACATTGGTTTGAACATTAAAAAGTCCTGCATTTTTGTAGATGCCTTTCCTGGACTTGTTTTTCTCATTTTTGTTCATTCACTGATGTTTATGTGCATAGCAATAAGAAAGTATCAACCCCATCTCAGAAATGTTGTCAGTTCGTAAATTCTGAATTCACAATTTGAACAGAAACACCTTCGCATTGAACCTTTTCTTCCCTATATAACTTCACAGCAAACAGCGCCCTCAGTTGTCCGGGATAGCTTGGCTTATGTTAAATGTTTAAAAAGTATGCACTTTTCGATGCATTTTATCAAGCAGGAAAGTACAGGAGTTTCCATACATTGAAGAAGAATACAAAGTTGAAGAAAAAGTGTGTCACTTTTAAGTTAAGTCAGTACTGATTACAAACACGCTTTAATCTAAAAAAAAAAGTGAAGACTAACAATATTTGTTTGAAGCATGCTCTTGATTCAGAAATCCTTTCCAATGGACTGCTTTTGCTAAAGCATCTATGAATATGTAGGGAGCATGCCTATTGTGACGTGACCGTTTTGCAGATATCTTTAAAATGACCGACTAACCTCGTTTGAAAGAACGTCAAAATATTGGACAGCTAAGACTAAACTTGTTCATTTCATTCGCTATTCAAATCCCTATCCAATCACATACAAAAACCAACACCCTGACAGGCAATATTCCGACAAGGGTCACTTGCGCTGTTCCTGTTTGCTACTCATTGCTTAACTGAGTTTACACGATCACGATTGGACAAAATGGCCTGATTTTGACACCAAAAATGCACCGAGCAATGACAGACTGAAGCTGGTCGTAAATACGACTGTGGCGGAACTATTTGAAAATCACACTTCATTGCATGACCACTCCTGGGTTTATGCGTCCATTGTTTCTGAACCTTCCTTGTTAATTCCTCGATTAAAAAAATCTAAACCTCAAAAAGACTGACAGAATACATTGTCATATCAATTCATCTAAACTGCTACACCCGCTGACCCAATAAATAGGTTTTCAAAATTCCCCTTGCCGCGTAGTTGCCGTAAAGACACTGTTACCGACACCGTATCGATAAGGCATTTTTATTTGGTCATCTTACAGCAGTACACCTCGTTCCGTGGAGCCGGCCTCGGGGTGTTGGGGAAGTTGTTGTCGTAGCACTCGCCGGGTCTGTGCAGGTATTTCCCGCAGGACGTGAGGCGCGCGTCCCTCGATTCGTCATTGATGAGGCCCCAGTGAGTGTCTCTCGCGCCCAACTGGTAGAGCTCGTCCAGCTGAGCCAGACTGCACAGGCTGGCGTGCAGTCCACAGCAATAACTCCATCCTTCGTCGTAAGAGAGGGCTTGTGGGGACAAGCAAACCCCATACAAGCCTTCGTCTGTGAAAACAGCAAAGAGAAAAACAACAGAAAAAAGCTGGCTGAGTATTTACGCCGCAAGGTAATGATTTAGCTGAAGCAAGTATGATTGTTTGGAAGTCTACGCCATTTTTCTTAAGGCATGGCATTAAAGGGCAGCATTCAAAGCAAAAACCTCAAAACATGAAAAAAGGAATTGATTACTTTGTAAGTTGAACTTCACATCACTATATTGGTTCTGGGTTACTAGCCAAAGCTCTGGTGGTCACATTGTATCGGCCATTCATAGAGAAAGCGCCGATATTTGGGAGAGGGAGGGGTACTGAGGTACTTATTCTAGGCTGACAACTTGAGGGGCGTACCTTTTTCAAACCATTGGGGACAGCTTGGTATCGCTGTAGTCGTCGTAAACATCAAGGCGAAAATCGCAAAGAGAGCGGCGATTGGATTCATCTGAGAGATGGAAAAAATAGATTAATGACAAAAACCATACAAAACCGTTCAGAATGGCCCAGACTCGTTACAAAAATACCAACTCCATCACTTGCCCCACATGAACCTAGAAAATACGAAAAGGCAGATGAGTGTAAGATGGACTTTTTTTATAGAACAGCAATGCTTAAAAGTATTCAAACAGTAAGCATCTTAAAGGCCGATCCTAGCGAATAAACTACACGACTTGTGATAAGTTAAAGCACCAAGTCTTGATACTTGCTTACCAATTTCGACAAGTTGGAAATGCATTGCAAGAGCATGAAACGAACAGGCCATCATTTACCAATGACATCCCACTAGTTTGGAAGTGGCCAGACGCTGTCAGCATTTGTTTATTAAAAAAGCAACGAAAAATAGCGTCTCAACACTCTGAAAAGTGCTGCTAACGACATTGACTTGCATGGTCATAGACTGGACCTACTTACCTTGAATATTGGTTTAGAGTGCCAACCGCAACGGTTTCTCTCAATCCTATGGCGTATCGGGCGAGCGAGATTTATCTGGAAGGCGGCAGATCGGGAAAGACTGGAAAAACCAATCGCAGTCAGTCCTTATATAGCGCCCCTCCCTATACAACTTCGTCAGAGTTGCCCGGATTATTTCCAACTGACGTCACGACTAGTGTCCTGACCTCGAAACGTTCCAAGTCCGATGTTACGCATGAATGGCAGTTTTTAATACATGTAAAAATATATTAGGCCTATTAGGCTTCCCAAGGGAACTCAATATGCCTTGAGTTTGTTAATAGACCTGTCGGAGAAAAGTACAGTGGACAGCCAACTAAAGCGGGCGCACGTCAATCTTGCGTCAACCCGAAGTGCAGAAGTTACCGGCACAGACAACTTCCGTTTTGCTGTTTTCCGTGTGTTAAAGTTGTGCATGCAGCACAATGCGGAAACACAAAAATACTCAAAATGGTATAAATTTCCACGTAATGATTGTGCAGTTGTTGGAAGCAGCGCCTAAAGACACAAATAGGGGCTGAGTTTTTATGGTATACCGAATAACGTAACACACTTGTATGCTTTCTCTCTCGTCCATTCATGCCCATTTTGTTATTTTGGCCACGACAAAAAGAAAAATAACGAATTCCAAGGCAAAATTACAAGCACAGCGGCACATGACTGTCGCAATCGTTAATTCCACGTGAACACCTATTCAAAGGTCAACCGGAAGTTTCCTGTCCCGGCAACTCCGGCCGGCGGAACATGCATACATGCAATGCACGGGGCGCCCGCCGGAGTTGGTAGTCCATTGTATTTTTCTCCTTCAGGTATATGGTTTGTTCGAACCAACTGCCTTGTTGAATGATTAAGTTGGAGTTCACACACGGGCGTCGCTATGGGTGTTGCAATTATTTACACGCCATACCCCTAATGTAGGTGTACGCCAATGAAATTATACCGGAGTATTGTGGGTACCTATTCTCCTGGCTTTGGTACGCCTCTTCAAACACGCAAGGCCAAGGTAAAAAATATTAACGACTGGATTTGAAAATACAGCTTGGATTTTTTGGTGGAAGATTTTATGTTCAAGATGGATACCTAGTTTTTTCTGACAACATAATAACAACTGCGTCCTTTGGCCCATGTGCAATTTTCAGCCATGATCCAGTATGGGCCCCAAGCTTTACCAAGAGAGGGCGCGAATGTCCTTGCAACAGAAGCTCGTCTGGTAGTCACTGCCCATTGCTGGTTCACAAACGACTGTGGAAGGCTACACTTGAAATCCGAATCGTTAGTCAGTTGTGTTTGTTTTCGATACGCTACATCATTTTATTATATGCCATACCGATTCTGCCCTTGCTCTTGGGCTATTCAGTACCGGGTGTCGGCGCACGTCAGCGCGCCCACGACCCCTGTGCCCACCTAATGACTTGATCAACCTGATTCTGGATAGATATTCATGTATGCGACAACTGAACTGCATGATACATATATTTCCATGTATAGCGGCAATAGTAGCTCAGGCTACAGAACAGATTCATCCATTTATTTACAGGGATGTCTACAATTAATTGGTGCCAGTGTCTTTCATGTCTTGCATCAATATCCCTTTTAATACGACGCGTAGAGACAAAGTATACGTAACTATTCAAGAACAAATCTATGAAGTGTCTTTTTATGATAAGAGAATAAACACTTTTATGGCAAATTGTCTTTTTAGGATAATGAAAACACCCTCTTCAATGAACGAGACTGTGGTTCACTGCTCGATCAATGTGCCTCTGTAATAAATATTTATATTATTGGAATTCTCAGCCAATCAAAGTGCTCCGTCCAATTTTGGTAGCAAGCCCCATATGTTGTGCACAAAAGGACTTGCAAATTGTTCAAGTCCGTAATTGGGCACCGTCGGACACGCATATTATTGGGGAGGGAGGTTGCACTGACCGTTCCCGCGTTATTAAATTGCTAGCCGTACACACACCGCACCTGCAACGCGCACACATAGCGCGAAGAAGGTGGACTACACCCAGCCAATTACCGACTTGATTTCAAGTCTAATGGAACGCAAGCTTTGCCACAGTCCGTTTTCAGTCACAGACGACAATCAGTGCTACTTCTGAAACGGGTTTATATAAAAAAAAAAATATACAAAGTGGCTCACAATAATGCAAAATGTAAAGCCCCAAGTTATTGGGCAGAGTATCAGATGTGGCAAAAGAATGGAATTCCATGTAGCTTAACTTGTCAAAATTAACTTTGATTCTCAACGTCTTAATTTAATGCCCTACTTTTTAAAATTCGAATTCACACATTCGAGCTCACAAATTCCCCGAACGCTGAGCTCGTGGATGCATGGCGTCAGCCATGCTAAGCTCACTAATGTTTAAGCAAAGAAACCAAAGCCGAGTTTCAGTTATGCAAGAGTCGTTGTGTACAGAAACAAGGTACATTGTTCACTGTGCAACGAAAATATATGTTAAGGTACAACAAAAACCATTTTTAAACCAGGTGAGAAAAGTCTTACGCTTTGACAAGGCTTGTTTCTAAAATACTGCCGAATAATTTCACATGTCAAGCAAATATCTAGTGAGAGACAATAACAGGCAGATTCTTTCCTGAATTCTAAATTCCAACGTCTCTATTAGAGGGGACTTGCATTAATTCACCCTTTGACAATGACCAAATTTCATCAAGAGGTTTTAAAGTTAACAACACATTTAGGATAGTTTTAATATTTAATGTAGACGAGCAACTTCAATCTAGGTCAGACTAATAAAACGAATTGGTATAGTGAAGCATTCTTGCTTTGTAAACTTGCTACCATTTTCTCTCCAAAGTTTAATGCTAGGACTTGTTACGCACTATTATCTGCAGCAGACCTAAACACCTTGTCCTGCATATATATCTAGCCTTGTTTTGCCGTAACAATAGTGTATTAGAGTGTAAAGTGCATGCATGTAAACCTACGGTTTCCATAAACTGTAAAACTTACTTTCCCTTAAGTGAACACCGTGGGCCAAAGATTAACTGGCGTAAATCGCCAAATCAAAAAATGTTCGATTCATAATCTTAAAATGGTCACTGAAGGGTTACAATTCAAACCAAAACATGTATTATTACATGTGGCCGTCTGTCCAATCGCTGAGGGCATCATAGCATTTGTTTGCACACCTTTCCGTGGCTGATGACTTTTCCATAAGCCAGTCAACGAAACGATCTCTGTCCTTCTCTAACTGTAGGAAGTGACCCTGAAGTTGATAGGCCTGGATAGGAGAAGAAGATAGCCATTATAGCACCACACATCGACAAAGCTGTTACTGAAAATGTTGTATAATACTGTCCAACTCAGCTTTCAAAGAAATTTTCTCAAAATGAAGCGTCACCTGAAATCAATTAAGTTCGCAAAGTAACTTTACCGTATTGAATCCTTTCCGTCGAAGCCTCGCGCCATACTTTTTGCCAATACCAGGTAGTTCCTCTACTGGTTTGTCTCTCATAGGTTCTCTCACAAACCGCATGTGTTTCTGAGAGGCTGTCTGTTTGTTCTCTGCCATGCTTGCTGACGAAAGGTACAGGTGCAATGCAGACGAAGCGCTGAACAAAAACAGTTAGCACAAGCCAAACAGATTTGTCATTAATGACTTCCTATGTAAAGCCTGGTTTCCATATTATCGTTTGACGTCAAGACGCAGACACGAGCCGGTGCATGATGCCATTTCACCTAAAAATTGAAACAAAATGGCGTCCCAACAGCCGCAATTTTTTGCGGAAAATACTTTTAGATTGACTGTACTGCCTCATGGTGCAAAACCCGTACTTCATTTTCATGCATTTCATTGATGGTCAGCTATTTCGTTGATCATACAGGTTAAATATCTAACAAACCATATTCACCAGTTTGCGTATTCATGCCTAGTTGAGCTTAAATGTACATCCGTCACTCCGTCACAATAATCATCTTAATTTTAATGAGGACTGTCTCAAATATTCTCTGTACCCAAAACAATTCCTGAATGGAAGATGCTATTTAATGATGCGAACATGTTACCAGACCTTATTAGCTTTTAGACTGGTTTGGGTTCAATCGATGTCGCTAACTTAGTAAAGCCCACTTCAAAATTTTCATTTTGCTGCTGCCTACCTAAACTGTACAGGGATAGCCCAATGGGGGTTGCGTACAAAATAAATCAGAAGCATGAGTCGCTGCAAGTGGATACGTCCACATAACGGATGTGTCCGCCCTTCCCCTGTCCCCATGAGGTAGCAGAGCTTTCTCAGCTTGACAAAAATAGCTGAAATTTTTCGTATTTTCCACAACACAAAAACAACCTAGGACGCCTCAAAATCGCGATCCCAGCACCATCCCAACGTCCTCCGCGACACCAAATCCGATCTCCCTTTTCACATAAGAGCTGGTTTAGTGTTTTTCTTTACCGAAATCTATATCTGTTTGTAAACTCGAAAAAGGGAGTGATCCAAGAACGTGAGTGTATTGCCGTACAAAAACCAAAGAATAAGATGAAGGCAAACAGACGACAATATGCATGGACCATTCATAACTTACATCAATGTGTTTCGATTGTGAAACCTAAAATGAAGGAACTGAAGGGGAAGGGGCCTTGTTCTCAAAGTGTTTTTATGCGATACTATTAGGACAATTATTTTTTGTATCGTAGGAATGAACAACACCACGGTGGGTGTTAGCCGTCGTTCAATGGCACCCATGAGCTCCATCAGAGTGAGGTGATACCGTCTTTGTGAGTTTTTAGAAGCTTATCGATAACTTAGATCTTCGGGGATTTCTTCGTTTTAGTAATTTTGTGGTCTCGAAATAAAAACACAAGAAAAAAGCCTCCTCTGTTGATTCACAGTGAGGTGGTCTCGTTTTTATATAAGTTAATTTTTTTTTCATTTTGTTTCTACCACATAATGAGCCCAGGTTATGAAATGTAATGTGATTGTCACGATTAGCGTTTTGAAACGATATCCAGAATGTAAACGTTGCTGTTTTGAATACACATGTATGGGACAAAAACATTTCAAAATCTTTGGCGAAACTGCTCCGCCCCCGAGAGGCATCTGTCACAAAGTGGAGTTAATTTAAATTAATTTACTGCCTTATTTTCATTGGCCAGTATATTTTCATATGTTAATTACGCCGTCCCTTCTGTAAGAAATGAGTCTGCCCCAGGAAAGTGGCAATAGGATAAACTCATCGACAGGAAAATAACCACTTTTGGTTGAGTAACTGGTTCAATCTTAGATGCCATGTAGGCGTACATACCATAGTCACTACTGTAATAGCCTTTAGCGTGTGCAGTCACCTTATTCCTGTGTGGAATTGTGTGCGGTACCAAGGCGTGGCCCTCGATCAATGGCCAGTTTGTGCCAGAAACTGTAAGTGGTTTTATGTCATTTTTATTTAAAGACTTATGTCAATAACAGGGTTGTTGGAATAAAAGAATCTTGGGATGTTTTTGTTAAAAATTTGGAGTCCCACAACGGAAGTCAATCATAAGGATTGAGTATAGGAGTGCTTTCTGTATAACCAAGTTTAGTTTTTAGTAAAAATAGCAAAGAATATTTTGATTGTAATTTCAGCTTCCAGAAAATGTATTTCAGTGTCAATCTTTTCAGAGCATGGAGTAAATTTAAATTTCATCAAACTGGATTGAACTCTATACGGTTTACTCTAACCATGAAATTATGTATTGTCTTGAAGGGACTTTCCCTTTGGGAATTAACTACCGGTGCGGCTCATAATGTAAAAATACGACTCCCTTTCGGGCCATATTTGACCCTTTCTGGGTCATATTTTACCCTTTCTGGGTTATATAACCCAGAAAAGGATTATGTTATTATAACCCTTTCTGGGTTATAATTTGACCCAGAAAAGGATTATGCCGAATGGTACCCCATTTTGGGTCAATCTGACCCGGGAGTTTTTAGAGTGTACTAAAACACAAGAGCTCCTGACAGGCGTTGACAAACACCTGTTTTTTCAAACGTGCGAAAAGAGGTGGTATCTCTAGCGTTAGCGGCGCTAGACACTTTAAAGCCAACAATAACTACGAAGCCGACTACGACTGTACAGAACCCTCGTCGTACATCAAGTACCTTAACGCCAACAACTTGCATGGATAGACAATGTCCCAAACGTTGCCCTTTTGTAATTTTAAGTTTACTACTGAATTCATCGAATGGCAAAGTGAAAGGGAAGACGTTGGGTTTATACTCGAAGTTGATCTATACCACTGGGTTGTGAAGAAAAAATGATATAAGGGAAATTTGGTCTAGAATCGCCACGTTGCCCCTACTACATGATCTTTAAATGACATGTTCAGAAGAGAGCGCCATCTGTTTTAATTTGATACCCAAAACAAGCTTTGTCAATTATTTTGAGAGAAGATAATTTTTACTTTGGGGTTTCTTTTTATTTGGGGGAGGGATACCCTATACAAGGGTCATGGTTAAACCTCGTAGCCGTGAGTGAGGGATTCAGAATCCCTATTCCTCACCACCTGTGAGAAGCACCAGTACCAGAACTGTGCTTCATGGAGACACTACGAAAGTGAGTGCTCATTTACTGATGAACCACGATGCCTGGTGTACATGACTGCTGTTAGGCCCATATGTGTTAGAAACTAGTTTCAAAGGAGAGACCACTTTCAATACCGTGTAGGCCTACACGTAGAGATGACTTGAGCGAGATCGTAGAGCAAACACCCTATACACGGTCACTGCATCAGAAAGCGAGAGGACTTGGAATTTTACATGTCAGACTCTCGTAGACGTGAGCGTTGGCAGTGCACGAAAAACACACTGAACACATTTTGATGTTTTGTATATGATGTTGTGGTTAGCCGAGGAAGAAAGAGTTCAGTAATAGGCATAAATGTAGTTTTTCCCACTTTTATAACCACATAGGCGTTTACTCGAATTTTTGACTGGTTTCTCTAACCCCATAGTTTGAATACCGACTAGAAATTTGGTTGAAATTTGGCATCTAACGTTCCCATTCCATACTGGCTTATTAGGCCGATTCTGACTTGGCTGCAGCTCCACATTACACACAACTCTATAGCGGCAGCAGCCCCTGTACACTGTGTGATTTCGAGCCGCAGCCAAGTAGTTCCGACACGCCCTAACTGCGATTGTAGTCAACGCAAACGTCACGCGGACGGGTTTCCCTACTTCTCTAATAGTCAAAGGTCTGATCGGTCCCCGTCACAGTCTTGCACATACACAAAGCGCAAGGATATTACATGTAAAACATGAACATGTAGTATAATGTACCCGGTGCTATGTGCGCACTATTCGACATGTCAAGAAATATTTTGCAGTCAGTTTCTCCTCACACCAGAAACATTTCCAACGTGGACCATTTGAATTAAGTTTTCTTCTTTTTAAGGATGGAATGAGATTTGCTACCTAGTCACTTGCGGGGCAGTGTATATTGTCGATGCCCATAGCTACAAACGACCACTGTAACGTCCTCGTGAGGAATAGCAAAAGAAGTTTCTAGAAATTCAGAGAAACTTTTAGAGAACTGAGCTTTTGAGTGGCCCAGGCCGGAGGAAAAGGAAGACAGTATTTTGCCGGTCTATTGGCAAATTGGCTCCGTGATTCACGAACATACCAAAGCGTTGCAATGGTGAACCAAAAAAGTGCATCCCTTGTTTGGGCTTTGAGCTTCCGGGTAGTCTAACTATTCGCTTGTTTGGGCTTTGAGCCTGCGTGGAGTCTAACGATTTGCAGAAATATCATAAAAACCGGCAATCATTAACAACTGAAATCCTGCAACGAGCATTCGAAAAGCTCACCTTCAAATTTCTTGTCTGTAGTCAAAAGAAGTCAGATATGCTGCTTCGTTTGAAACGTATTTTACAATTTTCTAGTCTTATCGTCATACGATTTCTCAATGGGGTTTTTCCATGTGGCGACAAAAACGCGCATGCGTTTGATCAGAAATTATTTATGATATACTACGTCATGACGGAAGCGTATAAGGGCCACTTGCCAAAAAAAATGATTATTATCTCGCCGCGGCGAGTCAAAAAATAATTTTGCAAGTGGCCCTATTCCCCTTCGTACCGCAGGGATAGAGTATGTATTTTCTTAGGAAGCAGAAACGCACTGAATAGGTGCGACGTAGTTAGCATAAGAATAGAAATGCATTCTTTACCAGCATTGCCTGTTTAAGGCCTACAGGCATTGAAGCACATGCAGCAACTATGAGACGGAGAGAACCCCCCCTGCTTTGTGTTAGTCATTGTCTCGCAGGAATCTGGGGAATTCCTTTCAGACATCTTGGGGGGGGATGTGTTAAGTAACAATAGTCTGGAATGTGTATAGGGATTGGACATGTTGGGGGGGTACCCCTTGGTCTCATTTCTTGCTGGGTATACATTGAAGTATGACAGTCGGTGTTCCACTCACGCTTGTCGCACGGCGCGACATAATAAAATTTTAAAAGAAGTACTCCCGCTACAGGTCTTAATCCTAGTGCGACCAGAGAATAATATGGAAGTATTCCCTGATAATAACAATAGTTTATATAGCGCCTTTAACTAACTTAGATCAAATCGCTTCCCAATATTATTGCTCCTACTCACTGGGCCCATTAAACATTCCCAATGTCATGGGGCGTATACAAACTCGATGCTGCCATTTTGGAGCAAAGCAGCTAAATCAACCACTGTGACAATAACCACCTCTGCCCTCAAAAATGCCCAATTACTCCTGGGTGGAGAGAGGCAATGAGTGTCAAAGTGCCTTGCCTAAGGGCACACGCACACACAACTCCAGACTGGATTCGAACCCGCAACCGGCGGCTTTACCCACCGACTACGAATCCGATGCTCTTATCCACAAGGCTACGGCACTCCACGTATGATGATGCAGCAGGTATAAAGTACAAGTTAGGCTAGTCTTTGGTAATTAAGTTGCTTGCTTTTGTTAAAGAGAGCCACAGATGCTACCGAAAACAGTCACCAGACTTCAGCGGCAGTATGTGCTCGTAACGTTGATTGTTAGTATCGATTCGTCACACGTGTGAAAGGTTTCATTCGTTTAGACTGCACTTTTCTGTCCTGAGCGATTTTATTGTAGCAATTGGTGTACAGCCTCCCAAGCATTTCTTCATACTTTTATCATGAAAATAATTTTTACAGGTTAAAAGAGAAATACAATTATATTATGTACGTTATAACAATTCTCTTTTTGTCATAGGGAGATCCATATTTTAGAGACGTCTGACCGTCTTTGCATGACTCTTTGAAGCTGGATGTTGTCACATCCTGATATCCATCCATACCTTATGATTAATTGTAAGGAGGTGGGCAGGTGAGTGGGCGGCGGGGCAATTGGCCAGCAGGGTGGGGGGGGGGGCTGGGGTTCCCAGGATACGGCGAGTAAGCCTGATGAGGCCGGGGGAAAGTTTCACAACAGCTAGGGTGGGGAAATCAGCACGCAGGTCCTGGTGGAACAGCAGACACACGGAGGGCCACAAGTAAAGGAGCTGGACAGCTTTTGTTCTGCTCTCCCTTTTTCTTTAAAATACTGCGTTCTGCACTGGCCAAGTGCTGGGCCCAAGGGCCGCCTGTGAAAGTTGAACAGGCACTGGCCATGCGGTGGGCATGGTCTAGGGCATGCAGTTCAAACACATGTACATCATGTCTAACAAACAGTTCAGGCAAATATGCAGGGCCTGGGTCTATGACAGTTTGGATTTAGCAAAACAAAAATTGAGATATAATGTGTAATTTCAATAATTCAAAACTTTGTTGACAGAGGCTTGTGAAATCCTGTTGAAATCCACATAGCCGTTATGTCCATTGTACTTAAATTTTACCGCGGGCTTCACTTCAGTCACCCGATGTCGGGATCACCGCATTCGTTGTGGATAAACCCTGTGCATGCCAAACAATGCATGTAGCCATTGTTTGGCAAGTACAAGGTTAATCCACTACAAATACAGGCCCTGTTTTCTCCAAATGACGCAATCTACATTCAGCATTTGCATCTGCGCATGAACAGAAAAAAGGCCCTTTTTAGCTTGTTGTACATGTAGTTGAGCTCTGAAGACAAATGACATCGTATACCACTGGATGCTTCCATATTTATTTGAACAGATAAATTCCGAGGAAAGATGTTTTCTTTAGAGGTGCTCTTTAAATTATAAAGTAGCCAAGATTCCAACTTGATTGCCTCTGAACAGAAAGGGCAATGATATTCAATGCCCAAGAAGGCTCTTCTATTTTGTTCTGAAGTTTTAGAAATAACGCAACAGTCTGGGAATATACATTACATGTACTTTTCTATTGGACAAAAAGGGTTTTACAATTTTGAGAGACGCCTATAGTCTCCGAGCGTCGGGAAAACCTACCCCGCTGAAATGCCTGACTTCACTCCAACAAGAATCTCCAGAGCCTGATTATGCATGGCCTTTAATCAAGTCGGGTGTCCCCAGCCTGTTGTGTAAAAGAAATTTCGCACTCTACGTTTCTTTCCCGTTTTGTTGACTCCACTCGGCGTTTTGAAAGAATGCAGCCTTTTTTTTCCAGCGAATCCAGTCATGGAGACCGATCATCTCACATTACTGCAATAATAATGTATTAATTAATTCGCTCAAAGCTAATGGTGTTGTTCCTTGGTGCAGAGACTGCGTCATGTATCATATCAGCTCAACACAGCTCCCGCCGGTGCCTCAACACTCGGAGCAAAATACAAACAAACCACTGCTCACGAAAAGAGCGTTGGACAAAAGTCACTGGTTTATTAATTTATTGTTCGACTTTATTTTCACGAAACATGTTAGGATAAAAGACGTACATTTCATGAAACGACACAGCTGCTTACATAGCAAAAATTCCCACAACCCTCATTTTGTATGCAAATCACCGTCAGAATCGGACACGCACACTTCAAGAAACATATACAATGTATACGTATGGAACATAGGTGTGTGAAATGAATAGTAGCACTTATCACTTTATACCGTTACGGTGCATCTTTACTTTTTAAATATTCCCGATTTCAACACTCTCTCCGGCATTATGTGATGCAATGAGTTCGCCGACTTAGAGGAAGCAACGTCTCAGAATAAAATGCTCATGCTCAATGAAGTCCTCAATGTATAGGCCTACTTTTCGAATTAGGAATTCAATAAACTGGTCTAGGACAACAAAATGACTCATTTTGCTTGATCGCATCACATATTCTGTCCTAAATAAAACAACTTCTGGTTAAATTTTTGTAAAACCTTGAGTACAAGATACCCGGTCCAAGTCCAGCCTTGGACATAAGTCCAAGCACATGTGGGGCGTAAGTTTGGGGAAATTGTGAACGTCATGATGACGTCATCACAAAGTGAAAATTTTGATACACCTACTAAACGAGGTCTGTTTGACATGATTTCGCCTGGTAGATAGAAACTAAACTACTGTTTGAAAGTGACGTCTTGATAACTTCATCACTGGAATTTTAAGTTTAGAATAATTTTCTACAAATTTCCATATATATGTTTCTTTTACTGCATTTCTTGGCAGTTTTTAATTCTCACATTGAAACTTCACCGATATTAAACCCTTCATTATAAAATCTATCAAATTTAATTCATCGCGCTGACGCCATTAGATTTTGCGTTACAATATTTTTAAAGATATTTTCATATACATGTAGCTCAGTACAGGAAGGAGTACTCACTTAGTGAGTAAAACAAAAGGCAACAAATATCTTGGAGTAAATACACGTGTTTACTCCAAGGTGACGTCGGGATTAGTTTATATTTCAGATATGGTGTGAAGTTACAGCGTTGTTTACAATGCCATGTTGTCAACTTCCACGTCATTTCGTCATCAGATGACAAATATGTCATGGTGCAGGGAGATATGCACATTCAGTTGCCGATCTAATGATTCTAACAGACGCATAGTACAGTCGATTCCTTTTTTACAGGCAAGACTTAAAAAGACTCACTGGAGCTTTTGGGTGGCTCGGCTATTGTCTATACTTCTGACTCAGGGACACAAATTAAAAATACTTGGCAGCTTCATAAATCCAAATCACCCTAGGGTACCTTTCTTCACTGCCGTTTTTATGACCGTGTGGTCACAATTTTTCTTCCTCTATGGTTAATTAACGTGAGAATGCTTGTACCACGCTCTGCATTTTTGAGGGCGTTGAATTCAAACTTTGGTTGTGGGGTATATACACATGTATGTGCATGTATCAACTCAATCCTCCCCAGGATTTAAGCCCCTGCCCCCTTCCCAGGATTAAGCAGCGGTAGTTGCCACACTGCACTGCGGAAAAGGTCTATGTAATTTGTCAAGCGCTGCTTGCTGACTACAGTGACCTGCAATGAATGAGGGGTGGGGTGCAGAAAGGTTAACCAGATTATACGAGCAGGGCATGTTGCAAGAGAAAATGGCTGTGGATAGAGTAGGCCTACAGACGTATGACGTCAGTTTGAACCAGGATGTGCAGTGCAAACGAATGGAGTATGCACGCGCATTGGTTCACGTGCTGGTTCTCGCGCTAATGCTTATCTGGTTCGTAAGTGTGACGTCACCAGTTTAAACCATGCCACTGCACATGCACTGCACATAGAGTTACATGCATTGATTGCCGTTTGATCGTCCAATGGGAGCCTGCAAATTGTGGCGCGTCCGCCTCTGTGACCAAGTCAACCGGAGACATGCGTACATAACTGTGTGTGTGACGTATTCACTTCAGTACAGTATCTAGTTCGTCCATGACATCGTCTTACAGACAGACGCTCCACTGATTGGATGAACACTGAAGTTGCGCATTGACTTCAGGTTCTACAGTTCCACGTGACTGTGTATGCAATGGGTGTGCTTTAAACTGAAGTGACACTACACTTTTTGAACCGGATAACCTTGGCAGTCCTCTTTCAACTGGCGAAGGATTAAGGACTGTTAGGGGTTAAGGTTTATTAAATAGCTACAAATCTTTTGGGAGCAAAAGAAGAAACAGGGAGGAGGCACGTCAGCTGTGTCCTACCCCCAATCTACCACCCTGAGGCAAACCATACCAGGCTACCTCACATGTACGTGTAAGTCACTGATCAAGAGCATGGCTTCCCCTGGGTACTGATTCTGTGTGAGGTACAAATACATTTTGCCAAATTTAAGTGCCTAAAACAAAAGGGAGTATTTACAAAAGGCCTAAAATTAATTCTACATGGTCTAATAGCGCATTTACTCAAAATTTCCCCTCTAAAATAAATCAATCAATCTTACATGTATATTCAGTGCCCTTCTTTACCATTCTGAACAATTTGAATCGGATCCATTTCAAAATATCTAAGTTCTTTTTCCTTCTATCTGTCTATAGTTAGTGTGAGGTGGTAATATTCAACAAAAAAAGCCTTGAGGTGGTTACTCAAATCAGTGAAGTGGTTACTCAAATCAGTGAGGTGGGCCCTCTCAAAGTTGAATAGTCAGGGGAAACCCTTATCAAGAGTATTCATCCAGATCCAAATCAATATCACAATCCCATCTTTATTCCTTTTCCCCATGATGGCAAGAGAATGGAACCACTTGCCAGAACAGATCATTTCGATCGGCATCACAGGAGATGTTAAAACTGTGTTGCAAAGTTATCTGCAGTTGGAATGAGCAACACCCCCCTCCGGTACCGTTCTGAGGGGTGGTCAAGTGGAATAACCATTTGGCAAAATATAACCAGCATAGCTTACATTTTGTAAAATAGAAATTTTTTTTATGGGCAGCAGATTTTGACAAACATGTAGTAACAATACGTTTGTAAAAATAGCCTATTTCAAGATAGGCAATAAACACTGTGATAAAACATACAACTGCAGTATTTAGTCGGCAAGAACACCAATACTGGTAAACATGAAAGAAATAATAATATCTTTTGTGAATATTAATCTAGAATTAATTCATGTATTTATAATATGTACCTACATGTATAAATCTAGATCTAGTGATCACATTTTCATTTGTTTACTTTATATACTTTATATCAGCCAGTTACATTACTTACCATGAAAACTCACATTGTTCATACCTCATGTGAGAGACTCAGACCAAGTGATTTCTGTCTCATATGGAGTACACAAGGATCAGATCTCCTCCACATTTTTTGGGGGGGGGGCATGAAATTGACGAGGGAGATTTGCTGATATTTAAGAACTTAACACCTGCACGCAAAGGCACAATTTCAGTGATGTATACAGCTTGTGTTATAGAAAAGTAGTATTTTGCATTCTTGGTTGCCATTAAATCTGCGACTCATTTTTTTCATTTAATTTCTGCCCCTCTCCACACCTTTTTTGACCATCCTTGGCTTTGAACCTGTAATGACACTAAAGATTTCTCTTACCCATTAACCTCTGTACTTTGCCATGACAACCACTGTCCACTAGCGGTCTTCCTCGTTACTTCCCCCGGAACTGCAGCCTGACAAAAGACCCCGCTATCTTGGATCCATAGTGCCCCGCCCAAAATCGTGTATCTTTGCTCCTGTCCTCGAAGCGGATGTAGCGCAATCCTGGTCCGTAGCTTGAGAACACGTGGCTCGCCTACAAAAGTTAGAAAACACGAGAGACAGCCACAAAAATAAAAGTTGACACAAATGGGAAGTTATGTATGATTTACAAATACCAAAGACAGTTAAGCCATTCCTAATGGTCGAGAGCCAATCAGGAGGCCAGTCTTGAACAATTGATAAAGCCCATGGCCTCGCAGAGGCAAAGATCATAACACGGCTCGAGGGCTGTTTGAAAAAAGAAAAGACACAAAATTGTAAACTTATAATTTCTCAAAGCTTGTTTAGATTTCCTTACTCAAAGGCTATTCATGAAAAGGAATACATTATAGTTACACATATGTGCTGTGCTGACACTGATAACGTCCCACGTACACCTCTGGCTCAGGACATGATATCAGCACACATTCTCCTGAGCCAGTCTTAAGCAAAACGTTAAAAATGGCTCAACACAAACATAGGTTTACTTCCTTTAGATCCCTCTTTACATAATGGTCACAGGCAGTCAACATTCCTACAGATTATGCTCAGAGCTATCAACTTGTCCAACACGAAAGCACAGCTTAGAGCCATTCTGTAAAGTTGTGATGGAGTTCAAAGAGGCCTGTGACCGCATGGTAAGAGACAAAGCAGGGTTCTGGAACACGCCACAGGCCAACATGAGCTTGGAGAAGTTTGTTTTGGCTCATTTATTTTCTACATGCAGCAGACGGAACATTCTGGGCCAACGCTATCACCGTGACCTCACAGACACTGGGAAGTGAAACCAGTGGATGGGCTTGCCTCAAAGAGGGAAGTTGGCAAAGGACCTCCATGCCCCCAATCACCCCCCCCTATTGTCCCTCTAGTGCCCCCCCTTGAAACTTTGAAATGTACACGACCTACATACAAGCCGGAGTTCATCCAACACCGGTGCCCACTGAAAAAAAATCTATACAGCCCGTCTGCCCTCCTTGCCTTGATATTTCACCTTACATATGCCACGGAGTGAAACCAATGAAAGTGCTTGTTGATTTCCAATTTACATAATTTCAACAACTCCAGTCTCTGTCTTTTCCAGGCTGGATCCATTCGGGGGGGGGGAAAGGAACAAAGGCTGCACTACACTAAATAGGTGCTCGCAGAAAAAAAACCCACAAAATTGGACAGAAACAGCACCGCCTGGTGACACTCAGACACAGGTTTGTCAACTGCCTGTGTTTAACTGGAAATTCAAGATAGTGGGCAAGTTTTGTTTCATTTGCACAAATCTCTTAGCCATCTCAACTTTATTATCCCCCTCTCCTCTTAATACTCCCCCCATCAGCCAATCGCCGGGCCAGACTCAGCCTACAAATTGGGAGGGTTTTTGTGAATGAGACTCCCTTGGAAGCCACAAGTCCCAAATACTTGATTTCATTGTCACTAACTTGTGCGATAAAAAAAATCAATGAGCTCACGAGCAGGAATAGACACATATTTAGTGGTATTCACCTCTTCTTCCAAGAGTTTCTTAGAGAGGGTAGCTGCCATCATTTATTCCCTATCCCACCGAGGGGGCGGGGAACACATTCAATAGACTTGCCACCAGTCATCTTATTAAGCATTTACCTCATTCCAGTCTATCGGGGCCCGCCAATCAGAAGCATACTGCGGGCCAAACGTGAACTTGTCAATGACGCTGTCCGGGTCTCCGCTGCTGTCCCTCAGCAGCTCTACCGTCAACTGATACACGTTACCGCAGTCAGAGCGTGCAGCAAACCTGGACCACGAAAATAAGAAGGGCAACACTGCCACAATCTGTCCGAGCCCAAAACCGGCTGAAATTCTACGTACATGTAGATGCATTTGCCGCAAATTTCTGAAATATTCCCCTTTATGCAGCAGCCACGTAAATCCCCATTGCCCGATTGGTGGGTCATCTTTCACACGTTTAAATATTTGATACAGAGATGTTGTACTGCACGCATGGTAGACACAACCGTGACTTTTCACATGAAGACGGCGCATTGAATAATGTGCCACTCCTCACGCAAACACAAAATTATGGGTGATGTAGTACTGATAAAAACAAAACATTGTTCCATCTTCTGCCATACAAAGATTTATACAGGATTTGCATGAAACAAATAATGTACAATGTAGGGTACTTCATGCTTCACAGGATAATCAATCCATCACCTCTCAAAATTACACCTACCTGTATTTTTACAAAAAACCCTTGAATCTAAATAGCACTAGCATCCCTAATGTTTTATCGAATGTGCAGATGTTTGTCTCAGAAATACTAAAGTCCCCACCTACATGTATTAATGGTGACGGACACCAAGTTTAATGGGGCCTGTGAAGCTGTTTCAAGAATATCCTTGAAAAAGACGTTCGAAGAAAACCTTTGTTTCAAAGGAAACCTTTGTTTTCAATTATGATGTTTTTTCAGTTTATGCTTTGTCTTTTTTCAAGGTATATGTATTTTGGTGTCTTTTTCTCAATTTCTATATTCATGAGCAAAACTTTGACATCATCACAGGGAGAAACTGACATTACATTGATATGTGCACAAACATTTGGGACACTGCCAATGTTCTAAATCTCCTTTTCTGTTTTGAGTGATTTAGTGTTGCTTAGATACACGACCTTAGCCAATGAGCAACCTTTTATTAAGAAATTTTTTCACATGAGCAAATACTGGGTTTACAGTTTGTATAGAAAACTATCATGAAGTGAGAACTGTCTTCCCTATCAAAGCAACAGTGCCCTCAGTTGTCCTAGAAAGCGTGGACAATTTTACACTTTTCATGTCACAACTCATAAACATGTGTAACTACACAAGAATATCAAATACCTTCCACACATTAATGAAAGGAACCAGGTTGCATAAAAGTGCACCCAAGAAAAAATCAAACCACCTGGGCTCCTCTTAATCTCACCATTCCAAGACCCATACGTCGGGCTGGGCTTCATCGAGTAAGGCCTCCGAACAGCCCTCTGCCACCAGGTCGATGAGCTGATGGCGTACGCACCACTCATAAGATGTGACAAAGTGGTGTGGGAAACCCTCACTGATGGCTAGTAGCCGCTCGGGCTTGACACCAGAGCCTCCCGAACTAGTTTCCACAAGCCAACCGTGTCCCCCATTGGACGTGATGATCCAGCCGGCTTCCAGGCCGTCTGTTGAGTGTTGCACAAAGTGTGAGCAAGAGGTAAAGTCAGATGTTAAGAGGGTCCTGACATTAACATTCTCTTAGACAAACTTTGTCCATGGGGCTTTAGCCTCTTCCCAAAGTATAAAAATGATGGGGCAACCTTCGCAGGGGACCCAAAATTGGCTCATTGAAAACGTTTCTGAGAAAGGGTTTCTCATTGGCTTATTGCCATACACTCAAACAACATGGTATCACCAAAGAAAAGGAAATTGGCAACTTGCCAAAATTTTGGCCTTTTTGATTTGTGCACAAACCAATCTAACGCTGAGGCTTTCATCCGGGAATGACATCAGATTGCACATGAATATGGAAATTGTCACTCATATTATAAACCCAAAAGGCAACAAATAGCGCTATAGAAGCAAAAAAAAAGCTTGAAAATAACGTTGATTGATGGTGCACACTGGTGCAGTTTCAAGAATTTGAAATAAAAATGCAGTGCAACTCAACACTCCCATGGGAAGGAGGCCACACCGACGACATTTTTAATTTTTTGTCCCGGATCAGTTGACAGGTGACACCCTGGTCTGAAAAAAAGTGTTTTCTTAGTAACTGTTTCAATTTTTTCACCATTAACTGTGTCTTTTCAGGACATCTTATGGAAAGAATTCCATATCCAGACGCTGCTTGATACCCTGTGCACAAACCCTACATGTATGAGACTGGTCGGAAAAATGCTGTTTCTAGGTGAACACCTTAATATTTGAAGTGCTATAAATTTGACTTCTTTGGACATTTTATTGGGAGTAATTGCAGAAGGCCCTGGCCACTCTAAAAAAAAGACCACTGGAATGACTGGCTACATGGGTACAAGGTGAAAATCCCTTTGGAAGTGTGGCACTTTGACCTCTACATAACATGTACCTGGCTATGAGGTTGATCGTGCGGGGTGGCGGGTTATTCTGCTGAATTTCTGCAATTGAGCTCATTGCTTTGAGATGGCTAAAACAGGTCACCATAGGGAAAAATGAGTGGTGTCCGATATGAAATTCTTTCCCATACTATGGCTTTCTGAGAGATGAGGGAAAATAACAGTGATTTTCATGTAAGGATGCCCTTGATCTGGAAGGTTAGAATTCACCCCACAACATGGACAACTTGACAAATGAGGAACAGAAAGTGAACCGGCACAAAGAGAGTAAGTACAGGAACAACGCCGAGAGAGGAATGAGAACAGGAGGCGGAGAAATTCAAGATATGGTGCAAAATTTGGCTATTTAAAGACCCCCGACTGCGCTTAACCTGTTAACACCCTGTGCACAAGTCATTAAAACTTAAATGTTTTGTAAGTAAAATAGCCTACTATGATATTTGTGTTGGCCAATAGTTTTCCAAAAGCATTAAGCCAGTCCTGCTCCGAACCTACTACGAGTCCCACATACAGACAACACTTGATGCAACTGTGCACAAACCTACCCGCCTATGAGACTTGTCTGAAAAAACCTAAGTGGTAAATGCTTCCTAATTTTCTATGCTAAAGTTGGAACTTTCTGATGGTTCTTTTAACATTTTAAGGGAAATCACTGCTCTTTCCCCTAGCCTAGTAGTAACACTTAGCTATTGCCCAATCATGACCAAACGATTCGTAAGGTCATGCTAACAATTATCATAACACCTCACCCACAGATTCTGTATCTTTGGCCGAAAGTGTGTCATGTGACACCTCCCATTTTCCTATATTTATACGTGTATCCCCGCTTCAAAACCATGCAGCCTCATTCTGAAAAATAACTATACCTGTAGCAACCAAAGAACTATAGCAACGAAAGCATAGGTGTGTATTTCAGCTCATAGCGAACAACATTGGTTAATGAACGTATTCAAATGTTGCTGTTCTGCTCGGAATTCTTAATTTCAATTTGATGAATGTAAACTCCAGTTTGGAGTTTCATTATTGATTTTTAAGCTTAAATTCTGCAGAATCTGTGGGGAGCTGTTATAAAACAAATACTGACAGCTTTATCTTGGTACAGTAAAACTACCTGTGCAATTTGTAGCCTCCCTCGGTGATCCATGGAACATTCTATTTTCCCAAGGCAAAGGGAAAATAGAATGCTCCAGCAGTCAATATTATTACTAATAAGGAGGAAGGTTTTTCCTCCAGTTAAAGTCATTATTAAAATGTTAATGTAAAGACCATGAAGATGGCTCGAAAATACAGGGTCAAGGGTCAGACGGCATAGAGGGCAGACGTATTCAGATATTGGGCGTGTTCCTTTGCAAAAGGTGAAGACACAAACCTTTCCCACTTGGGTTCTTGATGAGGTTTCTCGAGTAGGGACACTTGAAGTAGAATTCCCTCCAATCTTCTGGGTAATGCGGTGCCATATATTTCTCAATAAATCGCCCGGTCCTCTGGCACATCTTCCGCCACAGCCCCTGGCTTTGCACCACGTCCCTCCACGCGCGGCAAACCAGGGCGCAGTTTAACAGCCAGTTTGGCGGCACAAACGACAGAACTGCCGTCAGGACTTCGTGGGGAATAACGTCCATGGTGATCTTGACAGATTCGTCGGGTTCAAGTGCCATAGTGGTACTGCCCGCGTAAGCTTTTGGGGTCTTCCTTGAAGCTAGCTTGACAGCTTTGTCACTTTTGCTTCCCGCTAAACCCGCCCGACGTCAATGACCGGCCTAGATCCCTAGCTTACGCGGGTCCGCGCTTGTTTAACGTTTGCACATTGGAGGCGCGACCTACAGGTTGCACAACACCAAATACGCGCCCATAGGAAATAGTGCAAAATCGGACCGAAATAGCGCCGCCTGTTGGAAATTCAAGATTATGGCCAGAAGATCACTTTTCGTTTCAATATCAGGGGGGTTAGCCACGGTACGATTTTTTTATTCGCCTTTCAAGGAAGATACCCCCGAAATAGCAGTAAAACTAAGCGCTCATTTCTGAATGTCGCCGCCCGCCTCCATCTAAAATAGGCCCCGCAATTTGGGGCTTTTGTGAACTTACCCCGAACTCAGTGGAAACTATCAGTTCCAAATTCGGGATTTATAGAAATATTTATATGATCCTTCCTGATTATGGTCTGTCTTATTGTAGAAATCCCGTGGAATCTATGAGTACTAATGAGCTCGCGCGCAGAAATACAACCATTTGGTGGAATGCAACCTTGAATATGTATCGAGACAACAAAGCTTATCCCTTGCAAAATCACTAAAACACAAGACTGCCAAATAATGAAATAATGTTTATTAACCATATTTAAAGTAAGTTGAATAACAGCATCAGTCGACCCATTAACTCTGTTCACCTGTAATGCAGTTATTTTCAAGACAAAAAAATTTCTACTTTTGTCAAAGAGCGTCCGTTGAAAATGGTAACCTAGAGCCGCGTAAAACGGGGTCCCTACATGTATGATGCGCTCCTTTTCCTACCTCCAAGGGCCCTGCAGTTTAGGACTGACCGCCGGTCGACGAGCACTGACGTGGGATGCCAGCTTTTTAATATGCAAGCGTGGTATCTAAGACAACCTAGAAGTTGGAAACTGACTCCGCGGGTCACTGGCGTCCAAACTACCACACGATGAGCGTCAATAATCGGGAACGCAGTGTGCAAATGGGCCCTACTACATCATACATTCTGGCATTCTGTTAACTCTTAACATCGACGGAGTTGTAAAGTTTTTCACCATGAGGTCACGAGGTGGGGTGATGGTAACAAAGGAGAAACTTTACGAATAACCCCTTGGGAAAGAATGGGGAAACAATGAAAATGGGGGTAAAAAAAGGGAAGCAAGAGAAATAAAAGGGTTGAAAACCACAAATTTTCTAGAAAAACCTCAGAATTGGCCCCTCCCAATAGGATATGTGGACTGTTTAGGAGTTCTTAGCCAATTAGTGCTTCGGGCCACCCCCACTGAAAATTACCCCCTTCGCCCCTTGGAAAAAGTCTCCTCCCCCTCGAAAAAACCTGGCGATCCTGCGTGACAGTTTTAGCGACACCGGACTCGGCAACCGAGGCCATTTGCTACCCAGCACTTCGATCTACGGCAATTTGTTAACCACTGGTCGATTTTCCCCCACGCCCAATATATATTTAATGCATAGCTTACCAGTCAAAATTGGCCATTGGTTGACTACTTGTCTCGGATCGAACTCGCCCCATGCCATGCTGTAATCGTCCAAAGTTATTTGACAGGTGAAATGGAGGGTAGGCCTTGGGGTGGGGGTTGAGGTGGGCGTTGGGGGTTGAGGTGGGGGTTAACAAGATCAAAGGCACACATTCAGTCAAATTAAACAAATAGGGGCAAAGGGCAAACGGGGAGAAACATAAAAGGGATGGACGGGGCACGTCGGGTGCCTCCCCCCGAGATCTGTTTTCAGACATACCTTTAAGTCTTTGATCAAGACAGAAAAATAAAGAAACATTCAGCAAGACATAGTCAGTAAAGCCTATGTTTGTACATGTACATGTATTTTGCAAAATAGACATTACACAGAAATACTACGCAGCAGATTTTGAAGTGGTAAGACAACATTTACAAAGTAGGCAATATCAGCATCCAGTTGGCCAAAAATGATATACATGTAATGAATGCCTATTCCAAGACTGGTATAAACATTATGAAAAAAAAACACTTCTCTCTTCTACAGATATTAATATAGAGTTGATAATTTTTTAATTTATAAACATTTTATTTGTTGCATTGATATCAGCAAGTTCCTCTACTCAACAAATGACAACTTAAATTATTCAAACCTTGACTTTAAACAAGTGAGCTGTCCTATCTAACAGCACTTCTGTCAACAAATACCAGAATCCCGGGGCTTTGATTTTTTTTAAGGGGGGGGGGTTAAATTGATTTTGTGGGGAGCACGGAGAAAGTAGCTGCAATACTTTTTAGAGGCAATATTTTGAGATGTTTATACTCTTAAAACTATTTGACATCTCCATTGGGCTTAGATATGCTTTCAATTGCACTTTGAAGAAAGATTCTAACTTTTGGATGCTTTCCTGGACGACTGAGGATACTATTTCTATGATGTCATCTGATGAGGCAGGGCTCAGTGCATACATGTGGATTTCTCTTTGCAAATGTTGAACCTAGAATTTCCTCACTGAAAATGTTTCTGAGAAAGGGTTAATCTCTTACTTATTGCTATATTTATGCAACAATGAATTACCAAGGAAATAAACAAACTTGAGCCAGCAACATCCCCCCCCCCAAAAAGTGGGAGTTTTCGTGCAAAATCCAATGCAATATTGAGGTCTGCTCACAAGGATGACATCAGGCCAGTTTGTTTCCCATGGATCTGAATCTTGATTAGTGGTTCCCACCATCCTTTATGCGGGTTATGGTGTCAGTGAACCAATGATGGATCACTGATCATGATCTGGACCCATGTAAAACAAACACGTCCATTACAGTTACAGCTCATGAATATGGAAATTCTCATTTGCATAAAACCAAAAAGCCAGCAAAATACCCTTTGAAAAAGAGAACAAAAGTCGAAAATGAGGTTAACTGAGACACAAAGGTGCATCTTGGAGGTTTGTACTAAAAAGTTCCACTGCAGCTACCTTTAAGAAGTTGATCTAGAACCAAATGGAACCCTTTAAGAAGTTGATCTAGAACCTAAAGGTTTCCCATTATTGTAAGGGACAGGATGTTTATTTGAAGAGTTCAGCTACACTGAGAGACATTCTGTGAAAAAAGGGTTGCATTCAACCTCACTCTGAGTAATTCAGAAGAAAAATGCAAGAGGCTTTCTCCTGTCTCTCTTCGGGAGAAATTCTTCAGCTCCCTCTTTTCCAAGAGAACAGGATGAACCGCGGCCTCTTTCTAGGTCCTTTTCTACACATCCCATTCGCAAACCCGATTGCGGAATTCCAGTTTGATGACGCATCCCGCTATTTTGGTTCCCGATGGGGTGCTGCTGTTCGTGGTCTGCTCCGAGAAGCGAATGAACCGCAGTCCTGGCCCATACTTGTAAAATCTGGTCATTACCTAACCAATTCAAGTAAGAAATAAATTTCCATTTAAAAGAAAAACACACCCATGCAGATGAAAAATGTGACCGGCTCTAGTAAAATGGGTAATAAGTCGCCAGATTCAGGTTAGGAGTTTTTGATATGGCTGGATTGTGTACATCAAAAGCTACATTTTGATATATAAATGATCCCTGTAGTGCGTTGCATTCTGGAGATATACAGACATTTGTATATCCACATTTTCAGATTTAATAAAAGCACTTTTTGAGAAAACGCTCAGAAAACGTAGCACTTGGAAACACAATGCTTATGCAGGATTTCTTACTGAATGGTCCATTTTTCATCTTTATTCATCAGTATCCATGGTTGTAGTCACACATTCTGAAAATATAAATGTTATAGGAAATAAAAAAGGAAAAAAAACAAATCACGTTTTTGAAGAAATTTTGCCCTCTCCAAATAGAACAGCTCAGAACATGTTTTGTTATTGCGCGTCTTATTACCCTTTTTGTAGAGCGGGTCACAAATGAAAACTGAGAAAAAAAATCATGATTATTGCAGTGGTTTTTAGCTTCAGTGGGCGAGGAGAAACAAGGGTAGTCTTTCTATTCGGCACTCGCTTGCAGACGAGCATAGATCATTCCTATGCAAATCTACTGATTTACATGCAAGAGCACAGACTTTTGTCTTGCTAATTTTGACGAGTCAGCGGCTATACATGATATGGGCCTCTGGTGCAGTCACCGAGCAGCCATAGATGCCATTCGGTGCAGTGGTTAGGCTAAGCCTCTGTGTAAATGTGTGGTTGGGTGGGATCACATCAACATTTATGCCAGACAACTGTAGAGTAAGGTCTAAACAAAACTAAACCAAAGCACATTTCCCCCCGTCTCAATAATCGCTCATTTTTCGCGGCGGCCATCATGACCTGGACGGCTGACATGATCAGCTGTAGCATAGCTCAATGGTCGTCTTGACTTTTAGCGACAAGTCAAGAGCGTTCAACAGAGGTCTGCTTGAATTTGAAATGACATCAATATTTCTGAAGACGACTCTCATTGGCTAGCACTACTTTGGGTTGCACCAAATGTCCATGCTAACATTCACAAGACGTTCTGGAGCCACAGGCTCTGCTTAATACCAGACGCAATTTTTTTGGGCTTAATCTGCACTATGAAGTTGGTCCCAGACGACGACGAGATTAAACAAAGTTGTGCCTATTTCAAGGATGGATTTGCGCCAGGGAGATGTAAATTAATTTTGGAGTTTTGCCCTGCCTGACGTGTATTTTAACACTGTTTGCTCAGTGTATGCCCCTGAGGGCTTGTGAAAAAACCACAAGCGTACTCGGGTGGGACTCGAACCCAGGACCTCCTGCTTACTAGTGCAGATGTCTTAACCACTCAACCACCAAGCTTGCTGGTGTCGGCTGGCTGGTTTGAATCAGATGTAGCAGCGGGTACCGCAAACAACTACTTCAAGGGGGTATACACTGAGCATACAGTGTTTAAAATACACGTCGGGCAGGGCAAAAATTAAAGTTGTGCCGATTGGATAATCTAGTCTTGGCTCTATGATAATGAAGTACGGGATCCTATATCACAAGAGGGCATTTTGCAGTAGATCATCCAATTCTGTGTCGACAAGGGCACAGCAGGTTTTTTGGAAGGGTGGCAAACGATGTGGAATTGGGAGAAAGGTTTAGCTGGGATGCGCCGCCATTGCTAGAAACCTTCTTCACCCTTGCAAATCCCAACACCACAGTAAACTGTGCATTGCATGAGACCAGTTGGACTCTGTTTATTTGTGGTGTGCCTGATCCCACATATAACACAGTCGGTTTACAAGTACAGTACTCGTCCTTTCCGACTCCAACAGGCTCTGCTGTCAGAGTCTGTCCGGTTGGGGATCGTTCTAGGTTAAACAGGCTAAAACATCCGGTGCAATTTCCCACTAACTGCGGAAAGAGAAACACAAGCACTTGCCTCCTGCCACTCATTCGGTGTGCCATTTGGTCCATTCATGGGACGGTATCTGAAACTTTCGATGACATTGTCTACGGCAGCGGACTCCTCTTGCTTGAGTAGTTCCACCTTGAAGTTGAACGTGGTGAAGAAGTCGGGCGGAGATGTGTACCTAGGCAGAGGACAGGACACCGTGCAGGATACCCGTTACTAACAGGTCCCCCCCCCATTTTTTATTTTATAAGCCATCTGTCACCCCTCCTCAACTCATATGGTGTCGGGACTTGCTCAAGTGCACACGCATTCTAAGGTTAAGGACCCTTGCATGAGTGCTGTGGAACTGCAGTAATAACATCCCTTGAGGTCACGAATAGACCACAATATTGCCATTTGTCCGCTGAATGCTGATTGGCGTTCAATGGGCCTATACAGTGTCCCTCTATTAGGTGGGACAAAAATCAACATGCTTTGAGGCATCATATGTATTTCAAAATTAGGGAATTTGAACTTTATAAGTTCAAATGCAGACAAGGTCGGACAAAATTTTCAAAAGTTGGTCAGGTAAATGTTCCAAAAGTGAGATCCTGTTCACGTTTTTACCCACGTTGCTTTGCTGATGACATGTGAACCAGGAGAGTGCTTTCATGTGACCTTGGCACCCGCCTAATCAAAAGCTGATACCGACAAAATGAAACTGGACCGGGCTAGTGTGTTTTGACTGACAGTGTGGTACTCAAGACCATTACAAGACCCCAACAAGGCTATCAGAAGACCAACACCAGATCTCCAGTCCGAATTCAAGTCCAAAGCTTTTCAAATGAACAGCGACAAAAAGGATTCTTTCGTCATTGGTCCACCTGTTACTTGTGACTGGTCGTGCGAATGGTCTTGAGCAGAACTGCGAAAGGGAGGGTCACGACGCAAGTGTCTCAGTTGTTGGCAACAAAATGGTGGATTATGGGTCGGTTCACATGAACAACAAGCACAGTAGCTGCAAGCTGTTTTGTACACATAATAAGCAGCCATTTTGGGTCCCAAAGTCTGAAGTTGGCACTCCTCTCTGCTCTGGTCTTGTGCATGGTTTTTGTGGATGGTCTTGTGATAACTTTGACTATAACATCGTCAAACAGCGCTATTTCTTTGACATAATTCTAAAGCCACCGTACGACCAATCGCTGGAACAGAAGAGGGGCACAGGTGCAACGTGGTGGGGGGGGGGGGAAGGTGGGAGATTACCATTCTGAGATGACGACATCAGGCTGATCCCCGTCCAGTATGGCTGGGGTGAAGCCCTCGGCCAGCAAATCGATGACCTGGTAGCGCAAGCAGGAGCCCTCGCAAGGGACAAAGTGATGGGGGCTGCCGTCGCTGACCGCTAGGAGGCGGTCAGGCTTTGTAGCAGTGCTGGAGTCTCCCATCTCTACCTGCCACTTATCGCTCCTAGTAGGGTAGATCCAGCCACTGGACAGCCCATCTGATAAGGCCAAAAAAAAAGATGAAAAGTTGCCAATTCAACAGACCAATTGTGCCCACTAAGTCACATGGCCTATAGTGGGTGTCAAACATTAACAAACGCGGCATCCCGCCATCGCAAAGTGTCATTTGTCAAAAATTAAGTTGACAACACTGATTAACAACACCGTCTTTAATCGCCAAAAACAAGTCAGTGCGCAGGCATTGCAGTAATGTCAACTTTGAATTCAATAAGTAATGTACCTGTAGGCGCCGCTAGGCAACACTTACTAAGATCATCAAGCGCAATTAACTATGGTAATGTGAGTCCGTGTAGTAAAGAATGGCAGTGTTCCGACAACAGAACAGAGACAAGAATTTCATGAACCAAAATGGTCAGGGAATTGCCAAAACAATGAATTAATGACCAGCTTGAGTGAGTGATGCCATGTGAGAAACATGGGGCTCATACACAACTGTTTAACAAAGTCGGAAGTCCCCACTTTTTTCTAGTTTGGGCGTAAGCCTAAGGATAAAGAGAGAGTCCAGTAGACTGGCACTCTTCTGGGGCTAGTCCGAACATACACACTGAGTGGTTTGAGGACTGCGTCTATGACAAATCACTATCTGGTGCTACATTTACAGAGCTATTGCCAATTCAAATTCACAAGGTAGAACTCAGATGTACTTCACTTTGGGACCTTAATAATAATTAATATTTCCTTAAAAACGTTTTCTCCAGAGGCATGAACTGTGCCCAGAAAGTGAAAAATCCTACGGTTCAGTATAAGATTTGATTTCAAAACACCAATTCCAACCTTTCCCACTTGGGTTTTTGATGAGATTCCGGGTACACGGCCGCTCAAAGTAGAATTTCTTCCAGTCCCTGGGGACGTACGGTGCCATGAAACCGTCGACAAATCGCCGAATCCTGAGACAGTTGTGACACTTGTCATGCCAGAACGTCTTACCGGAAAACACGCCCTTCCACGCCTTGCAGACCAGGGCACAATTTGGCAGCCATCTCCATGGCACAAACGACAGGATGTGGGTGAGGAGCTCATTGGGCAGTGACTGCAACGAGACGAGGCCAACTTTCCTGGGTGCACGCTGATGTCTCAGGTGGGCATGCTCCAGTACGCCAACTTTTTCTCTTTCCAACCATCTGCTTTTTTTAGTCACCTTAGCAGACATGACTTGGTCAGTTGGTCCATATGATAGTCAGTGAAAAAACTCTATGAGCAAAACATTCTCCTAATGAAATTTCAGAAATTCCACCTGAACTGATGAACATAAAAATGTTTTGAGTTGAATGGTAGCCTACTTAACATACTCAGTAGCCCAGGCAGTTGTTGATCTTGAAATAAGGCAATGCGACGTCAAAGTATAGTCAACTTGGGCCTTGCACACACCCACCACAATTCATAGACCCTGCTAATCGAAATCTGGAGTAGTGTTCAAAATATTCCACGAAAAGTTTCAAGGAAGTTCATCCACGGACATCTTATCATGGAAGATTATGACCAGTAACGTTATGCGACATGACCACGCCGCTCAGCCATGTCAGCCGGTGTTGCCACAATAAAACAGTTTACAGGTTTAGCCCTACCGTTTCAAATTTCGTCATGTGTTGTTCTTTCCTTTCTTTGTGACATGTCGGGACATGTAAACTTCCAAGTTGAACTTCAACATCCATCGACCATGTCGACGAACTGATTTCGCAACCCACTACCCATGACTAACGTCAGGTGATTTCCCTGTGGAGAAAACGCACCATCTCTTTTTAATTAATTGGACGTGAAGGTTGCGAAATTCATTTCTTCTGCGAATTACATACATGTACATGTACCATCGTGACCATGGAGGTAGAAATACTAGATTTCTAAGTACGGTACAGGCTAGGCCACTGCTGATACCGCGGTAAGCTGTCATGCGATTGCACCATGGGTATAGTAGCGCGCGATTGATCAGACTGACAACAATTAGACTTCCGTGATGGCGCCCTCATGTGGCAATCATGCGTTTCGGCAGCTTGTTCTCGCAGTTCATGAACAGCTTTTTTTTAGCTCGATTAGGCAATTCAAAATTAATACAAAGCAAGCTCACAACATAGTTTTCAATAAAAAAATGTTTACAAAGAATGAGCTAAGAACTGGAATAGAAACTTCAATAATACAATGCTGTCAGGTTTGCTACGTGCTAAATCGTCAGTGGGCCTTATACATGTAAATGAACATAACCTATATTCAGTTCAGAGAACTGTGAAAATGTTGAGCCATATATTATTCACGAGCTTTCCTCGGTGCTTACATGGACATGAACACCATCTGCAAGAGTTTGTTCGTATTAGTCACGATACCGTAACCCTTGGGCAATAATTTAATGTGGTGCACTAGAAATTATTGAATATTTTCGACAAAATATCAAAGATCATAGCTAGTCCTCCATAGCTTAGTGTTTTGTCCACAAACTTACGGCACGGTAAAAAAAGCCGCCAATACTCCAAGTAGCTTCAACGACGTCCACGTCACGAAAGGTGATCCTCCGAGTAACACGCATGCGTACAGGTTTTGATATTATATAATTACCCCTAACTCTACGGAAGGGTGACTGTGTATAAGACGGGAACCAGTTTAGCCACGTGCCACGTCTGTTTTCGGCAGCTGGAAGTATTGACTTATCATAGTTTGGGTAACCTGTTGCTTAAGAACTTGAAAGCATTTGGGTTTAAAATTAGATGGCTTCAAATTTTTGGTTTACGCTTTCTCTCCCCATTCTGTACTTATAGCCAGTGTGCCGTTTGAACTCGGAATACTTAGCCAGCAGCCAATATTTCTCCTTGAAAAAGGCTACTAACGCAAGAAAAAAGGCTACTAACGCAAGAGTCATTATCGCCCTGACGTTGTTCACTTTAGTCCCCTGCCTCAAAAACAACATATCTACATTGACTGAACTAGGCTCTCCCCAGCCTGATTTCTTTTTAAAGTTTACAAGCATGTTCTCACTACCCTGGGTGTAAATCCTGGAGATAGATGGGGTATGTGTCCCCCCCCGCCTCATTTTTGGAGAAGGGGGGGGGAGCTATAACTTGAGTCCTTACCCACCCTTGTTGCTTTTTGGGGCGTTGAGCCAAAAATTAAAACCGATTGCAAAGAACTTGTCCGACTTCCCAACGACTAAAATGTATCAAAACGGGGAAGCAATAAAAAGCCATGCATGTAAATATATCATTTTGATTTAAGACTCTGCACGAATGTAATATATTACAGATGTATATCAATATCATGAACATCGCCCCTATTATAGTGTCCTATGGTGTCAACCCCCCTTCAAATTTCCATGGCAAGACATCCCCCTGTGAAAAACACCCTTACCCCAATTTTCGGCACAAATCAACTTCACTAGTAATTTGAATCCGACACCTGGTTTTGTTGTTACGGGCATTTGAAATCGAATTCCACACACATTAACCCGCATGGATTGGGCGCACAGTGGACGAAGTGGACAATATTCACTGACCTGCCTAGGGAAAATGGGAGCTGCCTAAGAATAGTAGGTCTGATTTCCGAAAAATGTGGGTCAAGACTGTAAAACAAAACCACCAAAACTCAATGCGTGACAGAAACACTGTTCTGGCTCTTTCAGAGTTAACTTGGCTCTTTCTCGTTTAAAATATTTTTCGAACTTTGGGTAATCACAGAAATAGACCGTTTGGATATAATACGCTCTATTGTGGTGAGAGTCGTCTCAAATTGCCCTGTTTCAAACCAGTGTTATTAAACAGCGTAAACCTTACCACAAGGTTTTGCGAACACGGCATTGTAATTGTTAAGCCGTGTGGAAATTTCCTTGACGCTTTTATTTTTCATATTCACTACCGGTATACCGAGAGCCGAGAGTGCACGCACCGCTGACAAACGCATCCGGCCAAATGGAGCACTAGACTATAATTATGGATCGTGGCTTGCCGCACACGCACCATTGAAAAAGACCTTCATACGACGAACAGGGTGGAGAACAGATACATCTATAGGTCCTGCAGTTGAAGTTTCCGAGTTTATTAATCGACAACGGCAACAGTCATTAGCGATGGGGGACAGTATGATCCCCGCGGATTTATTCTCGACACCAACAGCTTTGGTGACCGGTGGCGGGGAAGCGGACGACGGGGAGGAAGCGACGAAGCGACGGTCGCCTGAGCGGTTCAAATTCGAAATCCCGTTCCTGACCAGCGTCTTCGTCCTAGGGTTGGTGGGCAACCTCTTCGTGCTGGTCGTTTACTCCCGGAAGAGGTACCGACGCTCCAATGCTGCTCTGTACATTCTCAATCTTGCCCTGGGTAAGTTTCCTCTTCCAAACTCCCCTGTTTGCGCCGAGTTAAGTTTCATGAAGTCTGACAATGACATGTAAAGCAAGTCAAATAAATATACCATTTCATGTGCACACCCTATTCAACATTGAAATCTACACTGTCACACGCTGACCATGCAGAGGAAAAAGCAGTGCACAAAACTCGCCCCTCGTTCACAGGGAGGTTGTTACAAAACGCTTTGTCATCATAGGAGGCATATGTGGCCTAGTGGTTAGGGTTTGTAGATTCTGATCATAGGGTCGGGGGTTCAAATCCAGCTGATGGCAGCATGTTGTGATCCTGGGCAGGTCACTTTACCCCTATGTGCCCCTCTCCGCCCAGGAGTAAATGGGTACCTTTGAGGGCAGATATGGTAGTTTAGCCATTTGCGCCGAAATGGCAGCACCGGGCTAGTATACTCCCCAGGGAGCTGAGATGGTTTCAGGAATGTTCAGATGATGTGTGAGCCCAATGTGCAGGGATAATGATGATACAGCGCCTCGGAGTAGTTTGCTAGATAGATGGCGCCTTAGAGTGCTTGTTATATTATTATTGCTATAGCCATATGTCGCATCAAGTTAGCAGTTCTCCCCGTGTAGAATGAAAAATCCAGATATCGTTGCGTGCCAAGGAAAAGGTCATTAATGACCCAGACAAAATCACTTCTGGAGATAATCGACTTTAAAGGTTTCTGCGCTCCTGTTTCCACATTAAAAATCATGTCAGGCTAAAATTTGGGGACATGATTTTCGTTATTATTTTGTTTGTGAATGGTTCCCGGCTACTGATTACCAGTGGTGAGACAATACCCCTGGGCTTGGTCCCAAATAACAATAATAATGGCCACATTTTATATATATATCCACCTTGAAGGTGATTAAGACGCCGTTATCATTATCCCTGCACATTGGGCTCACAACATCAGAACATTCCTGAAACCATCTCAGCTCCCTGAAGAGAATATTTGCCTGATGCTATCATTTTGGCTACAACCATAACCACATCTGAGGCTCACGGCGTCACCAATACCACGAACTGACTCACATCTCCACTTTTGTGCCAGTTCGTGAAAAGCGTGATTAGAGCAGTTTTGGTTTCACGAAGTGACATAAATGTGTGCATGCGCATATTGTACACTCGTGCATAAACGAACAATCTCGTTTTCACGAAGAAGCACAAATGTGTGTTTTGACAGTAGAGCATAGAAAAAAGGTTTAAATCTCAAATTTGATTTTATTTTACCCGTAAATGGGTGACTAAACTGAAAACAAAATGCTCTTAAAACTCGTAACTGTGTAAATTAAGGAGAACGTCAATTTCTGAATATGCGTGACGCAAGACATTTGTGCCTCTTCGTGAAAACGAAAATATCACATTTTTATAAAACACGCGTTGAAGCGTGCACACATATAGATTTGTGTTACTTCGTGGTGTTGGTGACGACTGTCAGGTACCAACGGTCGACTAGACAGTCTAAACCGACCATCGCTTTGGCGGTGTTAGTCAAACTATAGTTAACTATATGTCAAAGAATAGGATGACGTCCACGTAGATAGACGTCAGTTTCCATTTCAGTGGGGGGGGGTCTTAATAAGTCCCCGCGTTAACATTACCAGCGGGAAAAAAATCCGTTTGCTCGAGGGGACTTGACCCGATTAGAACTCACATCCTTACTCGTTTTCTTTCACCTCAAATCTCCACAGTAAACTGACACTTTCCTTGGAATTTGAAGTGTTTTCCTTCTCTCCGTCAGTGCGAGAGGAGCTTGCAAATACATTATACTCTCATGGTCCAGATTTTTGCGTACACGCAAATCTGGACTTTAAGATAACACCGGTTTCCAATCCAGGTTGTAACTTGATCAACGCCAGGAGAGGGCGACCCCGTTCTACTGACTCCTTCTTTGGGAAGTGGCGTCTCGTATTCTCTCTTAGAACTTGAAATCCTTCCATAAACAAAGTGTTTCAAATGATTTCGAACAGTTCGACCTTTGCAATGGACTCGGTGCATCTCATGCCGACATTACACAGCACATGATACACAGAGACCTCACCGAAGGGTGATGGTTCTAAGAACTGACGATGTAAACAATGGGAAATAAACTATGTCAATAAGTCAAAAACAATCAAATTGTTACCCATTGCAGTATTGGTACTGCTTGCCAGGATATTCATGAGAACCCCTAACTTATTCGATTCCGTCCCACCCCGAAATAAGACACGTCAACAGTCGAAGTACGTGTCATTGAACGGGTCTTCTCCGAGGTAAATTTTTTTTCTCTTAAAAAAGGACATCGGGTATAAAAATACCGACAATGGACATGAATATTTAAAGCGCCGTGTGAGGGAACAAGACTTCACTGAATGGGCTCGTTGTACTCTGATCAAATAGACCATGCTCGATTGCCATGGTGCATGGTGGTTGCAATGAATGGGGTTGTTACCTAATCAGAAGATTTGGACGATTCGTGGCATGTGTTAACGTTGTCAGGGTTGATACAATCACCATCGACATTGAAGAGTTGGCATTATTTTATACAGTCTGAACATCAGAGCTACATGAGGCCCTGTGGCTCAGATTTTTCGTGTCAATTGAAGTCAATATCTAACCCTCCTTGTCCAAAATGAGTAAGGATGTAAACAGGAGTCTTACTATGGAGGATAATTTGATAAAATCCATTCGATCTTTTTCTAAAACAAGGGGATGCAGACTGTCTTCTCGTTAGTCGCACTTTGGCACTTTTCCCGATATTTCTATAAGAAATATTGTACAGAATATAGAACTTACATTTGAATTGGATGTTTTCCCTTAACTCTGACAGGTATGGGTCTACAATGGCCCACGTGGTCAACATTATCACCCACCACACGCCCTCGGTTAATTTGTATCCTGTCTTGAATGGAAATGGCAAAACTTGATGACTGAATATCGAGTGTAGTTGTCGAGGGTGCAAGGCCCTTCCGGCTGGACTTATATGACATTATAGCCCATTGACAGATAAGAGGATTTGTGACCGACACACCAAGTGTTTCCACTGTATGAAAAGATTCTACTAGATTAGCACCGACTCGAACAAAGCCAGCCCGTCAACGTAATCTAATATTTTTTCAATGATTCTGTCATTGTGAAGGCACTTCAAAATTAAACTTGTCCAAATTAAACTTGTTTCTCAGATATAATTTTCGATTTTTAAGAGAATTTTGGTCAGTGGCGTATCCAGGTCTCAAGTTGCAAAATGAATTTCGTTTTCTCTCTGTTTTTTTGTTTTGTTTGAAAAGAATCCTCACCCAAGAAAGATGGCAGTAAAGTTTCTGAAATGTCACAGATTTCATTATGCAAGTGGAAATGGCTGTTAGTCCAAACTGCGCTCCGTCTTTGGCCTCTGGTGACTAGCTAGGTAAACCTCTCACGTGCATGCATACCATTGCAGATTTCAAACGCGAATGGCCGGCATTTGCCTTATCCCAATGCGTAAGTGCGGAATCGTAAATGGCTTTAGGCCCTTCGGCCAGATTGCGGGCAAAAGCTATCAAAATGCATACGGCCACTCGGAACCATTATGGATGAGTCGCAATATTCCATTTCAGTCCAGCGGGGAAACTTGAGGGGAAATGGCAGAATATATGCACCTGAGAAATTTAAGGTGCTGGAAACAACAACTCAACATAATGTGATTAGCTCTATAACGTTTGTGCCTCGGCTGGCGAAGTTTGACCCAAGACGAATCTGCCCAAGTCTGTCATTGCAAGTACACACCCGTCACTGCAGGCCTAGGTTACAGTAACACACCCTTGCCCATGTGCAGCTTAAAACACACTTATTTTCTCGTGGCGTACAAAAATCGGCTTCGAAAACCGGCATTATGCAACTTACTGTTAAGTACGTCCTGTCCAAGACTAGATCCATCTTGGGAAATTAAAAAACCTGCTTTGTTAATAAAGACACAGATATAAATAAAAGCAGCTGCCTTCTTTATAAAAATAGAAGATAACTCTTTTCTTGCTACTCTGTCTACTGATTGTTTTCTCGATTTATAAATATATCGAAATCAAGTAATCGAATAGACCGACTTATATAATACACTTGCAAATCGAATCTTTCAAGAAGACGTGACATTTATTGAATTCACCTCGGAGGAATAGTTGCTTTCGTTCTGTACACCTCATAAAACATGGCACATCCTGGCAGCTGGCACAGCGGGCACCATGCATAAGGAAAATTACGGGTCTACAAATTGATCTGTGGGGCCTACTAAGATGTCCACGTGCCACGGCACATGTGCATTTCTTTCAAACAGGTTGATATGTCTGAGTTCAATTTTCGATAATGGAATTGGGAACTGCAGCCCGTGTGCAGTGCAGCATCACCATGCATGAAACGCGAATCTCTAGCGCTGACTGCCCCCACGAAGCTGACGTTGTCTTATCACAACCGTTCCATGAGATTGCACCTGTATCTTTATGTTTCAATTAACCATATTTCAATTTTTTTGGGGGAATAGTTTGATCTGTATATTGTAGTGATTTCTGTGTTTCATGCTAATCCAATTTTCCATATTCCTGGGCAAAGCTGATCACATTACACAGTGTATGAAACCGCTGAATGTTTCAATTTTGCAGTCGTAAATTTCCATTACGTTGACAGTGTATTGCTTTGTAAGTAAATGGAATAACTCAGAGAGCAATTTTTTTCAGAAATGTTTTGATTTAAAATTTGGGGTTCAAAATTTGAACACAGACACATGTGAACTAAAACAGCGTATTCCCTGATTTACGTCAAGCCTCCTCAGCGCCCTCAATTGTCTGGCAATTCAATATACTCATAGCCGGCCGAAAGGATTTCAAACAGTTTTCATACGTTAATACAAATTATAGAATTGCCCCAAAAGTGACTCTAAGAACAAAAGTCCTAGCCTGGATACCTTAATGTTAGTGTCCAGGAATAAGGCCAACTGGTCCCAGCAGGACCCACGCAACATCGGCAGGCGACAAACTCGCTCTCAACGCTTGCTGTCCGAAGTTATAAACTTAAAGTGCACATTGTGAGGTCGTCTGAAATATATATCCGGCTACGTGTAAACGTGTCCGTGACTCACTAAACACATGCTTGAAACCAGTGTTTGGCAGTGGCAATTATTCCACTCCAGTGGTAAGTGGTTTATCGGTCGATAAAACGAAAATATAAAATTAGCACATGTAGTACATATGTATCCAGTACCAGTGCGCATGTCCTTGACACATGGAAAATATTTTTTTTCAGCCAGAGGACTTTGATTCATAAATTAACCACTGATCATGTTGAGAATTTAAAACAATATACAAGGGGAGTAATGTTCCCACCTTATTCAGGTTATTTAACGCAATTGTTCTGAATTCTAGTAGTGAAAGTGTTAATGGTGGTCAAGCACATTTTTTTTTCTGAAATGGGTTTCCGAAGTGCCAAATCCGAAGACAAACCGTGTTTGACGTAGTCGGCACAGTTCAAAATAGTTTCGACACCGGGACAAAATCTATATACACATGACAGACTACGGTGGTTTATGCCCTTTTTTTCGCGACTTTGCGACTTTCCCGTCAAAGATTTGGTCGGATATATTCGACGTTACACCGTGTCAGTTTCCCTGCATTTCCAACCCTAATTCCCGATTGCGAAGCATTTACACCAACCCCGGGACATGAATTTGCGTTTCTTTTCCTAGAAATTAAGTTTCTTGATCAACGATTCCTCAACGAACAGTGAAACCGTCACTACGATTCCAGAATAAAAAGTGACCATTGGCTTTATTGTACGCAAATGGCGAGAGGACAATACGTAAATATCCTTTACGATTTCGGCAAATTGGTCCCACGCGAAAATTGTTTCAATTTCCCTTTCAATTTGCCTACCGCCACAGTAATGAGAAATTCTGAAAAAGGCTGCTACTAATGATCCTGCAGAGACAATTTGAGACGACAGGAAATCCGTGGATGCATGAGTTATCCATTTCACCGAAGCAGCGCGGGCCGTGCCGCAGAGGGCTGGGCTGACGAGGCTCGAGTCGTGCTCGGGGGGGGGGGGAAATCCCAGTTCCGTCTGGCCAAATGGTGAAACGTCCGAGACTATTTAGAGGCAAATTTATCTATTCTGGTGAAGAAATGGCGCCAGATCCGCCTTTAATACATTTCCAATATCATCCGGCCATTCCATTTTGTGACCTTAATTGAAAACTGACTCCGTTGATATCAACTCGTCATAAAATAGCTGTTCTCTTCAGTTGTCAATGTGCATGGTGTCAACCTTCATTGACCGGCTACGAGTATGTTCATGCATTACAAGATATCGCCGAATATCTTTTGCCATTTTTTTATTATGTTGAAATGCAGAGTGTAAATTTGCCAATATGAGTCTTGGCGACTCATTAAAATCGTACAGAATCTGCATGATGGCCACTCCATCAGATTTCGATGTCAAAATGATATGTTGCAAAAAATCAAATTCAGGCACCCCAAATTCATGATTCGGCCCCCAAACTGGCTGGCAAAAGCCTACGGACCCTACACACAACAGCACCGACAATCGCTGTACCTCTTTCATCTGATTCCCTGGATCCCTTTCCCTAACAATCCTCTGACGTCTCTTAGATTCGAAATAACGTCGCATCTACGTCCCACTGTCTATAAAGATGCAGTGTGCGCATGTCCATGGTTTTTATGACAGCGATTTCTAAAGTTCTGCTGAATTGGTAATCGGTATTTTCCAAGAACATTTGGAAAATTCTTCAAATACGAATTAATCAGAATAGATTTTAAAAGGGAAAGAAAGGGTTCCATGCCCTGCTATCATTTTCAAATGTGGCTTAAAACATTCAAATACAATTAACCACAAAGTTTAAATTCTTCATCAGCTTAAATGATTGTAATGAACTTTTCCTGTAGCACTCTCCTTTTTATTCCCAGGTGCAAAGATAGAAAAAAAATACCTTGCTTTCCATCCATGGTATTCTTGTAAATAAGGCCAATTAATTAAGAATCGAAAATAAATTTATGAACACCTGAAAAAATTTGTCAATCCCTGCAGCGTCCTCTACGGGTATAGGGTTGAAGAATATCGTGCTTGTCTTTGTTAAAATCTTAACAAACGATGCAACCTTTATCCTATGACAGGGGACATGCTGGCCCTCGCGGTCGTTCTGTTCCACATCACCGAATTCTTCAAGGTCACGTGGCCCAGTCTCTGGCGGGACGACCTCCAGTGCAAGGTGCATCGTTACTTCCGGTTCGTGGCATTTGACCTGACGGTGTTCAACATGGTCGCCATAGCGATCGACAGGTATTTCGCCGTGGTGCACCCACTGCGGTTCCGGCTGACGTTCACCGCCAGACGGACCAAGATCATATGCGTGGGCATCTGGTTCCTGGCTGTCCTCGCTGCAATACCCACGCCCTTCATGTTTGAGGTAACAATCACTCCCCAGTGCCCGCTGGTTCAAAACAATGGAGACAGCCTTTCTGTGAATGCGTTTTTGGGTTATTTCCATTTCTGAGCCCTTTTACAACTTTCGATTATTATATAAGTTGAATGAACCCTCTCCGTTATATTAGCCCCACACGAGCGCAGAGCACGAAAATCGTATATTCCCACAAACAAGGACGCTGTCTTACAGAAGTGTTGAACCAACCAAAATTTTATCTCGCTTAGGCGAATTACAATTTTGCAGTTGGGAGAGTATCTGTTGTATTGAGAGAGCACTTAAAAAAAATCTCGTTAGTGGCGCTTACGCGCTTCCGTACTATCTGGACGCCGAGGCGCGGCCACTGGTCGATTTAAATAGCGCCGCCATGAAACTGTCTGTGTGAAAGTGGTAAAAATTTTGCTTCTTGACGTCAAGCATATCGCATGTTGATTTGCGCTTGCCTCGGCTTGAACCCTGAAACAAAAGAGCCGGGGAGAAAGCCAACTCTCTATCCCCCTTTTGTCCAATATCACAGTGCTGTGTGTGTTTCTTTCACGTTCCAAGCTTCTTTTTGTAACATATTATAAAATTGACCAAAATTTGTAAAAATGAGACATGCCGTTCTTGCGTCGTTTTGGGGAGCTTAGTGGGCTAATTTGGGGCAGCTTTTTTTTTCTTACCTCGAGTTGCATCTTCTTTCCTTTGCAGGCGTTCCATAATAACGATACATCACTGGTTGCTGTCACCTACACCGGGAAACTTCCCTTTGCCTGTAAGGTGGTCGTGCCCTTTGGGCCTTGGTGGCCCGAGTTCAAGAGCGTGTACCTCAACATCGTGCTATTCTACGTGCCCACAATTCTCACAGTCGTCATCTACGTCGTGATCATCGTCAGCATCCGACGGGTGAACAGGCCCCAGCACACCACCGGTTCCAACGCCACCGACGCTGACCTGCGCCGCCGCAAGGTCAAGGGCTGGAAGTCGGCCCGGACGCTGCTGGTGGTCTTCTTGGCCTACGTCGTCTGCTACGGCTCCTTCGCCACCTACAACGTGCTCTCCAGGTACGCACCCGGCGCCACGGTCCCGCCAGAACTTTACAACGTGTGCCTGCTGCTGCCCTTCGCCAACAGCTGCATGAACCCCATCATCTACTCGTTCGTCACGTCCAGCTTCCGCAAAGCCTGCCGGGAGCTCCTGTGCCGCAAGCGCCGGACGCGGATCTTGGACAGAAATACGGCCAGCAGGGATGACGTGCTGGGGCCCGGGATCGTGTTGAAATTGAGAGTTGTGAATAACAGTAACTATTCAAATGATGGCATATTTTGTTATTAGTTACGAGTACTTCGTATCTACGATCCAAACGGAACGGTTTGCTGGTAGCGGGGTTTTTTTCATCCGGGCGCATAATTGTTATTCAAGTTCTACTCGAGGTCAAAAAATACATTTGTAGATTGGTTTGTATTATACATGCCTGTTAAAATAAATTGTTACCTTTGCAGCTTGTATTGATTGAGATTTACTTTCACCAGCGCCCTTTCGATTTGGTGGCGGGTACCAGCAAAGGCTTATTAGACGCGACTTCAATTGATGCGTGCTAACTAATAATGTTTGTTTATTACAGCCAAGAAGTTTATTTTCGTCGCTAATATCTTACTTACGTAAACGGGCATTAAAATGGGGATTCATGGAACAAAATGCGGCTACAGAAACGTTGTACCTCAGACCTCAGAGTCAATCTATTCAAGTGCACTGATTTCTAGAATGTACTTTATAATTTGAGGGAAGCATAATGACAAGATCTATTTTGTATGGAATAAACACCTGAATATGCATAATCTGTTATCAAACAACTGAGATTTACAAATCGCCTTTTTTCTGAATCTTTATGCCAACCAAAAGCCCATGACGGCCATAACGAACGACAGCACGCAAGACACTGACAGTCGTGAAAAAGACGGTGTATGCAGTCAATCCACAGAAAAAATGAAATTATGGTCCGAAAATGTGCGAGTGAAATTCCACTGTGATACTATTTTTTTTTAAAGATAAATTCGTACTTTTGTCGATATATTCATTTGTGCTCAGCTTCATTTGTGAAGTTTGAGCTTCCTTTGTGGGGTTTCTCTTCCAAGTCCTGATGAAATGCCTGGTACTCAGACGAGAGGGACGTCAGTGTGCGCCCGCCATTCGGTCTTTGCACGCTGCCGCCATAGGTATGCACAGCCTCGAACAGGCAGCTTGTACAATCGCGTCCGAATCGCTTTGTCCAATTCCGTGGTGTAAGAACTACCACAACGCGCACAAAATTACCTGAGCAACATTCGCGGGAATCACTGAATTGGCTATATTCATTGTGTAATTAAGCTGCCAGTTCGAGGCTCTGCGTGCCTATGGCGGCAGCGTGCAAAGAGTGAATAGCATGCGACATATGGTCCTACTTTGACGACTTGACACAGATAGTCTTTAAAGTTGAGTTATCTATTTCATTTCGCAACCAACTGCAACATACCAAGTTCATTTTGAATAAAATGCAACACAAGCACCTCGACGACATTTGCATAATAAGAGACAAAATAATGCTGAAGACTATATATTAGCAAAAATGCACATTAAGTTAAACCAACAGAAGGACTTCACTCGGGCCGCAGCATTGCAGCAACGTAGGGATCCAAGTCGGACGTATCGTCTGCTACTACAATGTCGGCTTCCAATTCTGGCGGGAAACTGTAGCCTTGTTTCTTCAGCTCAGCCAGCCTCTTCGCCAACTTCTCCTTCCTCTTTCTGTCCCGCCTCTGCTTTTCTCGCCTCTCCGCGTACAGAACCAGGACCCGATACGCCTGCAGAGCCACCACGATCAGGTTCTTACAGGTGAAGAAGATGTTGGTGTGGCTGTAGGCCCGGAAGTGGGTGATGAGCGTTAGTCGGAAGACCAGGAAGGGCCCATCCTGCAGGATGATGCTGGCCACCACGGACCAGACGTCGCTCTCCAGGCACGTGCAGGCCGGGGTGGCGTCTTCCCGTACCTCGTGCTCTGGCTTGACGGGAATTATCAACCCTTCAACCGGGTCACGGAGGAGAGGGTTAGCAGGGCACACCGGTGCGACGGCCCGAGAGGCGGCTAGGCGCGGGAATCGCTTAAACACCGCCCTCTGCAACAGACCTTTTCTCCTCGCCTGCGTCGTCGTTGTCGACGTCGACTCTGATTGGCCAGTGGGCTTGGTCACCGAGCTCCTGGTAGCCGTCGTGACCAGCGAGAACTGCAGCAGGCTCCAGCTCCACAGTGTGAGAAGGGTGACGACCAACTGGCGGTTGTACCTGATGGCAGGTTCCTTGAAGCCGTCAAAGAACTCGATGATGTCGGACGCTGTGGCGAAGTAGACGAGCAGGAGCTGGGACAGCTCGTCTCGGGTGATGGCGCCCTTTGGCAGCAGCCAACGACCCACGATGAGCAAGAGGGGCAGCATTTGTTCCGTTATTAGAATCCACTCTATGATAACACCGTATACCTGTGGTATGCAACAAAAAATGATGCTGGTAACTTGTGCAGATCTAGACTCAGAGTATCTGGGATGTCATAGCCAGGACTGCCTGTGACAAGTTTGATCGGCTATATTTCGACCAACGTGATCCAAAATACCATAACGAACAGGCCCAAGAGCATGATCGTATCGCTCGTTATCAATAGCCATTTTTGTAAATACAGGGAACCATCGACAAGAATGTAATCGTACGAGATGGAAGAGACTATGTTTGAACGCAACGAGAGATGCAACGGACGTGGTAAACGGTGGGATTTGGGGAAAACGGTTTGACCAGGGCATTCGAGTGGAAATGTATACTGCGCGCGCAAAAAAACTTTTGACCAGTGGTCAGTGTAGTTGTCGTCCAACCTTGGCACTTGTATAAGGTTAGTGTGAAGCGCGCTCACAGTGTTGCGAATTAACGCGTAATGCGTTCATGTTCAGACTTATCCCTGGAAACACTGAGACAATCAGCTCCCAAGGATTGTGGGAGTACTTGGGAATGGTGGCAACATTCAAAACTCTCAGCGTGGGCAAGATGATCATCAAAGTCAACCTTCATTAAAAAACTCCCGGTTAAAAATTGGTTTCAGCATACAGGTACTATGGAGCCACGTGGTGTTAGAAAAAGCCTGACACAGTCTACTCGGCAGCCAAAGCATATATTCAGAGAGCAGAATTCAGCCATGCTAGACGTGTAACTCTACACTAGAGGGGTAATTTAAGAAACAAGTTGATAATCTAAAAGCCCGTGGTGAGGTGTACATAGTTATCAGTGATGTTTTCTGTAATCTTCTCTCTACGGCCTTGCAGCCATGAGGCTCTGAGTCAGGTAGTCAGCTACCCGAGCTTGCCCCAAGTTGTCGTTGATTTTGTATCTTGAGATGCAGATCCGTTGTAAACCCAAGCACCGAAGATGGGCAAATATCACACAAGTGCTTTTTTTTCATTCTCGCCACGCATTGGCCCTGAAGAGCAAACGGAAAACATCATCAGCAAGACTAGTCTTCGAGCTCCGTGAATGTTGGTTTTCATGGGCTTCGTGTTAAGCACATGACTGGTGGTATGCAAATTCCTCGTCATACTTTGCTGAGATGAGACGCTGCTGCAGGCATAAAGGTTTTGAATGTTGTCAGAGGGTCGGCCAAGGCTTTTTGGATATCTTCATCCTGAATGCAACAGGGTCATTCGTCCCACATAAATCATTACTTTTGGTTGGCAAATTGTGCCATCACAAGCCGTCTGAATGCAAACGCTATGATGCTACACCCTTAAAATTTGCTCTCCAGATTGACCTAAAATCCTAGTTCTCTGGGGCTTGACTCTTTCCCAGTTCAAAACATGCCTCTCTCCTGGGTCATTTTGACTCGGAAAGAGACGGGCTCAACGGAAGGGAGTTTTTTTTTAGCGTGTAGCGTGCTTGTTGGCAAACACTGTGCCGATGTGATGATGTGTATAGGCGTATATGCTCTTTGTAGCTTTTGCTTTTGTTGCACACGGTGTAAACGATATCTGCTGGTATGGCTTGTTGAAATCGTTGTAGGTAAAACCTACCTTATTGACATCATCCACCATAACACCCTCTTCCGTCGTTCTTTTGGAAGTCGATCGAAGCTCGTAGATTTCGAGTTCGAGTAGCCAGATAGCTGGCACTGAGCCAATCAGGAACACCACTACACCGGGACAGAACCTATGGTCAAGACAGATGTTAATCACAGTTATAAAAGTCAGGAACATCGGTTACGCTCGCACAACAATAAATCTACTTATTGGGCCTGTTTGTTTCACATGGATCTGGATCGCGATACCAGTAATCCAAGAGATGGTTTGCGCTATCCAATCCGCGCCGAGAGGAACAAAAGAGGGCGTGTTTTTTGGTACTCACATTGATCTCCATTATATAGACTGGATAGGACATCACAATACGGGAAATCTGTCGCCCCTTTCCAAACGCGCACTGGGTCGACAGATTTCGCGCATTGTGACTGGCCAACGCGTTGCAAACTCTTGGAGGCGCGCTATTGTGAAACGCCCGTATTGCAAAGTGCATTTTTCGAAGGCCCGTTTAAGTTACGTCATGCGGTACGAAAGTGTCCACAGGTGCGCCCCAGATTAGAACGTTCGGCATGAGGAAAAAAATTCACAGTCTTTATTCAAGCCTTGCAATCAAGTCATTCCGTTTACAACTGCGCAGTACCGTATCACATTGCGCATGCGCAACTCTATTTTGTTTGGTGACTCGCTATCCAGAAGTGATAAAAGTAGGGGTGAACAGAGACAGCTTCTCTTGAGCTTAACGATTATAAAGTAATACCTTCGACCGGAGGAAGGCCTATTGACTATGAACAATGCACTGAGAACGAATCCATCAAGCACCGGACTGTGAAAATCAGCCTTGTACGCATGATGAGAGCAATAATTACTCATCGAGACAATGAAAGCCCTTTCATGTTTCACCGCGAAAAAACCACCCATAATAACTCATCAGCTCATTGTCCGGAGTCCTTCGAGTTTAATATAAACCGTCTTCTATTATGTTCTATAACGTCATGCCATGTTGCAGCAGACAATGTCGTAAACTTGTGCAGAGAGACTGGAGATGACGCAGATCAAATATAAAAATGCCCAGCCATGGAAATTAGACAGGGGGGAGGGGGGCTGCTGACGCCATACTGGGGACGCTGTTTATGAAACGATGTATACATCTTTTATGTGTAGGCCTATTGGTACACCCGTGCACCTTACGTGAAGGGTATCCATTTTCTTCATTTTTTCGTTCCCCTTTTAATTTAGTGCTTATGGATACATTTTGGTTGTTTGGAAGCTACTTTATTTTCTTGATAAAACCTACTTTATTATTTTTTCCTCACCAATGAAAGGGGAGGATGATTCAATAGCCCATCCCCGTGGTCAAAACCTTGAGGGGTATATACCCCCACCCGCCGGCGGCAACTTATTGTGGACAATGGCAAAGTACATGTTTCATCATGCCTTGCCGGTCCTTAAAAGCTTCTCCAAAAGGAGGTAAGGATTGGATGACTGTGCAGGGACTCGATCTCACTCGAAGTGACCAGCCGGATTTCTGATATGAAAATGACCAAATATCTCCAGCGAAGGCACTAATTGCCTCGTGCGCATGGCGCGAGGGAAAATTGCACGAGTTCGCCATTTAACTGTCGTACACACGATCTAGACACAAAGTCGTACACACCGATTCTAATGTCGTGTGCACGAAATAAAAGAAATACTGAATGCCCTTTTAACTTTCAAACAACGTTAATAGTTTCCTTGCAATATCTCGAAAGGTTTGAAAATTTTCGTGACAGTGTAGATCTTCACACTTGGTACGTGAAAGACATAACCACTCCGAAAAAAATCGGCGAGCCAGTTCGCTAGTCCAAGAGCGCTTGCCGAAAACGAAGATTGTCCGGGGTCATTCGGGAACTGCAGTGCAGGGAGGCAAGGCCTGTCCGATCAGCGCAGCCATATTCCACGCTGAATACTTTATTCTCGTGCGAACTTGCTCTTTTTGAAATACTGAACGGCCTCGTCGTACAATTCCGTCAGCTTTAATGGGTTTGGATGTTTGTGCACTGAAGTATGGCAAACACGGGGCAAGTTAAAAAAGTCTCGAGGTAATTTGACTTCGAAATCATCAATACGTCCGACTGATGCCACCACGTTTTTAATAAACAGTCCCTTGTCGTATTGCAGTGGAGTAAATCAGTGTGTCGTGATCGATTAGCAGGTTGTTTACTTTTAAACTGTCGTCGGATGACTTGACAAATATCACAATAACAAAACAGCACGCGCCCCGGGCAACACACGAAACCAGCCGGCGGCAGAAATCTTGAGTTGGTTTTGACCGATCTGGGGGTGGCGAGCGTGCAGGAATAAATTTGACGGGTGGATTGAGGTGTTTTCCAGGGTTGACAGTAATTAACCCTGTCCGTCAAAAAGGCGCACGTGTAATGTTTTGATGATCAATTGTTCTTTAGTGCTTGACTATATCATCAGCTCCGTCGGCTGGCACTGAAATGTCTGAAGCCTTGTCCATTCAACAATTGGACTTACTTTTGTTGCATTTGCGTATATGGTTGCCCTTTTAATTAAAGAAAGGGTACGAATTAGATGTCATTTCCCTTGATGGAGAAATTCCAGTCAATAGGAGACATTGAGAAGCTTTGTGGCGGCAGACAAACCAGCCCTTTCCAGTATTGTGCGCACGCTCAAAACTACCGCGCATGCCCAGAACTGGCAAAAAGGACCAGTTTGTCTGCCGCCACCAAGCGTCACAAAGTCTGCCATTGTATCGACTGATGAGTTCAACTATGGCATTCTTTCATTATACGTTGAACCAGTTGTATTCCTATTATGCCAGTTTATCCACACGCAACATCTACCTTTCTTCCATTCGTGTACGGCCCGAGTTTAGCAAATGGAGCTCATCATTCAAATTAATCTGACCTCATTTAAACTGCTTTTCTCTGTTTTCTTCCTTGGCGCCTAGAGTGAACATTCTGTGTATCACTTTTAACATCAATATCGGGGGGCAGAGCTGCATATGACGACATTAATTTGTTAGCACAGCTCCGCCGGAGAGAGCTTGATGTCGAAAAGTTGTTGACAAAGTCAACAAGCTGAGATCAATATGTGGCAATGAGGTTCTTTGGCTATATGAGGGCTGGCTCTATACGTAATTAGGGCAGCCTGAAAACTGGAAAGTTCAGATAATTATAAAATAGTTTGGCAAACAGTGCTGTATTGATCCAAATGAAGGTCATAAAGCGTATATGAAGCCATTCAGTATCATTGGGTTGATGAAGTTCTGATGGACTGATTCAAGTTTGGAGGAAGGTTAAGTTTGGGTTACCCTTTTCCTGCAAACAAGTAATGAGATCACTGCCAAACAGCGGCGTATTCCGCTGGTGTCAGGGGTGGGGGAAATTCAAAAGCAAACGCGGCTTTTTATTTTAAATTGGGGCTCATTCAACATGATGTTAGAGAAGAGAAAAATAAAAAACCTTACTAGCGGTCCCGACATCCTTGCTTTTGTTTCATGGTGTTGTTTTCTCTGGGGTTTTGTGTTAATGATTTGATAAATAAATAAACCGATTGTTTTCTTACCTATGAATTATGCTTTATCAACAACAACAATAACAACAACAACCAATCCGTCCGGGGAGCAAGTTTCCCCCCCCCCCCGCTGCCCCCGGCTAGATACGCCACTGCTGCCAAAGCTTGAAAAAGGGGAGGTGGGTCTAAAATGGGAGTTAACGATTAGATGCCAAAATGGCTCTTCAAATTTGCTCGCGAATCAGTCAATTGCTTTTTTTTAAGTCTGTGAACAAAACTAACGCTATGTCGATATACAAGACGACCAAAGCCGAGGCAAGGACTAGTAGGATCGAGTGCATGGGCGGGTAAAGATATAAGCGAGCAAGGAACGACAACCCAGTTTGAGGTGGACCGCGGGCAAACTGAAACTTGGAGCATAATCTTTTCTCGCAAGAGAACACTGTCACTCACACAAATTTATTGTTTTTTTTTTTCATAGGTAATGGAGGGATGCAGTAAAGAGAGCTGTTCAAACAAAGGATGAAAGAAAACGATCGTTGCATGAATTGACAGCACAAAAGAATCAGATTCTCAACAGCCGAAAAATAAAAGCAAACTCAGGAAAACGGGTTTGGAATTCACCGAAAGTAATCATGAATCATCAAAAAGAAAAACTGTGCAAGTCGTCGTTGAGCCCTGAATGGCGAGTTTGCCTGGGGGCGAATCTGCCATGGCGAGTCGGTTATCACGGGGCGAGTTTGTAAGGAACGAGTCGGCCAGGGGGGTGAGTTGACTTGACACGGGATTATAGAGGAAATCCCCCTCGCCGGTGAAGTGGGCTGTCTGCCGGAATTGGCAATGACAAGAAGACCATGAGCTGGAAAAAGAACGACGGCAATTCAAAGGTTCTCCTTACCATTTCCACTCGCCTCCCTTGTTCCAGACCATGGTGAATAGCCCCTCGATGACTTGGGTCAGCGTGGCTAAGGTCAGCAGGTAGTACGTGGTGTCTTGCTTGAGAAGGACCACCAGGTGGATCAGTATCATGGTGTGCCCGGCAAACAGGAGCCGCGTCAGCACGGCCTTGAAGACCGAAGCCCAGATCGCTGTCCGCGCCATGCGTGGACTGGACGCTAACGCGTCAAAATACAGCTACGACGGTTTGTCGTCGAAGATGAAATCTCCAGTACCCTATGGGCAGCTGTACCCCGTATATCTACCAAGATGAGCGCATACTACACGTATTTGTAGCAATCTCCGATTGTTTTTTCCGCGAAAAGAGTAATTCTGAGAGCATAGGTTTTGAAGTTAGATGACGGGATTTTTCCCAATTAAGTGAGAGGTATCCCCTGTGCCTCAATTACGTTCGTCAGTGAAGTTAAAAGATTCGCTTACAGCACGGCGCTGGGTCTCACGGTTTGTAATATAATTACGTGCGCTTGCCTCTGATGGGTAGTCTTGGCACGTGGTTTGGCTGTACGAAGAAGCTCAAGAAACAAGTAGAGTTCGATAGTTTAGGCAGGGACTCTTCTGAGCTCGTATTCGTTCGGCTTTCTGCATGAGACACTTTGGCTTGTATAGTAGTCTACCGCGAGTGGGTTATCCACAAAGAGGTAAGCTTCGAAGCCTTTGGGAGCGAATGTGCAGCTCTGTAGTTTTTCCGTATACGATGGTAACATCGACGGGGTCTGATATGTGCTCAGCTGTCTGGTTGAGAGATGGGAACGAGGGAGTGCCGACCATTCGACGCCATCAGCCGTTCACACCGCACGTTGAGCTGCTAGATGGCACTGACGTGTGCCTGTCTCTTCTCTTCCTACAGTTGCCTGATCGTTCTGAAAAATCACCAGGTTTCCTTCGCCGATTCGGTAGTCATTCTTCACTAATAATAAATATGCAGCAACGTACTTTACACGACTGCAGATAGTTTGACGATAAGCACAGATTCAAATTGAAGTCTTGGGGCATCACGACACTTGTATTAAGCTGCAGAAAAGAATACGAATACACATACGCCTACATTCTTACAATACCTTGGCAGATTCGTCCATGTTTGGGGCCTGCCGCCGTTAAGTAAGCCATCGAGCCAGTATCACACAAACGGGCTAACGGTTTGCACAGGATTGGGTTCTCTCGCTTTGAAGAGTCCTGTCTATCAAAATTGACAATCCTGTACAAGTCGCTCTCTTTTGCGGCAAAGGGGCATCGATATCGAAGAGTATAATCCTGTAACTCTTGCCAGCGTCCCTCGCTGGTGTCGTCTTACGTTGGCAGGTATCATTTCGATGATGCGGCTGCACGCTTTGCGCGGTATGTGCTCCGGCTTCCCTGTTTGATCTCCGCTAGTAGAATCTGTAACTCACTCTTGGCGACGTCACTACCAGGCTGCACTGTAGTACTACGGGTTTTCCTCTGCGCAGCCAATCAGTCCAGTGCTGGACATTAATCATTCATCGCGGTGATGACGTATACCCAGGGAGGGGTTTGCCTTAAAACGATTGAGACTGCTGTTCCCCCAGTACAAGCTCTTACATTTTTGTTTGGACTGTCTCGCCTTGTTTTATAAGTTTTAAAAATCGCGGGAGGAGTTCGAAATACTGTCATAAGAGTGCCGTCACAGGCCTTTGGAAATAAGTTCGAATCCTCCTCTGTAGGCTTACTTGGCACATAGCTCTCCTCAGGTACAACAGGTTATTAAGCGGCCTGGAGTGGCCGTCGTCAACCGACCGAAGGTCGCGCTTGCCGGCGGCTTCCCGCCCCCTGTACGCACGTTAATCGTTTGTGGACAGTGTTCCGGCTCACACCCACCTAGAACTCATCATTCGCCGCTGTCGCTAGGAGAACGTACTCCCACGGGCAACAGCAAATGAGCAAACACCAATGTCGCTGGCTACAAAAACAAACGAAGTGGCTTCGTGCGATGGTTCGTGGCTTCGAAATTTAACCGAATTAGACACCTTGGCGTAGTTTCGGTCGATGGCGCGTGTGATAGGATGAGCCGACGTTTTGTACATTCGCTATTTAATTGTTTAATTGCCCCAGACAAAAATTATGTAAATTTATGTCTGTTCTCTCAATCCAGTACGGGCTCAAGTGGGCGAGGACTGATTGTAAGCACAAAAAACCAACGACTTGATTGATGATTCGCGTTAATCTTTAACTGTGAAAATCCTGTCTTGATCCTTCTTCGTGAGAAGAACAAAGGAGCCGGCAGATTCGTGAGGTCGCAGAGACCAAAACGGTATAAACCGTACTGCCAGCCCAAGATTACTCAAACCGGCGTTTCGTCGTTTCCTTGGTCCCTAATTCCTTTTGAAGTCTGTTGCTTTGCCTGTGCTGTGTCTGGTGTCGATGTATTTCTAGTGCGTACTTTGTTATTTTCCATGTACTGCGGTGGCCGCCGACGTTATGGCCGCTACAAACTCACCACTCACTGCACTATAACGTTTGGGTCCGTCTATAGGCCCTGGGGTTTGAGCTCCGTGTTTCACCGTCTTGGCCAAAGAGTGAATATTCACTCTGTTCGAGAAAAATTCAATCTCTCCGATTAAAACTAAGGACCAGACGAAATGGAGTGAAATTTCGTGACTCCAAAAGATTGAAATTTCACTCGAACTTCCTCTGGGAGGCGCTATTTTCCGCCTTGTTCAGTCTAAATTCAGAGTGATTTTCACTCTGAAACGTCTTGTCCTTAATTTCACTCTTTCCGATTTAGAGAGAAGTATGGACTGGTCTTAAGCAAAATCATCGTCAAAATTAACTGAGCGTGTAATAAGAGTCCCGTAAACTCGTCTGCAGGGCTGTACTCCCACACTTTGTAGAGGAAATAAAAACAAAACCTGGAGAGAGGGAAGAAGATCTGTATACTTGGCGTGAAAGTAAACAAACGAGTGAAAAACTCAGTCTCAAAAAGGGAGTAGCTTATATTTAACCACTCCAAAGATTGAAAACAAAAGAGCTGTCCTTTAAATAAATGGCTCCTCTGATCCTTCAGAGTGTTTTTTACTCTTCTAGAGTGGTTTTTCACTCCAGACTTTGGGGTGTTTTTCACTATTTTGGAGGGGATTTAGGCCTATAAGGGACTCGCTCTTTTTGAGAGTGAGTTATTCACTCTTTGGCCTTTAGAGAGGCAGAAACGCGCAATTGTGACGTCAGATCAAAAATCCCGTCTGCAAATTTGCAAAAGTTGAGCGCAATCGTTTCAAGTGAATTTTCGACTCCCAGCTGGATCGGTATGTAGGCTTATATACCCCCAGGCCTGCAAGGCGCCATTTGCTGTTCTAGCCCGGGCATATGCCACGAGATGAGACATACGAATGAGCACCACTTCAGAGTCTATTCGGCACTGCCGTCAGTGGTGGTAATGATGCATACAAGGGGGCAAAGAAAGGGTAAATCGGAACTAATAAAAAAAATGGATCTTCCCGGGATAATTCAATCAGCTTTGACTGTGGCACGCCGCACGCATTAATCAGAGATAAGTGTATTAATAACAAACCCCGTGCAGCCACGGCTAACCGATTTGTCGCTCTCTGTAAAATCCACTCACTTGGGAGGTCGGCCCTTGTGAATCCCGTTGGATTAATATTGACACGCTGGGGATCTGATGGCGGCCGGCTCGCCGCGCGATGACAAGGCGGCACGCGACTGAACGAAATCCGACATTGTCTATGGAAATAATTCTCCGGACGCACGTTTTATCGGAGCCGAATACAGAGCAGACCAACCAGCTATTCGAGATAATAACAATAAAAAACTCTTAAATTGTCCGTTCTATCAGTGGTGGGGGCATCTCGTCCAATTATCAAGCAATCCAATTTATTCCCATTTCGTGATAAAATATCTGACATTGGGATCTGCACTGCGGCAGGCCACAATGCAATGCAATGATCGTAATGGAAACTTTGTTCATTAAAGTTGTAACCCAGGGTTCAGTGCAAGTAACAGAAACCGTGAGAAAATACAAGTCGCAAACAACGTAGGGGACCATTAGGCCGGTTGTTGGTTGAAGGCGCGGTGCGTTAACCTTGCTTTTATGAGCCTCGAGATGGACCAGGAGAGGGAGCAAGTTTCTTAGCAACGCAAGCTCCTTTGGTCGGACAACTCCGCTGGTCCACAAACATCAGGAAATGCACGCGCTGCGGCCGCATCGCTGCCAACAAAATGAACAGTGTCAACCAATATGGCTCATTTCAACAGATGAGGGGGGCTTCTGCTCGAGGCGGATAGATTTAGATTGCTTTTAAAGATGGGAAAGGCATTGGACCCTTAATGAAATAAGTATGTGGACGACAACGTTACCCTATCTCCTTAACTTCATTCGTTTCCATTTGATATTTGTCTGCATTTTAAGGTGGCTGAATTGAAATCAACGTCAATTTGGGTTTTTTTTTGTTAGGCGTCTCCTTTAACTTCAACCACATACGTACATGTATATTCATTAAAAACTCGTCAATTCAAAGGGAAATCATTCAAGAGCGGCGTCGTAAGACCTAGGTTGGGACATGACTCAAATGAAAAACTGCCCGGTATTGGAAATTTGAAAATGGGGGGGGGGCTGACACCAGGGAGCGCAAACCATGACACAAAAGTAAATCTTAATATGCATACCGAAACATACATCGAAACGGCGTATTCAAAGCTTTTTGTAATTTCCCTCCCCTTTTCACTGCAATTGAACACTTTTGGCTGTTGAGAAGTTTCAAAAAGTCCCGAAGCCCCGATTTTCCACTTTACCAAGGAAAAGTGCCGAGGTGGTCTAACAGTTCATCCCCTCAGGTCAAACAGAAGAGGGGGGGGTATATATGCACTTCCATCCCCTGGGACATACGGCCCAATCATCTTTTGAAAAAATGAAGGCCATTGAACTCCCATAAGAATACCTGATCCTCTTTCAAATGAATGCAAAAAAGAACTACAAGTCGATCCAACGTCGCTATAATTGATCCTAGTTAATTAAATATGCCGACTGCAGATGTGCAATTTAAAAAGCAAGACTAACATTTTGGATCGCGAAAATTACAAGGTACATGACCTCACGCGGACGAAGAGTTGTGTACGCTCTTAGCGGTAGTTGGTCTTTTAAGAGCCGATTCGAGATTCCAAGAAAGCAGTTATTCGAGAGCGAATCGTGCGCGGAAGTAGGCCAAACTGATAGGGCGGTCCTCGAGTGGACACGCACTACTGTTCCCGAATGACCTCGGATGCACTTCATGTTGGGCACGCGCAGTCGGAGTACTGAACAGGTTCCAACACATGCAAGGAAAGTACTCCAAGAAAAAGGAAAGCAAAGACAAGTATTTTTTTAAATTGTATATATATATTTGTCTTCTCCAATCGAAACTTGTCCATCCCGCCTCCTTTACGGGTACACAATGTCATAGCCACCCCTCTACACTAGTCAACTGAAATTGCATATATTTTATTTGTCGATCAATTTCGAATTCACCTGAAGCAGAAAAAGAGGAGGAAAAGAAATGTACCCCTCCCTCGATTAATTTCTTACTCGAGCAGTTCAGCTCGTATATACTTCGCATATATAAACCGCGTGCTTATTTTTTAGATCAAAAAGTTGATTTTTAATAGCTCACTTCAAAAATGTCGTTTTACATTTTTTCTTCGCAGGAGCTGTTTCTGTACTCGCAATGGTATACAATACAGTGGCATCCCCGATTCGTATATCTTCGGTAGCAATAGTTCACAATATGTATATAATAATGAGACAAGACAATTTATAAAGAAAGAATAGTGAAAAAATAACAAATCAACAGCATCCAACGAACCCGCATAAAACTCTAAAATAATATATCCATTTTTCTCTTTAAGTTTTCTTGTCGTGAATTTCTTTCACCACTCACTGCAGCACTTTTCTCTGAAATGTTTTTCTCTCTTTTTTGTCATTTTAAGTCACCTCATTTCCCTCCTGAAACAGCAAAAAGTTCCAAGCCGCCAAATAACCTTGGGCAAAAACTCTCTGCAGTGTACATAGGTTCCCAACTGCTCTTTTGCTGGTTTTAAATCCGATATGCATTGAACTGGGTCATGAATACACAAACGATGAATATGCATCACTGTATAACATCAGGTCAAAGGTTACTAGTTAAATATGCCACGAATGAATCTTCAAGGAGAGTGACTAGTTCTATAGTTTGCTTTGTATGTTGAAAATGATGGGAACTGTTCATTTCACCCAACAACAATCCCAACAAGGTGACAGTTTTGAGTGCAACATTTTATTTTATACAAAAGGCATCCTCTGAAAGGCGATTATGTATACTGAAAAAGACTACAATTAATTAGTAAAAGACCTCACCACAAAATGGACAATTACAGGGGGAGGGCATTTCCAGAAACTCGACAATGTACATGACATTTTTCTTTGGGGTAATGGTTAGCATTAACGTAGGGTCCCGTGTGACAGGCTTTCAAATAATTGATAACACAAAGAACCGCCACATTTGTGAAAATTGTCGTGTGAAGCGTTCTGAAACACTACATGAGGGGAGTCACAGAAAACTTACATCTGTGTGCTTGTCCGGAGAGAGAAAAAAAGAAAATATCGTGAACACCCCTGTTTTTGTAATGGTACATTCATGGCAGCAAGAAACACTCTATTGTCTACTGTACAATCGTCTTCCATGGTGAACTGCACATTAAGATTCTGGGTAAAACCGTCCAAGAAATCAAATATAATTTAATATAACAAATTCTCCAGTCAAATTTGACTGCCAACATAACAGAGGAAACGAGTCGAAATGAAAACAAAAAAGGAACAGAAACCTTGTCAAATTATGCATCCACAGTGCTGCATTACATACATATTTCCTTTTTTCAATTTTATCTCAAAATTGTAATTTTTTTTTTAATTTTTATTTTTAACTCTTGTCCATAAAAAAGCTCAGGGGATGCCACATACGAAGTTTCATAAACGATGGTTTAAAATTGTATTACTTTCTGGTGAAATTCTGGGATGCTTTTGAAGCGAGAAAGATACAAATACACGAAAAGCACAATGTGAAGATGGGGTGAGCGGCAACTTGCTAGTCAGGCTTTTGATTGGTACCCAGCAAGGTCCAGAACACACGACACAAGGTGGGTAACCAGTGAAGAAGGCCACAACATCTCCACTGGTACCCAGCCGGCGTCTCGGTTAATTGCCCGGCATGGGGCACCAGGTCAGTTAAAAAAAAGTTGCAAAACCGATGCCGAGTCGTAACTGTCGTGGTTGCATGCAAATCCCGTGGGATCAAACAGCATCTGTCTTCCAGTGTGACCGCTGCAGAGGGGACATGTAGCAGTGCGGTTAAAAAAAAAAGGAGGGCGCGAAAATAGCCAACAGTCTCTTTTGCTGCCTTTACAGTCTAAGTGCACACAGTACAGAGGCCGGCAAACACTCAAACTCGCCTAGTGAAGTGGCCAGTCTTTCTATCAACTGGCAAAAAGTCGTGTCCCGAGTCATACATGGTGTCCCTCGCACCAACCACTGGCAACGCTTACAAAATCTGGAAGCGAGACGGTCACTGTAAAACAAGGCATAAATCATTTCAGAGATACACGCATCCACCTGCCACCAACACCTCCCGATCTTTGCTCACTCCTGTCACATCAACTTCACCTGTCCTTTTTCTTTTTTTGATAGGAAGAGCTCAGGCAATTTGTTTTTTTTTTCCAATTAACTTCTGGAGGGGTGCTTTTTTTTTTAAAACTAGCGGGGCTCTTCATCCGCGTCTCGTAGCCAATCGAAGAAGCTGGTAACGGACTTCAGGGCCACACCCTTGCCGAGGGCCTCGTTGGGGTCTGTACTCTTCTGCCAGGCGTAGAAAGTCTCCTCGGGGATGACATCCTCGTCGTAGAGGACATTGAAGACGTGTCCTAGTAGTCCTGCAAGTGGGAGAATTGCCAGACCATCAGAAAAGAAAACATCAAAGGGACCAGACGATGATTTTTCTTTCCTCCTGCGCTAATTTCTTTCCTGATCCACAATCTGCCTTAAAATTCAAGAAACCTAATAGATACGCTTTTGGGGCTGGTGCATTGACAAGTTCCCTTTTTTACACACTTGAAATCGTCCATGCCTTTTGGGACAAGACAGAGCTCTAATGCTGTGATGTCGTTCGGGGAAGTGAACATACAGTTTTATGTCTCTCTGCTCAACTTCTGAACTTGAAATTTGCCCAGTGAAAATATTTCTGAAAAAGGGTTTCTTGTTGGCTTATCGCCGTCTCCCTGCACATCAAAGAATCCCCGAAGAAAACGAAATGTTTGTGCTGATTTTTTGGTGCAAATCACTGAAGTTTTCACTGTCAAATGATGCAAAAGTTTTCCTATGAATACGGAAATATGAATTAAATCCCGAAGGCACTACAGTATCTTTAAAACAGCAAATCAAGTCTTACAAAATAAGGTTAATTGAATCACAAAGGTGCATTTCCAACGGCTGTCGTGAAGAATTACATAACAAAGTGTCTTTAATGATTAAACTATGCCTATTACACATAGTGGTTTCATTTTTCCTGCTTAGCAGAACATATTCTCTTTAAGCGGGTCGGGAGGAGGGCAGAGACCCTTATCACTTACTGGGGGGATTTTCTAAGCTCTGGTTTAAGGCCTGTACTGCGTAGAGCGCTTGGAGTTCAAGGAAGTTGTCGTTGTTGATGTAGCGTTTCAGAATGGACATCCGGGTGGTAAGTAGATCATGGTTCATTCTACAGCTCTCAGCTTCTCCTAAAGGGAGGATGAGAGGAAAAAAATTTCATGTAATAAAATGAAGGCAAAAGCCAACAGTTGGGGAATTTTGGAGAGATGCTACGACAGGTTCTTTTGGAATGTGCAAACAGTTTTGGTTAAACCCCTTCGCGCCGGTAATTCTTTAGACCGTGACTGCTGGGCTGTGGTATGCCCTGAATGGAGGCCTTTGTCCATCAGCAGGCCCCACTGAACCAGCAGCTGCATGGTGAATAGACTGTATGTGTGGCATGCACTAATCCTCACACAAAGCCGCGGCTGTCAACAGTTCCCGGTGCGAAGGGGTTAATTAAACTGACACAACAGAACTGTGTACCAGCCATTTTTTGAGCAGAGTATCGGGTATCGGGGTACCAGTTGAAACCCTGATATCTGTGACAAGGCACAGGCTATTTTCAGCAGTGTACTGGGTACCAGTCTAAGCCCTAATATCTGCAGCCATGCACCAGCAATTTTCAACAGTGACGTGGGTATCAGAGTACCAGTTGAAACTCCAAACTCTGCAACACGGTACCAACCAATTCAAACCCCAATATCTACCAAATGTGCTCATCTACTGTAAACCGGGTAAATTTGGCACAAGCCACACCCCTAGGTTGTAGTCGTCATATCTTCACAATGCGCAATATAAATGATATACAATTCTCTCAAATGATTCTACCAAAGTAATTTTATCATAAAATACTGCTGGAGGCTTGGCCTGAAGGATCTTACGCGAGTAAAAACTTCTTATAATCCTTTCTTGTAGATTTTCATTAATTTCCAGCAACCTGCCAAAGTTGCCCTGAACCACATGGTAACGTTGGCTGCACTTAATTAAACTCTAGCTTGCAATCAGAAGTGGATGGATGGCTGCTACTACTAGATTAGACCTAATGCTTCATGTGACAACCATATCCAATCAACAATTAAAAATAATTTGTTATTGGAACAGACTGCCAAAGTTACCCCGGTTGACCGTACCCAAGTCCTAATAGAACCTAACGGGATGAGGCAGTTCTTTTCGTATAATCTTACTTACGAAGAGCGATATCAGATCAAAACCACGACGTTTTTGTACTCGCCTTGTATTGTGCTTCGGACAACCACCGTCACTAAGGCACGTATAAATAACCTCTGTCTTTCCTGGCTGGCCCCAATATTCAGGTGCTTCTGTAGAGAGGCAGAAAATGGGCAAAGAATGGATCTCGATCCGGAGTAAAGCCATTTATGATCTTGTTCCTCGTATCTGTGCTCTACATTGTGAACTGTTGAATGGGATGGTATCAGACTATTTTGGGGTTCTCGTGGGGTTCCAATCCTGTCAGTCTTGCAATAATAAGGCACGTTTTATCAAAGATTCAGTTCATTCATCAGACTACAGGTAACAACGTGTCAGGATATTTGGTTTTATTCCTCCACTGATGCCCGCGGATTCAAAAATGAGAAGCAGACACCGCTTTCAAATCCAATATGGTCAACTCCAGAAGAGGGTTCATTCTGATTAGTTTGAAACTTTCCACTTTGTGACGGTATGGAAGGAAAATAAGAGAGGAAATTAGTTGGTCTTGGGCAAAGTTGCATGCATGATCTTTGTCAACCTTGTGATGAAATAATTTAGTCTGTGACTGACTTTTTTTCAGGACCGAACCGCACTTGAGCTACAACTGTCCCCAACAAATCAATCAAGGCAACTTCTATTCTGTTGCGACCTTAGATTGGCCGTCAAAATTCTGAGGTCATGACTGAAAGTGTTCCTAACCAGCAAGGAACAATCGCCGTCCATCTGCATGATGCTACATGGGTGACATGAACACGCTTGCGATCAATGGGTGTCAAGACGCTGCCTGTTTCGCAGTAACCAATTGTTTGCACTTGTAGGTTTCCTACGCCTCAAGGACAATTATTAAATTCCATGACTTTTCCATGACCAAATTATGAAAATCCATGACCCAATAATGCAATTTCTTGGGACTATTTGGACTTTCAAAATTGCGAATAAAAAAATCACGTATTTATGCACTTATTTCTGATAATACAAATCACACACAGTGTTTGAAAAATTCCACAACTTTTTTTTACTTTAAGACATTTTCACATAATTCCGTGACTTTCCCAGGCTGAGCACTAGTGTTTCACTTGATGATGATGAATCTGTCATTGCACAAGAGAATCACAGGTCGACCCGACAGTAGCTTTATTAAGATACATTGCAAGTTTCAGAGTCGTCAGCCTTCTCTTGCAACGTTTGAAAGAAAAGCCTTCATTTTCACAAAGCTGGTTTTGACAAATCAAATCAAAAGATGTAATCGAATCGACACTTTGATTAATTGACCGAAGTGACCGACAAATGCCCTGCCCCTACCAGCAGCGGGTACAATGTCTCACCTGGATCCAGTCGAAAACGCTGTTGTTGACGTTCTCGGCGCTGGTCAGAATGCAGCCCAGCTCCCGCCGGATCAACCTGACCCACTCCTCGTCCGTCACAACGTTATTGGCGTTGGCGTCCCCGCCGCTGTTTGTCGTGCTGCTACTTACAGCGGTTAACGTGAAGTCTAATTTCTGCGACAAGAGCAGCCAACAGCCGAGGCCAAACTTTTTTCAATCAAATTCACATTTATTTTCATACTTGTACAACGTCAATGACAGCCAATGACACAGCTATGCACAGTATTGAAGACTTATTGTTCATGTGATTTAACCTCAACCTTGCTTGAAGCTACAAAATACTCCTCGTAATGAATGGTAAACATGAAGTTCCCCAGCATCCATATATGTTATAGGTGTCTGCTGTTCTTAAACCCGACTGCTGTCAGAACGCTGACATCAAAGGGACTCGGCACAACAGAAATACAAAGAGGCATTTTGTAGCATGTGGTTCTTCACCATTTATTGTTTCGGATGTGATTAAGTCAAGACACTGCCCAGTGGGCATGGAATGAAAAGGAAAAACTACATGAAACTATTTTTCAGTGTAATTTCCATACCTTATTATTTACAAATTCTTTGACGTCTTTCCCGATGGGAACGAACATGTCCCATTTGAAGCCTGACGACTGCCACATCTCTGCCACGACATTAGCACCCTGTAAAACACCAGAAGGGACAAATGACTTCCAGTCGTGCACACAAGTACTGAACTCAACCACAGCGCTAAAAACATACATGCCACTGATGCTTTTGAAAAACCCAGAGTCTATCATTAACAGGTGCAGTCCCACATTTGCATACAGAAACAATTATTGTTGACAGGCATAATTGGGTTTAAAGAAAGTTTTGGGACTAAGCTCACTCTTTCCGGTAAGCTGTCATTTTGAGACAAAAAAATGAAAGAAGGCAATTTCAAGACCTGTCCAAAGCTGCATTTTTTTAAAATTGCCGTTGATAGTTTGTTTCAATGTGAATAACTGCATTCAAGTGTAAACACTTTGCTGACATGTTTACATCGCACATGCGCATGCGGTTGCTATAATTTGCCGGTTCAGTGCACAGCATTGCAGAGCTGCAGTTGGTTGACTGAGAGCGTGTCCCGGACGCTGTATTTGGGTACAATTCAAAAACATGACTGAAACTTTGGATTTGAAATCCAAGATCCTAGAATATTGCTTTCTCAGAAATACAGCATTTACTGACTTCAAATTTCAAAAGGTGCAATTTAACGTGAAGTCTAATGCACTTTTGTTGCCTTAAATGACAAATGCATAAATGACAAATGATGGACTGCATCCCCAGGCAGCCGTGACTACAAAATGGCCCACTTACATTTAACTTGACAACCATCAAAAGAATCTCGGCCATGAGGTCCCCGGCCTTGTCCACTATCCGGACGGGGTCCATCATGTCTGCCAACAGCGTCAATGACAGTGAGTTGTCCCGGAACGTGGAGCCTATGATCTCCCCGAGGTACTTCCAGATTAAGGGGATGTCCAATGCCATATCATCGGCATACATTAGTACCTCTTTGACACTAAACGGGGAAAAAGACATTCCAAGGTTCTCACATTAGTGCGACAGGTTCTGTTTACAGGCATGATCATCAAGATCGATCCCTCTGCCCCCTACGACTCTGCGGATGAAATTTAAATTCGGATAGTTGGACACAACAAACTGGAAAGGTTTTGTATCACTTTTAACTTTTACCCTAACCCTGTCACAGCGGCCACTCACCCATCCACAAACTTTTCCTTGGAGAGATGGCCAGCCTTCAGCAGCTTGAAGAACAGCAAGCCCACCAGATCCCTGGCCTGGGGGCTCTTCTCTAACGAGCAATTCATAGCAGAGCGGACAAAGACGTGCATCAGGTTTGGCGACTGAAGGTCGTTCACACACTCGATGGCTTCCTGTCAGCAAAAGACAGAGACCCCCAAAAAACCCCAAGGTCGTTGAAAATAACAACGAAACTTCATTTCTTTGGGGGAGGGGACTACAATGAAACTGAGAAGTCATATTTATTGCACGTTAACATCTAGATACCAACGGTATTCCCCCCCCGCACTATTTCGGGTACCATCAAGCGTTTGTAATATCTTGCACACAATATCCCTTCAGTAAGGCTTGGTTCTTCACTTCACGGGCCTACAGCCAGGGCCACTCGCACACAAAAATTCATTGCAATCACGTTTGTCCTCAAAGACTTGCATTTGGCCACAATTTTGGCCAAAGGAATGGCTTACACTGCTCCCATTCCAAACAATGGCTGTGTCCGAAACGGGCTTCCAGAGCTACGGCTAGGTCTATCGTCAACGCGTCTCCACGCATTTCCAATGGAGCAAGGACCTAGACCTAGCTCTAGACAAGAGATTCGGACGCAGCCTATATTTACTGGTACTTCATTTCAGTCATGTTTATGCAAAAGTGTGCGCATCAATTAAAACAGAACAGTGAAGAAAGATGAAGAAGAAATGGTCAGTTTTAGAGGCAGCAGGAAAGCACTAAACTAATTCCTGGGAAAAACAACGCATTCGGGTTGGGTCCAAAAACCAATTCGCATTCCCACGTACATGAGGTACGAATCTCGGATCACACCAATGGGATAAAAAAGTGTTACTATGGCAGAGCCTAATTCCCACTTTTTAAAATAGCTCTCCACCTGTTTGGAAAAAAAACAAACATGAAAGATCCCCCGCCACAATACAATCCAGAACGCCCCAAAGGAAGCTGATGACTTACCCCAATATCTCTGATGTTGAGGTACTCCTCAATGGTGCCCACCGCTTTCTTCTCAAAGACCTCCTCGCTGAGTTCTGGCGAGGCCGTAGCCGCAGCGGTAGGCTTGACGGGCTCTCTGGCAAGGGCAGGAACTGGGGCTGGCTCAGGCTTAACTGTAACCGTCAAAGACAGCGCGTCAAATGGACCGGTCCCGTTAGCCCCGCCCACTGCGGGGCATGGGCAGAGTAACGAGTGCTCCTCTCTGATGCTACACTGCAAAGTGCAGCCGCGTGCATTGTACACGCATGTCGGACGTTTGTTCATGCATCTCAGACACAAATCACAGGTGCGATGGGTAAAAAAAATTACGGGGTGAGGCTTCATGGATTAGCCTATGGCAGCACAGGGTTCATCAAAAGATGTCTAAGTACCATGTGACCACACAGTTAGCCAGAGATAAAGGCTTAGTCGGCCACCGTACGTTGTGTACGGTCAATCTCCACAGTGAGGATCCTTTCCCAGCAAATAAAGTGCCAATTCTTTATAACGCAGCATAATGGTCGCCACCTGTACCATGTTCAGCTGCCATCATCGTACTGATCCAATACCGGGTGCTGATTGGACATTTTTTCCTTCTCGATTTCGCCCTCTGCCAACGCTTTGAAGGCATGCCTCGGTACCTCCATACTGTGCATAGAACCACAGTCTTTGCCTGCAGTACACGTAAGTATGAACCTTTAACTGAGACCTAGAAATGTGCCTTTTCTCCAATTTCACAGCACTCCTAGCTACAACCTTCCACAAGACTTTAAGCTATTTGACTGCTTAAGATGAAGTATAAAAAATGTGAAATGACCCATCAGCTCTGCCCTTTAAAAGAGACAAAGGGCGCTCTCACCTCTTCTGATGTCGGCCTCTCTGTCCTCTCGGGAGTTGGAGCGGCGGCCTCCTGAGATTCTCTGCACCTCGGCGATGGCCGACTGCCTCTCCCGGTTGTTCTGCTCGCGCTCCCGCGACGAGCTGGACCTCTTACTCCCGAGGCCCTGTGGGCCGCGTCCCCGGGCCTCGACTGCCGACGGACCCCTTGTTCAAACAGACGGAGTTGTGACTTTGGTTAATTACACAGTTCTTGCATCCTCCCAAATTTCCCGAGCATGTTTGCCACAAAGGATCATGAAAATCCTCCTGAATCCTATGCAGTGTAGAATTAAAAATCTCACGCCGCATCCTTTGTGCTTGTGAAAGGACACTAAAGCATTAATGTCCAAGTACAACTAATGCTAGCTAAGAAAAATAACCCTGTAAACTGGTTGTTTATTGTTTGAGGACTTGCACAGAACACAGGGGGTTGATGCAATGACTCCAACCAACCCTATTACTATGAACGTCATTACACAACCTTCCAGCCTGTTACTCATTACTTAACCCTCCTTCTGTTTTAACTGTCAAAAACCGTCAAAAATGCCTTCCAATTGATTTCCCCCAGTACACAGACACGTACGGGAAATATGACTGATTTTGACTGATATGACAACTGTGTCAAGAATGCATCTTAGCATAGGAGGGTTAAAGCTCCACTGTCTTCCTTCCCAAGCATTTTTCCTGTGAATTTTCTGCTGCTTCTTGATATTTTTGACTCTCTTGCAAAATTCCCACTACACCAAGGCATGCAGCAGTTCAGTTGTCAGACTTGACGGGGAGGAAGGATTTAGCAAGCCCCCTCCCCCCCCCAAAAAAATCGTGGCATCTTTGTGGCGAGCCAGTCTGGAATCTGTGATGCTCACGGGGAAGGGAGCACCCAGGAGTATTAACTGGGCCAGGGCAAGGTTTGATGTTCCTTCACATTCACTGAAGTAGCAGTCACCGGCAGACCAGGGCCTACTGCCTCTCCGACACGTGTGAAGGGTTTGGGAATTTTCTGGTGAAGAACCTGAACTTCACTTTCATGCCAAAACTCGTTTTTTTTTCCCCATAAGGTGTCTGGGTTTGGTCAACATGACAAGCATTTTCATTTTTGGTGCTGATCTCAGGAAGAGAAAGGCATTTATCTCTTCAGTCGGAAAAAAAAATAAAAGACTTTGTGCCGAGTGTGTCATTTTGCAGTTGGCATTCAAAAAGAATTGAACGAGGAAATCGACTGAGGAATGCTTGTAAATATTTTTAAAAATTGATTCCTTTCATCCCCTTGGTTAATTCAGGGAATCACTGGAATTAAAACAAAAATGAATTTTACTGTTGCATACGAAGGGCTCAAGAAACGAGGATTCGAAGCAGTCATAAGCTTCACGCAAAAAGTCTGTTGGTTTTGGGTTAAGCCTTCGACAGAGCAATGTTTGAGAGTGCACAGAGATATAACCCATTTCTTCACTGTTTGTCAGAAAGAGTTTGAGGATTGTCGGCCAAATTGAGGCTATGCTGTGCATTCCACCAACCCAGCATGCCGAGCGAATTCCGTTGGGCAGGAATACAGGTTTGAAAAATCATTTCTGAGCATCAGGAGCAAGAAAAGGGCTGTGGGAATCTCCTCTCACCTTCCACGCTTCTCCTCCGACAGCATCATGAAGCGGTTGCTCTGCCTGGGCTCAGGCTGCTCCTGGTTGGGCTGGGCCTTGGAACTCCCTCCGCTGCTGCCCCGGCTCCAGCCACCGAAAGTCTGGCGGCCAGGCCCCAGCTGGATGTCGTCGTCTATGCTTTGCTGCTGAGGAGGCAAAGAAGAAAGGGGAGGTAGGATTCAAGCAGATCAATTTTTTGAGGCTCTGAAACGAGGGTTTGCACGGGCACCAGAAGTTGCTGGGCTTTTCTGCACAAGTGCCCTGCAAACAGCTGATTCTGAGGCCATTCTAAGACCGAGCCCGACACCAGCCTCGGATGGCAAATCCTGTAAAGGCAGGAAACAGTGCCTTTGAAAGATCAAGCACAAAGCCCATATCACACCAACACACAAGAAAGGAAACTTACTTTGTTATTTCAGCCATTTTTGTGGTTCAAACAGGAATCTAAAGAGCAAATTCAAAGGCTCTCCTCAAACTAAATATGGCAGTTTCCACGATATTTTGCACCACTTTGAAGAGAAAAGTTGTCAGGTATTATGAACTGGAAGACAGCAAGAGGCATTACTACAGACAAACAAGGATATCCGGTAAAAATATCATAATAATAATTATAACATCCGACTTTTCCGTGACTTTTTCCTCTGGACTTTTCCAAGATTTTTCAGGATTCTCCGTGACCGTGGGCACCCAACGCCCAACCACGTCGTACCTTGGTCACCCGGAACTTGTTGGGGTCCACCGACACCCGGGCGGCCTTGGTGGAGGCCACCGTGTTCCAGCCCTCGGGTGGGGGCGGTCCCACCCGCTGAGGCTGGTCCCGCTTATTGCGGGACAGCCTGGGGGGCTGGTTGGCCTGCATCTGGGCGATGCCCTCCATCTTCTTCCGCTCCTCCTCCCGCTTGAAGTCCTCCCGGATCTGCTCGATGGTCTTGGGGTTGTCGTTGGCCCGTCTGGGCACCCAGTTCCTCTGTGAGAAGAAAGAGGGGGTGAAGAGGGAGGGGCCATTAACTGGAACCGGCCAACGGTTCCAAAAATGATTATGAACCCTGTGGTTGGTTCTTGCAAGTTATAGAACATGCGTGACACACATGCAGACCTGCCAACATGCCGTACTCCTTCCAGAGGTCAGACATTACCACACAATAGATTAAAAATTTAAATGAACTGACGGCTCATTTAAATAACTTTTAATCTCTTGTGTGGTAATGCCTGACGTCAGGAAGGAGTACGGCTAGGTTAGCAGGTCTGTACTGATGTCGATGCTGCACGATCAACAACAAAATCACTGGCCCCGTTTCACCGAGTCCTTGAACCCTGTACTAAAGGCACACGCTAGGCGAGCAGCCATGTGCAGGCCACCTGACTGCTCAGAAGCGATTCAAGGGCTGCCCACTCACCGCTCGTAGGTCCGTGATGTCCTGCAGCATGAAGCGGATTCTGGCTGACGTCTTCTTATTGGCAGTGAGGTTCTTGATCTGGTTGAAGTACTGATCCATACGGTTCTGGGGGGGGGGAGTTTAGAAAGCGCTATAAAGGTGAAGTTTCAAACAGACAGGCACCGCTGGCTTGCAAACATACTTACATCCACACTACAGAGTTGGTGTTGGGGGCTAGACCGACATTCGAGGTCCCGCCATTACACACCCCTCTTATAATGCCCAAGTTGCCAATAAGCCTCTTGCGAGATAACTTTGATTAAACCTGGTACACTGAGTCCTTTAAATTTATGTGAACTCTGTGAGAATTCTTTTGAATTCTCCATACTAAAGACACTGTTGCTGGATAAGAAGGGTACAAAGGAACCTGTCCATTCCAGAGGTGATGGTCGCTATGCAAAAGCTTGCCCCGAATCACGAGGTATAGCAACAGTGTCTTTAGTCGGGGGAATTCAAATCATTATGTTTATGTACAATCAGATTACTCAGTGTAGCAGATTGTATTCATATTTAACTTGCAAAGGGCTTATTTGCCCATTCACCTCCCCCTTGCCCAGAGAACCCAGAGCTCCACCCACTTTGGCCTTTTCCTAGTCTAGCACCTAACCAACAGTGTTCCTCAGATGGCTTGTGTACCCAAGCAACTTGCTTTCCCTTCCATCCCCCAGCAAATTAAGCCCAGCCCTTCAAATAAACTCCATGCTCCCAAGGAAGCAGAAGTCCACCCACCTTGGCCTCCTTGTGGTCAAGATACAACCAATGGCACTAAACAGCTGAAGCACCCAAACATTCGATCACAGCATTCATTCCCCAACCATATGCCCAAAACCCACCTCGCCCACAAAATAAGAGCTCCACTAACAGTCAACTTCTCTTTGCCGGGGACACGAAGTAACTAATGCACCCTAACATCTATGCTTCCTTGCCCCAACCAACCAATGTCAACCGTTCACCCAAACCTCACCTCCCCTGTAAACCCAGGGCTCCAGCCAGGTCGGATTTCTCATTGTCCAGGAACCATACCCATCACAGTGCTCTCAAAGTCATTCAAGCACCCAAACACCAATATCAGTGCCTCCATTCTCCACGGGCCAATGCCAGCCGCTCAAGCCTTACCCTGCCTCCCCACCAATCCCAGCGCTCCACCCACCTTGGCCTTCTCGTGGTCCAGGATCTTGCCGATGGTGCTCATGAGGTGGCTCATGCACTCCAGCGACTCGTCGTCCTTGTTGCAGAGCAGCTTGAAGATGCAGTCGTGCATGATCTGCTCGATCAGCATCTGGAGCTTGAAGAGCTCACCGATGAAGCGGATGTTGCCCAGCATGCGCTGCTTGTTCTTGATTAGCTTGATCTCCAGGTTTTCCAGCGCCGCCGACCGCTGATCAGCCTGTGTGGAGAGAAATTCAGATCCGCTCAAACAACACACTGATTTCTTTTTTTCCATTCTTACCTGAGCCTATTTCAGGAAAACCAAAGAAAATTCCTGCACAGATTATATTGACTGAATGAGAGCATGTTATGCTATATCAGGAGACATTCTGAACGAATCTGTCTGGGTTCAAGGATTCTCTGAGGGAAGATGGTATAAAACCGTAAATCACAAAACATCGCATCTGTGCAGCATTTATATGTTGGCCTCAGTGCCAGACACTGGCTTCCAAACAACTGGGCCTGAAAAATAAAACAGCCACTTGTGGGGGCGATGGAGTGAACTCAAGTCATTTCCTGGGGGGCGGCAGGAGGGGAAGGGTTACATATTGGCCTCAGTACTGCGTATCAACCACCAAATAACTTGGCCAGATAGCTGCCCCCTGAAAGAAATGAAATGCAGTGACTTGGGCTATTTCTTTCGAATCTGAAGCTTTTAATTTTTGTAAACACTGTGAGTTTGGTCATAACTT
>NW_019091521.1:664246-677757 GCF_001949145.1 Acanthaster planci
GAACATGCCTATCCTGGCCTTTCTGGCAGGAAAGCTTCATAATTTGTGACCCGCTCTGCAAAAAAGGGTATTAAGTCGAGCAACGCCAAAACACGCAATGGCCTGTTCTATTTGGAGAGGGGAAAATTTCTACAAAAATGTGATTTTGTGTTTGTTTCTGTTAATAGCTTATGTAATATTTATACTTTTAGAATTTGTGACTATATGGACACTGATGAATAAAGATGAAAAATTGATGATTTAGTAAGAAATCCCATGTAGCATTGTGTTTCCAAGCGCTACACTCTCAAGCTTTTTCTCGAAAAAGTGATTTCATTGAATCCGAAAATTTGGATATACAAATGTCTGTATATCTCCAGAACGCAGCGCACTCCAGGATTCATTCATATATCACATTGTAGCTTTTAATGTACAGAATCCAGCCGTATCAGAAAGTCACAACCTGAATCTGGTGACTTAGTACTCATTTTTCTACAGCTGGTCACATTTGTTCTCCAACAAAAGAAAGGACTTGGAAATGTGCCGACGACCAGTTGCAGGCAGTACAACACAGCACAATGCTTTGGCCGGCAACTGGATTTCCCTATTAAAAGCAGGTTAGTCTCGTACTAAGCAGATACCCCCCGTTTCGCTAAGCAGATATGTTGTGGCTACTTCTCCTGCTTACCGGTAGTTGAGCAATCTTCTCCCGCTCGAGCTTCTCTTCCTGCTCGTCGCTCTTCTCCTTCTCAAACTCCTTCTGGCACCGGTTGATCAGGAGAGTTCGGAACTGCACCATGCCGTTACCCGAGGCCGCCGGCACTTTCAGCTGCACAAGATGTCGGAAAAAAATTGCGCTCTAATTTCGTTCACACAGACTGGCTACCTGGGCTGGCCAGTTTTGGTTAGTTTGGAAGTAAAATCATGTTCATGCCATTTCTTCCTTCTGCTGTCTTGCTAGGAACCTTACGAAATCCTACTCTGTGTACGAGGCCAATTACTGTTTCAATTAAAATTTTACCCAAATGAGTGATGCTTATATAGTGCTAGGTATGTGTGTAACTTTTAAACTGCGATGTATACGTGTATATGTAAGATATGTACGTATATAAATGTTATAAAGCACTCCACCATTGCTACCCCCATTCGTTAGGCCATTAGGTCACTTTTCTATGCCAGCAATTGAGTTCAGTGCAATCTGTTCCATACTCTCACAGGTGGCCATTAATTCCCCTGGGAGGAAGGAGGCAATTGCAGCAGAGTGTCTTGCCCAAGAACACAGACGCCTTCCAGATTCCTGCAGAATCCTGCTCAACCTCACCGTAGGAACTTTTCACCATCTGGAATGAACGGGATTCAAGTAGCCAAGGGGACCTGACCAACAATCGAATGCCTCTTGATTTTTTGAGGGGGGGAGGGGAAGCCTCTGGTCTGGACTCTTACCTGTGACAGATCTCGACACAGCTGGGCGTACGTCTTGCTGAAGGAAGATTCGCTGATTGCCTACAACCATACAGAAATGCCGACAGAATTATTCGTGGAACGCACTACCTTGTTTAAAAAGCAGATCTATACACACAGAAAAGAACTCCCCTATACTTCAGCTACAATACCCCAGGCACCTATGAGGAATCCTTGGTTTCATCAGGCATGGAACTTGGGTTTAACAAAATAACAAAAAGTACCCAATGGTATGAGCATGAAGTGAAACACGAGGGATTCAGCTGATCCACAGAGAAGCTGCATACCCGTTTCGTGACCAAAACCATCAAGATAAATGACGGTATGTGTTTCATGACGTCTGATAGTTTGGCTAAACTGGTAACAAAAAAAAAAGAAGACAGATTAACACCCTAAGTTGTTTGCCACTCCCAACCCTCCTCTTTTCAACTGAGCGCTGAAATTCGCTCACCTTCTCAAAAACCAAGTCAATGACACCTTTTAATCTTTCCTCTGTGTCGATGTTGTAGCCGATGGCTTGCGTCTTCAATTTCTCGTAGTTATTTGGCGTAAGCTTGTTCAGGAGACTCTTGATTTTCTTGAATAGCTCCTGCAGGGCAGAAAAGAAGACTAGCTACATGCAACAGCGGGTACACCAGACCACTGATCTCTTCATACTTACTAAAAAGAATGTCCAAGCCAAGGACTGGAAGTCACTGGGTGCCATCTTGGGAGGTTGGACTCTTTGGGCCTATTCGTTTTTCACACAGATTGGCAATCCCAGAGCTGGTTCCCACTATCCATTAGGCAGGTTCTGGTATCAGTGAACCAATGCCACATCACTGTCCCTAATGCACTTGTATTAACTGAAGCCAACAGCAGCTATGTACGAGCAGCATGCCAAGTACAGAAGTGATCAAGTGGGCACAAAGTCACAAGAAAAGCCCCATTTAAAAAGCTGCACGCACAAAAAGTCACGTCATCACCATTATGCAAACATGGCAATTGATACAAGCGCGGCACCACTCGCTCAATAACTTTCGAAAGAAACAGAGCAACTAGTGGCCTCTCTTTCTGCAAATAGCTATCTCATAAAATTGTTTTGCCCCTTTTCTGATTGATTTGCAGTCTGTAAAGTTAATAATGGGGATAGTTTCAAATACATCATCGGGTAACCGGTATGTGTGCCCCTGCAACCGGTGAAGACCTAAGACCAAGCTCCACACTCAAGATTTGGACACCGTCCCCCCTCCCGTATCCTTCAAGCACTGACCTTGGTCTTGGCTTCTTCCTCGTCAGCGGGCATGTCCTTGTCGGGCTTCCAGGCATTCTCCCCGGCCGTGTTCAGCTTGATGGGCTGTGAGACCCGCTGGATGACCTTCTTGGGCTCCTTGGATGACCGCCGACCGCCAGCCGGCATACCCTGGCCAAACGGGGGCTGGGGCTGCAGTGCCAAGAGGGCATGAAAAGAAATATGCACTTTCATGATGTGGTGAGGATCCAGCATTACAGAAATCTGGACTTATTATTGAATTACTTGGTGCTCAGAGAGGACATTTTCATTTCAATGAGTACAAAGAACTTGGCACTGGTGTGCCGAAAACCACAGCCCGGCCAAATGCTTTCAACTACTGCATGAATAAATCAGCCAACTCTGGCAGATTTTAGAGGATCAAGTCTAACAGAACATACGACTGATTTAGGCAGACCGAAGTCACATCCCAATGCCCTCGTGGCCAACTTGAGGCTGGGATGGTTGCTATCAATCAGTCAATGAATTCTGCAGTAACCACGGGAAATCAATGGCCTCTGGAATGCAGGGCTTCAACTCCCTTAAACAGGGATTATCATAGAAATTATCGATTGTGACGTTTAACGACTGTGCCTCACTGTTTCCTGTGCGTAATTGTGCAGTATGAACCAACTGTAGCGATGAGGACTGCAGAGAAGACCCTGTGTCATTTTGAGCAGGCTATCAACTGTACACACGCTGAGGCTGTGTGTATTGAGTTCATTATAGAAAACACATGCTGGTATTTGTGTATCTCTGTGCTGTTAAATCACAGAAGGCAATGCACACTATGGCACAGCTTTACATCTTTGTTCTGCTTACCAACCGACCCACAGAATGACCTCAGCATAAGGACGGCGTTGAGGCACGGGAAGATTCTGTGAGACCGAGAGAGCATCCCACTGCGAGGACCTAGGGTGTTTGTGCTTGAAGACTCACCATTAAAAAAAAAAAACCCTAAGGGACCTTGTGCCTCAGTGACTGGTACTCACCATACCGCGGGGTGACTTGAGATATGACGGGGTGAAGTCAGCTCTCGGTATCTTGCCAGGGGGGTCAAAACTTGGAGGTCGTATCTCAGCCTGTGCGGGTGGGAAAAGGGTTGACAAATGTAACAAAGTCAGAAAGGAGGTACTTTGACTTTCAAAAACCCACGTCTTTAATGCACTGTGCTTTGTAAGTCCAATGAATGCCTTTCCAGAAAGTTTCATCTGTTCAGTTGACCTTTTTTACAAGTCGGCCATATTGAATTGAAAGTGAGGTCAACTTTTTGACTTTGGGAAATTAAGAACAACATATCATTTAAATGATGGAAAATACAAACTTTGTGACTTATTGTATCTAAATATTTAAAAAGGAACATTTAAAACAAAGAAAGTGAGACATTGAACCCAAAGTAGTCTGGCACTACCTCATTTGGTAGATTACATTGAATAAGATGGATTCGAGGAACATGATCAAAAATGGCTTCCTTGTGAATAAGGTCTAAAGTGTAATTCAACAAACCAAAAATAAAATCCATTACTGTTGAGGCACATCGTTATGGGACTGGTGGAACGGGCGCGGTACACGCCTCTTTGACTAACAGGGTGTCTTAAATTGCCAAATGGAATGCGCACGTTGAGATGAAAAAATATGCGAGTGCAGTGCCACTGCAGTTAAGTCCGGTTCATAATTCATGCGAAAGCGAACACCAACACGAATGTGTGCCGTCAGATCAAATACTCACGCTGCAACTTTGCAAAAGAGGAACACATTTCAACTCTTTTGTCACAAATCTTAGGTGATGTCAAGCTCGCTTCGCTTTCGCACTTGCCTGTAGTATGAACCGCGCTTTATGGCATCAAATCAGGTGAGTCAACTCAAACGGTGCTATTTGTGGTTACCTTATCCAGCACAATGTCTGGAATGTGTGGAAGCCCTTCTGGTTTCTCCTTGCAGTCTTGCTGGAATTGCAGCAGAAAGTCCCGGTTGTATTGCTTCTTCCCTTCAGGATTCATGGGGCTCCACTGGTCTGTGGCACATCGTGAAAGAGATCAAAATGGGCTTGAGAAAACCCCTCAAAACAGAGAGAATGGTTGCAATCAAAGAGCCGAGCTGGTCCATAACGGATGAGATCGTAATAGCATGGTTTTGTTTCATCTCTGCAGAGTCTGGAATTGGACTGATGCGATGACGAGGAAGAGGGCTTTTAATAATATGGATATATAAGAAAAAACTTGTCATCAGACATCATCATGGTGACACCATCATGGTGACACCATCATGGTGACATCATAATGGTGTCACCATGCCCACTGCATACCGAGTCGAAAGTTTCTTGAGATGATTCTGCGTTTCTCTGTAAGTGTACAAGAAAATTGCAGATGCATATCTTCAAGTGATGGTCAATGTATCTTTCACAAGTAAAGAATACCAGATTGGGGTTATTTCCAAGGGCGGCGCCAAGAATGGTCCAAATTGGGAACAGCTGAAAAGACCCTGCATGTGGGAACCTACCTATGCGACTGGACCACACAGAATGTGACTGAAGCCAACAAAACACCTTTCAGATTTTTGTCAGATCACCAGTGCCGTTTGTATTACGGTAGACAGAAATGTTACCCGCACTCTTGTCCGATTCCATTCTGTTTATCACCCACCTGATCAGTCACATGCTACCCAGTCACATGATGGTTCCCTATTCCTACACCATGATGATGTCTGATGACAAGTTTTTTCTTATATATCCATTCCTACATCGGCTGCCACTTCAAATCCGCGATTTTCTTCATTTGTGAACACATTCCCTTACTCAGAGGAGTTGGATTTGACTAGAGGCCACGCCTCTTACCTTCCCTGTAGGTGTACTTCAGTTGAATTTTGTTGTCCTTCAACGACTCCTTGCGTTCCGTGTCCTCCGTGCCTTCCTTGCTCTTGGGGTCTTCTGATTCTGCCGGCTCCGGTTCCGGCTTTCTCTCCCCATCCACCACCACCGATGCCACAACCTCCTTCGGTTCTGCCTCTTTGGCCTCCTCCACCGACTCCGCCCCCTTTGTCGGCCCTTCTTCTGACGCAACCTTCTCGGGCTCCGCCTCTGGCTTGTGAGCCACGTCCTGAGTTGTGGCGGGTGAAGTCTCGGGCGTGGACTCGGGCGTGGTCTCGGGCGTGGTCCTGGGTTTGGTCTCGGGCGTGGTCTCGGGAGTGGCATTCTCCACCTCCTTTGGCGCTGGCTGCACCTCTTTTTCACTCTCAAGGGACTCCTCCACCTGCTGTAACAGAGACCAACAAGTTTGAAATCAATGTGACAAATTTTAGGAATAAAAGGCTCAATCTTCCATGGAGGAAACAGTCTTTTACGCTCTCCATCCTCAATCCCAAGGACGCATCCTCTGTACTTCGTCTTGATATATTTAATCTCCCTTGCACTTCAGCACTGAAATTTAATAGCAGTTTGGATATTTTAATAGTTTAAATTTGCTTTTCTCTGGTGATGTGCTGTTGTTCCATTTCCCTATAGCTGGCCAGTGAGCAATGGTTTCTCAGAAAATGTTTTCAATGAGAAAAATCATCGGTTTTACTTGAATAGAAAACAGCTCTAATGAACAGTGTCCTCTTGAAATGGCACCACAGCGATTGGGATCGAAAGGCGAAAGGGATGGAAAATTGTCAGTGCCAAGAACAAATTCACTTCAAACAGGACGGACCGCAAAAAAATTATGCAAGACAATTTCTCGTACATTTAACAACATGTTCCCACATTAAAATAACGTCATGGTAATGAACTCCGTGTAGAATTGGACAAACTGGGTGGGGGGAGGTGGGGGGAACAGCGCTCACCTCCGTGGAGCGGTAAGCCTCAAACTCATCCTCATCCTTGGGAGCCTTCTTCTCGATATCCCTAAATCGATTCTTCTGACTCTTCTTTTTACTCGGCTCTTTTGTGGCTGATGGGTGGGGGAGAAAAAATTGGAGATAAAATGGGCAAAATAAAGTGACAACATGACATATCACTAGTCTCTTTCTGGGCCTGCATCTTCCTAGATGTACATGTACATGTAAGTTGTTATATTTTCACATTTTTTATTTCCTAGTGTTAAAGGAAAAGTCCAACATTTGCAGCTGTCCACAAAGTAACAGACGCAATAACTGTTGAAAAAGTATACTTCCTTTGACTCCAACCCTGCCAGACGCAGCACAGTGCATTGGGTGAAAAAGTCTGATGCCCTTGGCAATCAACAGCAGCCGAACAAACTGGCCATGTTGAGACAATGGTAGCTAATCCCATTGAACAATGCCACTGTTGGATCTTGTGGTGACTGTCAACTACAAGACTCCCAGGCTGTTTGGCCTTGGGGTGAGTTGACCAGTCGGATCCACTGGGCGGGCAAACCGCTTTGACAAATGATGCAGTCTGATGCGTCTTCAACTTTATTTCCAGATAAAAACCCTGCGTCTGGCAGGGTTTCTAGCTGAGCCTAAAGATGCGTAGCTGGGCTTTCATTCAGCAAAGCGCACGCAAACACCGATATGTTGCACACACACACACACACACACGCACGGTTGCTACTGTTTGTCAGTTCAATGTATAACATCGTATAGCTGCAATCAATTAAGAGACTGTCTCAGATGCTGAATTTTGGGTACAATTCCAAACATTACAATAACTTTTGAGTTGAAACTGAGGTTCTAAAATATTGTTGTTCCCGCAATATACAGCATTCACCAAGCTGAAACTTCATCGGGTTAGTTGCATTAAAAACACCTTCAGATTTTGGGCACTTTTGCTGCCTTGAAAGAACTTAACGCACAAATTAATGACAAGTTACAGGCTGCACCTGTGACTTCAAGACGAGAATGCAAATCTCCAAACACATTTTGAGTGGCACTGTGTGGGCCAAAAACGTTTCATTAACCCTAACCCTCCCAAATCCTTTTCTGCAAAGTGGAGGAATTTGTAGGATTCAGGACGTATGGCAAAAGTGCATGGCTGATTTCGTAGGATGGCATGCTTATGTTGTTTGTGCTTAGTCAAGCACAAATTCAGCCCAATGTTTCTTTTGAATCAACGACACAGCTCAAGAGTGCCATTTGCACTGCCTCAACATGACAGGAATTGCTGGAGGATTTTGAAGGATTTGGGCTAAATGCAATTTTTCATGTTGAAAATTGGAGGATTCAGGATGGTTCCTAGTAAAAGGGCCTAGGGGGTTAGGGTTAAAAGAAGGACAAGTTTTAAACCATCTTTTGTGATGTCCAGGTACATTCAAGAGTTACATGAAGTGTACTACTCTGTGAACACAAAAATTCAACACCATTTTCACGGACACACATCTGCAGGTCAGTTGGATGGAAGGCCATGCATCTACCGCTGGTAGACCTATACACAATCTGTAACCTGGATTCCAGGCAAAATTAACTATTGGTTGATGAAGGGACCTCGCTTGAATTTGCACAATTCTGCAACCACCAACGGAAAGAATTCAGCACACTTCTGCTATGCCCAGGTATGAGGGCAAGTGTCCACGTTCAAACTGAACACTGCTGGCAACCGGATGACCCACCTGCTTCCTTGCTTTCTTCTCGTTTTGCTGGCACTGCGCTCTCCTCTCTGGAAGCTGGTTTGGCGGTCACCACTTCCTCCACCTTGCCGGCCAAACTCTCCTCCGACTTTGGCTGGGAGGTGACGGGCTGGCTGGCTTCGGCCGGCTTCTGCGCATCCGACTCGGCCTGTTCGGCAGCTTCCTGGGCTGGCTTGGCCTCTGCCTTGGGAGCCCCCTTCAGTGAGTCCCTGGGCTCTTGACTGAGTTCTCCCCTCTGCGGGGGCACAATGCTCGGCGGCGGCATATCAGTTCTGCTGTCCACAGCGTCTGTGGACTGAGGAGGTGGCACAGGCTGAGTCTGCGCAGGTGGTGCACTGTTGGCTGTGGCGGCTGCCGTGTGGGATTCAGTGGCAGCGGTGGGATTCACGGCTGCCGGCCCGCTGGCCTCCTTGGAAGACACCTCGGCAGAAGGAGGGGAAGGGGGCTTGGTGGGCTCCCCAGCTTTGGCTTCGGGTGGTGGCAGTGGGGCGCTGACTGCCGGGCTGGCGTGGGCCGGCTCCACCGTCACCACCTGGCCGGGGGATGTCGTGGCGCCTGGCTGAGCATCCGTCGTAGCCGCGACTGCCACAGGGGGCTGCTTGGGCACCGCGGTTTCCGGCAGTGACTGCTGCTGTGGCGGGGCTACGGCCGCTGGCTCTGGCGTCGCGGGAAACTGCGTCTCCGTGGGCGTGGGAACAGGGCTCTCATGGGCCAGCCGCGCAACCTGGGCGGCAAAGGTTGCCTGAATAGCCGCCTTCTTTTCATCCACCTGGTAATTCTGTGGAGGTGTTTGAGACTGTTGGATTAAGCAGAGTGAAGGGGGACAGAAAAAGCGATTCACATCACAGCGACCACCACGAGCAAAACTCAAAAGAAGAAAAGAAAACGGCAACTAAAATCTACAGAAAGACAATTTCACATGACTGCTAACAAGACTTTTTGTAGTCACGGATATAAAGAAGGTTGACTCTTCTCATTTGGTCACGGTAAAAGAAAAGGGTTTGAATTGGAAGAATGCACGGCCAATGCTGTAAGAATGCTGTAAGCCTTAGAAGTGAAACCCTGGCAGATTGCACGATAACATTTTTGCAATGGCTGTGTTCAATTTCTCGGAAATTATTGCTCATAGTTAAAACATCGAAAATATGCACAGGCAAAAATGCCCTGTTGCCACTGAATGTGCTTCCTTCGTATGGAACTGAGAAATCAAAAACAGAATAACACATTACAGTTGTTGAAAAAAAGGGATAATCCCTTCATGGTTTGTGGGAGGAAACTCATACCAGGCATAGCAAAACAGTCAGTCAGTTCCATGTCACTGCCAGTTATGATTTATCTCTTGGGCAATGACTTTATCGCAATCACTCAGAAAAGAACGTATCACAACCTCTACTGAATGAAAAACAACCGAGTAAGTATAAGAGCATGCAGAATTTGTTTGGGAAAGAGGCCGCCATGTACATTATGTTGTCCGCAGTCAATGTGTTCAAAAAGGAAAACACTGAAAAGGGCAGTAGGTCAAGTGCAAAATCACCTTTACGTGACAATGCTGGTAGTTAGCGTGCTTTATTTGAAATTTTTTTTAAGCAAGATTAAAAAAAAAATTGGACGACCCAACTCACTGAGGGAGGTGTGTCCGAAGCACTGGAGTGGCCTGAGTGTGGGGACTGGTTGCTGGCCGACCGGCTGGCATCCCGGATGATGGTGTCAGTGATGTCCTGATTGGACTTGGGGTCCACGATACGGATGATGTTCTTCTTCTTCGGGGGGTTGTACTGGGGGGCCTGGGGCATCTGGAAGGGCTGGCGAATCTGCTGCTGGGCCACCACCATGCCCTGCTGGTTGGCGCCGGGGAAAAAAGTTGGGGCTGGTGGTGGTCAGAGGAAAGCACAGGAAAAAAACAAAGAAAGTTAAAAACCTGCGTCCCCTCCTCGCGCCGGTGGAAGATTTCAAACAATTGCGGCTCAAGGTTGCAGCTGGGGGGGAAAATGGCATCGCTGGATTGTTTGCGGGATCAACACCCAAGCGTGAGTAGCATCAGCTGCAAGAAACAGCAGTGCGTGCGTGGGTCAACTGAATCAGGGTTTGTACAGAAATCCAAAACACCCAAATCCTTGACTTTTCCAGGACTAAAATATGACAACTTCCACAACATTCAATGCTGTTTTTCAGATAATTCGTTGTTTGGTACTATGAACAGGAACACTGCCATAGCCAATACCACAAGACCGACAAGTCTCGCCCGTAAATGTATCATTATTTTGCTATCATATAAAAGGTTGCGCAGCAAAAACTAGCCCTTGCATGATCTTGATTTCCAAAACTTTCCCACAACTTTTTATCCCGGATATTTCACGACCGCAGAAACCCTGCGAAGAAATGTACACTCAAACTAAAAAGGTGGAAGGTGAAGCATGAGACTATTTCAGGGCTTTCGGTGCTTTCTTTTATCGTTGCCAGAATGCTGACACTGCTGTGTAATGCAGCAAAATTGTGCGGGTAGATCGGCTTCACTTTTGTCTCGGGAACTGGCTGGTGATGCGGAATGCAAGCTACACCTTAGCCACGTTGGCGTAGCTACAACTTAAAGAGGCTTTTGTCTCCCCAAAAGGTGCGGTTGATGTTGAAGGATGCGGCGTGTCAAGGACTTGGGCCAGACCTGGTGCAGTTCAAACGGGCTAGGCTACATGTAAAAGTAGGCCTAGAATTGAAGACACTACTCGAACAGAATCGACACAATGACAGTGATTGCTGGGGGAATTAGGATTTCGAATTTGTCACACATCTGAGGATCGTTTTCAAGAAATAAGACGACTTTGGACAATTGAGCTTGCACCCAACTTTCAGATCGAGGCAGTTTGAGAATTTCGCAAGGTACAGAGTGCATCCTAACAAGTCACATGTGAGGGATGGTCTTCTCCAACAAAATCTGAGGGTTTAAACAGGGTAATACTGGACAAATGCCACACGGAAAACAAAGCTCTAGTCGGAAATAAAAAAAGAAACCCACTGTTTGTCCATTGTAATCACAATTGGTTCCCAAGTCCTGTGCACCCCAACTTCCCCCCTTGCAACCTTGAATCCTTAAAATGAAACCTACCTCCTTGTAGACTGACGGAAGGGGTGTTATAGTACGGGGGTGTGCCAGGCTGTTGGTACACCTGACCCTGTGGTGTCTGTGCCGTGAACTGTGGCGGGGGAAACACCTGCCTCTGTTGGTACTAAGGAAACAACACCCAAGCAAAAGCCAATTATTATTATTTATACTCAAAAACATGCAACCAAGCTTGCCTTGGGTGACCTTTAACCCCTTCGCGCCGGCACTCTTTTGACAGCGACTGCTGGGCTGCGGTATGCCCAGCAAGCAAAGCTCAGTCCAGCAGCAGGCCCACAATGAACCAGCAGCTGCATGGTGAATAGACTGTGTGTGTGGTATGCACTAATCCTCAGACAATGGTGCTGCGTTTGCAGTCCTCCGTCGCGAAGGGGTGAAGACTTGGAACAAATCCACAAAAGAAGTACTCTACAAACTGCTCAGATCCATATTGTTGAGGTTATTCTTGTCTTTCCTTTTCATTTCTAAAATATGAGGAGGCAAAATTGGCCGAAAAATATTTGTGGTCCTAAATATTGGTGAGGCGGGCCGTCTCACACTTGGATGGGCAGGAAAGTGGGAAACTCCTGCTCGAGTTGCTTGGGAATTGAAGGCAGTGCTCGGGCGAGCTGCTCGTGTTAACCCGCGAGCACACAAACGGAGTGTGACCCACAGGGAAGTGAGAGTACATTCTCCATCAGGCCAGGAATATAATTCTTACATTCCATGGTTACTTCAAGATGGCAGACAGGGAAATGTTTTCCCTTCACATAATGTGATCCCAGAAGTACCATGCATGCGGAATAATCTCCATCCCCGAGAGCAACACACACACAAGAATACGGCCTGTTTAGTTTTAAGGGCTGGACGGTCGTTATCTTTGGGGGGGGGCGTTTGCTCATGGGGCAGGGGACGGATGTGGGATGGGGGAAAAGTGTGATTGTCACAAGAGAACCCCATTTCGCACCTGCTGTTGTGTGCCTGGTTGACCCTGGTACTGCGCTTGTTGGGAATAGACCTGCTGATCTCTCTGTTGCTGTGACGGATAATGCTGAAAGAACATACAAACACAAAGCCCACTGGTCAAAAAATAACATAACTCACTTCAGCCTGAGGAGTGGAATTGCTACAAGTCTCTAGATTTGCATGTGCCACTGAGGTGTGACCCAGACTCAACTTCCGGGCACTGCACAACTGCTGACAGAAGGGCAAAAGGGCCGGCTAAATGTAAAAGTGGTCTTTTACACAAACTACTCTCCGTGGCATAAGCATCCTGAACACTTCTGCACAACGAAAAATTCCAAGAGCTGGGGGGCCCTTTTAACAAACTCTGATCTATTTCTCTGCCTTTCATTTATAAAATTCAAAAATGGATGATGCCTCCTCCAAGGAAAAAGCTATGAGTGGATTTCTAAGAGTGAAAATTCAGATTTTCAATTCAATTAGCCTTTCTCAACTCCTTGATGAAATAAATATATGCTATTCTCCCGGCAATGCAATTATCAATCTCCTCATCAACTGTTCTCGCTATTTCACAAAACAAAAAGAGCTGAGAGCCGTGACCACTGACCATGACCACGTAGGGCTGGAAGGGAGGATTCATCTGGCCGGTAGGCATCTGCTGGGGGGCGGAGGTGGGTGCCGGGGGGATCTGGATGCCGCCCCGAGGGTTGGGCTGGTTGCTGATGCGCTGCATGAAGACCTGGGGATATTACGTGTTGTTGAGTAACAATTTAATGCAAATGATTAAAGCACTCACAGGGCACATGTCTCGTACAATTCTGTTCAAATGCACTGTGCAGTGACGACATTCAACCACATGTGCAATGCGGTCAAGCAGAAGGCATACACGCAGGCATCTCGGGCAGCTGTCTATTATAAATATGCCGGAAGTAACAAGAAGAGACTACGGACTTCAGAGTTGGTTCTTTGCAACTGAATTCTGTCACAAGCCTGCTTCACATATCAAGTTACTTGCACATACAAGTGTGAATCTGATTAGACACCTTAACCCTCCTATGGTTTTACAGCACAGATCTGCACAAATGCCCACAGTCACTGGTGAGCATGTAGTTTCTATATGGAACTCAAACATGCACAGGTTCAGTGTGTACACAGTAGGTTGTCAGCACAAAATGAACCAGGG
>NW_019091521.1:683775-745460 GCF_001949145.1 Acanthaster planci
TTATTCTAAAAACAGGATTCGGTTCAGTTTCCTTTGAGCAAAATAGCATTTCGCGATAAGAAATTTGCAGGATTTTGCATACAGATGAACTGGCGTTACAATAATGCGTGTTTCATACACTACAGAGTTTACAGCATGACTCACTTACACACCTCTGTGACTGAATGTAGATTTTGCAATGAGATTCCTGTTACTACAGATCATATTAAACGCTGTCATGTAACCCAAAACATTTGGAAATGTCGTCACTGTGGTTTCTGTTGTACCGGAAAGCACAATTACCAGCGGCAGTACCCAGGAAAGAAAAAAAATCAAGAAATTCTAATTATGTTCTGGTGGACAGCCATTAAGTGGTGGAAGGAAAGTGGGGGGGGGGTCATGCTGAGAATTCACAGAAAGCGAGTAGTTGAAACATTATTCATGGGCGGGGGGAGGAAGCAAGGGCAGACTTCTCGGTTACATCAATAAACCCTGATCCACTTTGCCCATGGCCATGCACATTACACGCATGACATAGCAGTGGGGAATCATTCCTATACACACATGTACAAGCCCACATTGCACATTTTCTCATTCAATGCAGCATTCCTGGGCTGGAGATCCGGCAGACCAGGAGAACTGCAGAATTCCCTCAATCTCAGTCTGTGTTTTTTTATTTTATTTTCAAACAATTTTGTTTTCCATTTTGCTTAGAATTGGTTTTAGTTTTGGTCCCAGTATATGTGTGCTTTTCCCCCATCGACTTAGAATGGTGTTGTAAAATTGTGGCCCGTCACCACAAAATGAGCTGAAAGTCAGAAGTCCCAAACATTGAGAGACTGGTGTTTTTGAGTTCAGCAGAAAGAGAGCTGTCCAATGGTATGTACATGGAATACTTCTAAAGGGTACCAGTATAAGGTGACAATGTGACATTATTCTGGCAGCTTTGCGTCTTTGTTTCAAACACCGTTTCAACATTTCTACTCTGGCACAAATAATGCTATCACAAAAATTGCAGAGAAAATGACATTTTAAAATATCTGATCTTGCAAAACAATTGGAAAATTTTTTAAATAGACGGATTACTCTTTCCAAATATAACAATACCAAAACACTGACCTAAACTTCAATATCTGACTGAACCCTTAAATTAGGAAAGAGCAAAATGCAACTTTATGCTCATTTTTCTGTGCCAGGTATGTGCAGTCGATTCAAATATAAGTATAACATATTCAGCATTTATGTCTTCACAGATGTACATATCTGTAGCACACGTCATCTAATTATTCAGTAGAAAATACTTGGCCATCCAAAAGTATACATGCATGTAAGTTAATATTCAGTGTTGGAATGTATAAAATTAAAAATGCATGCAAACAACACCGATTTTTGTTTTTGAATCAGCAGCACAGACTGTTTTCGGAAGCACGGTATGCACAAGTTAAAGAGAAAAAAATCAAACGATCTTCAAATGGAATACGGAGATAGACATTGTTACTTGGCAATTCAATTTGTTTTCTTTTTCAAGAAATTTGCGCTCCTTAAATGCCAAGCCTGCCTATACTGTACGTACATGTATATGTACATGTACACTTGCCTCCAAGAGTATCTCGCAGCCTGCGCACTAAATTTGTCGACTTCCTGAATCATGCTTCCGAGGCATGTTCTGTCGGTGCCCAAAAAAAAAAAATCCAACACAACAGCAAATAGCTTTTAAAGGATGACGGCTTTTATACGCGGGACAATGGGGGGAAAAAAATCATCTAGTAAATGTTAAACCAGCCTGCCAACGAAAGGTAAATTAACATAGCAAGCAAAAAGCTGCCTCAAGGCACTGGAGAATTTTTTATTTTTTTTTTTTGAAGGATCAAGGGGGAACAGATTTCTCCGAGTCAAACTGGAAGATGCTACAACTGATCACAGGATGCTACAGTAGTTTACAAACATATGGCCACGATCCAACCTTTGTCCAGATTGAATGAGAAGTTTTGCAAAATAAAAATTCACACCTCGAGTTCATTTAACTGTATCTAAGACGCTTCCTCTCAGGGAAAATTCTGTTCTGTCCTGTACATGAAATATACACACTTCCATTATTGTTACATGCAAGTAATCAATCAGTGACATCTGAATGTGGGTCTGGGAATGGGAACAGGCCTATCAATACTGTCATCTCAACCACAATACACATGCCACCAGAATTCAAAGCATTTGAAATTTGCTGGGCATCGGCAGGCAAGTCAACGTCAATCACCCTCTGCTAGAGAGATGGAGCAAATCCACCAAAATTAGATCAAATTGGTTTGGTAAAGGGTTCCCCGGGCTGTAGTTGCTAAGGATGGCTCCTGAAGACAAGTGACAGGGACCAAAATAAATCATCAATGTATACAACTCCCCCCCAAAAAACCCGAACCCTACAAAACAAAGCAAAAACAAAACCAATTAGCATCAGTTTCAAATCAAAGTTAACCAATTTTTGACGAGAGCGCATTAGGCAATTTGTGACAGCTGGGTGGAGATGAAATTCTAGCTCCTTGAAAACAGAACTACATGTATAGTAGTTAAAGAAATGACTCTTTTTTTAGATAGAGACTACCACACGAATATCTGGATATTTTTCTACTGTTAAATCTCAAACCTCCGTTGTTTAGGTTTTCAGATTCATCGTTTGGGCAAGGACGATCAATAACTAGCATACAAAGGTACACCTGACTAAACGCTCGCCCGCCAAGGTCCTCGCTAATTCATGTACCCTATTCACTTGGCACACACAGCCATCCAGTCATCCCACTGCCCACCGTGAGCAGCTCCTGTGGGCATGGCTTGACCTCTGGCTGAACTCATCCTTCCAACCCAGACTAATGGGGAGACGCACTCATGAATTATTCATGAGATGTGAGGGTGGCATCGTTGTTACAGAGCGCGCCAAGGAAAAAGACAAAAATCCTGGCTTGTTTTGTTTGGATGGTGAATTGTCCATGTGGCGACATTATCTCAGGAACCTTCATGGAACCTGTCAGGTCAGTTTGTAGCTTTAAAATCTTTATTCCTGTCCAAAGGTGGTTAAATTTCAACCATACGCAAGCTTTACCGTGGAAAGATATCATGTCCGTTCTAACACTAGTAACAGGGCAGCATGAGACAAGGAAATCCCTCCCCCAAAAAAGGGAGAGGAAAAATTGAAACACATTAAAAGAAAACAAATGAAGAACAAGGAAACAAAAATGTGTCAGGACTAATTCCCCGATTCCAATCTACAGTTACATGTATTTTGTCAGTCTATTTTGTGTGTGTGTGGGGAAAGGAGGGTTCAGTCTGGCCCACTCCTCCCCAAAATGTTGGCAATGCCCATGGAGCCTATCAGGTATGACATTTGACCCTGAAGAAAAAAAAATGAAACAGTTCCCAACAGATTCCCAGAAAGTATGACTCTGTATGACAAAGTAAGACAGAATACTGAAAATGAAGGAACAGGAAACGGAAGGACAAAAAAGTCTGATATCCTCATAAAATAGGAAAAATGTACATGTACCATGCCTGTTGTATGCTGCATGTAATCATGACTTTGTGACTGTGCTTTGGAGAGTAAAACTGATGAATCATTCATGAGGAATGTAGCCTTACATCACGCAGGCCTCATAACCACCATAACCACTACTGCAAAGCTGCAACACTGGGTTCTTGTCCAAGGAATTATTTACCAGGCCCAAGATATTGCACAAGCCGCATAGTATGTTTACACAACAAAGTCACGTTTTCATGAATCTAGATCCTTGACCTTTGCCCAATGGCACGAGCATTCCCTGGTCGAGGAAACTGAACTATGCATGAACCAATTTTCCTGAGTGGCCCTAATGCATAATTCATAAGGTATGATGTTGCAAAACGTTGCAACATACTGCAATGCCAGTTTGCTTGTGGTCACCACTCTGCCACGCTGACCCAAATTAAATATCATTTTTATGATATCTAGGACTTTCTATCCTCTGACAACAGGATTCTAGGACACCACATTTACTCCCTAAAAATTTCCATGACTTTCCAGGACAACCTTTTTTACCCTTAGGATGTTCCGTTAACCAGTGGGAAGCCTTCAATACACTCCCACCTCTCGCCCTCTACATGTGCTAACATATTCTTGATTAGGGCCAAGAATACGCTGGACAACTGGGTCAAGTGCACCAAGAAACCACGGGGGTGTGGTTTTCAACCATACAAGCGACCATCCCCATCAAATGCACTATTTGAGGTCCCATGTATGACTGTGCCGAAATGCACAACCACCATATCAGCGGGCAAATGCCGAACACCGCTTCCTACTCCGGTTCACATTTTTTGTAGTCATGCCAATGAACGAAATGATCAGTATTACTAAACGAGTGCAACGAGTGCTTTTCTCACTAAGAAAGGGAAACACGCACCTGGGTCCGGAGGAAAATTCCGAGTGACCTGCTGCATGCAGGCAATAGAGATGAACTTGACAAAGTGAACCCAATTAATCTTGCAATATTCTAAATAACCAACACTGCCCGGCAGGCTACTGGATATTAAAATGGACGGTAAGCTTGAAAAATGCTTCTGACGCCTTTAATCAGAGATGCCAAGTTCAATCCCCTTCTTTAATCCTGGACGAGTAATATGAAACCAAACCACACACACATCCTAACTGGATCACTTGTAATTACATGTGCATGAGGCACGATCAGAAATTCCCAGTAGCCCTGTGTACAAGCACAGTGTATCTTTTAAAATGTACATGTACAGTACATGTAAGCTGTGGGGGGGTACCATAAATATGGTTGGAATTTCTGTATTAAGCGTTGACTCTATTCAATGTAACCCTGGATTCTATGAGGTGTGACCAAACCACCTGTCATTATCCCAACACTGACTCCACATTGCTGTGGTGGAACTCCCATTTGCATTATCAGACGCCACCACTAGGCTACAAGTCGAGGGGGTAATATCGGGCACCATGGCACCGTTGCCAATAGTTGTGGGGCCAAGTGGTGTTCATGGTTTTAAATTGGAAATGCAACGTACCAGAACACAGAGTGGTATATCTGTGGTATCAGGGGACAGTTTTGGTTCAGGGAATTAGTCTGCAAACGTCTATGGGAGGCAAGAATCTATGTAAGCTGGCACAGTTTTTGCCAATTACAATTGCTTTACAGTTGCAGACAACAGCCAGAGTTTCTAAATATTTGCTAACTGCCAAAGAAGGCAACTTAACCAGAGACAAAACACAAATTTGTAAAAACCGCCCGTAACAAATGCGTAACATTCTCACAGGTACATGTAGGTACTCAGGGCACTGGGTTCTCTGGAAAGTTGCACAATTGAGTTTTCTTCCCCCCCATCCCCCGGGACAAATTTCTTGAGTCACCAGGGACAGTCCACACAAATCCAAACTCCCACAACAGTAGAGTTTAGAAAGAAAATGAATAAGAGTTGTTTCCTGAAGTTCGGACTATGGTTGTGCAAAATTAATGCCAAGATCAGGCGGGTCACTGCTACAACCATGAAGGACACCCTCCTCCCCTCATCTATTGAAAGGTAGCACTGGAAAAATAACGGAAACCACTTGTGCTTAATTTAGCAAAATAAAAATACACACATGTACACGTACAGGCACTTCTCCAGTGTTTGCAGTCTTTACCTAAACGACGCTGAATTCCCCAAACAAAAAGCCTTCAGTGACTAGTTTTTACAATTCTAGGATGGATTTGGGAGTGTCTATATGTGATCTATAAATTTACACTCTGCAAGGGTCTGCATGTGATGCCACATTTTCTGGGGCAAGAGATGGGGGGGGGGGCTGAAGAGAAATCCATAAAACATCCAACTGAAGGGCTGTAACTGACGATATATAATATTTAGATTTTCTTGACTTTCAGTGGCAAGTAACTGTCTAAAAAGGGGGGCTGAGTTCTCTGACAGTTATGTTCTGGGAACACGGAGAGTGCAAAGTGTTTGAAAGTAACAAACCAGGAATGACTAAAGCACAAAAAGTAAAGAAATGGAGCACGATTATAAAAACCCTGAAATCGAGCGATATCCCGAGAAATCACCCCGGCATTTTTCTCATTGGTTGATGCACCAAGACACCAAGGAATACTGCACAACAGAAACGGTTCCAGCGGGCAACGTCGACTACATGTATAACAGCTTAAATTTTTGCTACATGTACCTGCACAATTTTTCTGCCACTCACTTTTCTTCCCTGCACCGCTATACACAAATTTCTCTAGCCAATCACTCAGGAATACACACACATACACAAGGTGTGGACATTCCTTTGTTCTCCTGTGGTTGAGGAAACTTGAGGAAAATGCTCCCTTTTCTTTAACTAGGATAACTCCTTCCAGCTGGATTTTTAATGATGATTTCCTGGACTGTTCCTCTTCATTTAAAGTAATTACCGAAGTTTTTTGGGTTGACACTTTTAGAAAAGTCTGAAGGGGACTGGTATTTATGTAAATATGGGCTGTCTGTGGCAAATGGCATTATTTGGTGGTTTCCACTAATTATGGCAGAGGGTCTATTTCTTCTGGCTCAAGGTCAATAGCGTGTGGGCTCAACTTCTTTTTCATGGACGTCACAGCTGTGGTCCCACAACCAGGAAGTAAACAATGATACTTGTACAATGGACATCCTTTTAGGTGTAATGAGCACAGTACTGCAAAGAACAAAATAAAGGAAGGCAGGCCACTTTTAGTTTACTTCTAATCAGTGCTGTCTGGCCGAGACATCACATGAGCTGTAGACCCTAGGTTTAAGCCAGGGAATCATATAGGATAGACATATTTCCTTGTCCTTTCCCAGCCAAGTTACTGCGCAGGGATGGCATGTATATGTGCAAATTGTCACGAATACACAGTACTAAACTGTGTTTAAACATTCTGGGCCCATATTAAATGTATTATATTTGCCCGCATGAAGCAGTTACTGTTTTAACAGCACAACAGTGTATTTTCCAAACTGGTGATTTTGGTAGTAAATTAATTTGAGTGCTTCTGTTAATTCACTGTCTGTGAAGTTTACACAAGCTGGAGGCTACTAAAGATGTTCAGGGAATTAAACCATTACTTGAATGCGTAGCCCACAGAAGAGACTGTCAAAATTGTACATGTTTGTGGGTTAAGAAAAGTTTTGCTTGGAATCTCCACGTCCCCAACTAATTTAGATGCAACAAGAGCAATCTGTCCTCCATGAAAGACCGATCTGCTTCTTCGTCAGAAAATACAGAAATTGAACAATCAGTTTTGAGAAAGAAAACAAAACAACATCATACAAGTTGATAGAAAAATAAACACAAGTTTAAAAACAGGAAAATTGCCTGTTTTTTTTCCTACAACACATGAACAACACTGAGATGACTGAATACATTTTAAATTTTTGGCCCTGCAAACAACTGAAATTTCCAAGCCTATAAATAGTATAATATACATCACATTATCAGTAAAAGGCTGCTAAACATGTAAGCATAATTTACACTGTTGAGCACACACACACACTTTACATGTATACTAGTATTACTAGTTTTACAACACATGTAACTACAACAGTACAACAAGGCTCACACAAATGCATGTACGTACGTTCACGTATGCTCTTATCACCGCTCCTGACTGCAATGGCACTGCATCACACCCCTGCTCACGCTCACGTATCACATTGAATCACGCTCACAAAACAGGCCACGAAACCGACGTGACCCAAATCGACCAATATACTTTAGGATCTTCGGTAAATGATGCGAATTTTAGACCGTGAAGGCCGCAAAACTTGCGTGATTTCGCAATCACGTTTTACGTAGTAGCGACAATATGGGAGCCGGCGCAATGGAATGAACCAAAACAAAATGGCTGATCGATTGCCGGGCACGACGTGCTGAACAAAAATTACGATTTTCTGGAAACAGTGGTCGTCTGACATGAAATGAGTGAGCCGATTAGTAAAAAATAATCAATATATTAAAAAGATACGGTTGCTGTTGACGATGGATCTGTTGTTGTTGAAACTGCGGTGGCACACCTAATGGTTTGTTGCTCTTGTGTTGAGAATAGCTCATCGCAACGTGAACTGGACACGGTAGTCCTATGAAAGGACTCGCCGTTTTTCGCCTTTTCTTGGCGCTGTCTCCTGTAAAATGGATAAATATTGAACAAGTACAATTATAAATAAAGTTTCTCTTACCAAAGTTGTCCAAAATCGCTTACAATGCCCGCATTTACCACGGATGACGTGTGATTTAAAGGGATAGAACACATGTCCAACCTTAGCTTGCGATAGCCGGCTAGGGGACGAAGACAAAAGTTCGGCACATTTCGCGTATTCGGGAAATACGTCACAGAAATAAAGAAACGCAACCGTTGGCGGCGCCATATGTGACTAATTAGTGCGCGAATGGAATCGAGTGCCTGAGATACCAAAAGTAGAAAAATACAATGTAAATAAATAAATACCTAAAATAAACAAACATCATATTGCAAAAGAAACGCAAAAGCTAAAGCATAATCGCTTTGGTGGAGGTTAAACACACAAAAAGCTAACTCATGCAGGCATCTTGGCCCATGATGACGTGGCCTTTTGAAAGTAAGTGGACGGAACTGACCCATTAATTGGAAATTCCAATCATGATCTTTTCCCAATTATTATTTCTAATTTCTTTCTGGTCTTATTATTTAATAAGAGGCTGCAGGACATAAAGGTATACTAGTTTTGTCCTTTTGTCATTTGTGCATTAATTTTCATTTGAGTCAAGTTGCTCAAAATCTGAGACGGGTGTCTTATCAGTTAGCTGATAGTGTTTCCAGCTCAGTAAATGTTGTGTATTCCGAAGAAAACAACATTTTAGGATCTAGACGCAAAAATAATAAAAAAAAATTACTGAGTCATGTTTTGAATACGGGCGTTTCACAATAGTGTGCGTGTCGTGTTAAAGCCTGCCGGCCAAAAGTGCGTCTTTGGACCGTCGTTAGAAATGGCCTTCCTTAACTTTTTCTTCAAAAAGTCCCATGACCAGCTTTACAACAAGCAAGCTTTCAGTGAGTTCAGTTGATATAGTAGTGCAAAATTAACTAAAGCAGGGTGATCTTGATTTGCCCCATTTTATCTAATGGAAAGATAAAATGTTAATGAATACAATTCTACTAATAGTAATAAGTGAGGATTCAAAAACCAAATTGCGAGGAGTGCTATTTTTGACGGGGGCAAACGAAAATTATGGAATGTTTTTATATAAACCTTTTATGGCTTTTCTGAGGGTTGATGTGACATTTGGGTGCTCTTGCACACTATTAAAAGGACGTGGACGGAAATATGCCCAGATAGTTATCGTGCCATTATTATCAGTGTTATTTTATTTTTTAAGGGTTCGTTATTTTGGGGGACGCATGGTTCCCTGCCACCCACCCTTGGATCGGTCATTGACGTGATGTAGGATAGCCTACCTTCGGAATTTATGGCTGGGGCGAATGGTTGGCTGTTGCACGTGTGTGTTTTCCCAGCACGGGACGCGGTCTTCGGCTAGATCAAGAAGGAATAAACTAGTATCCATGACTAGGGTACGTACGTGTGAGACTATATATAAACGTATTATCATTTGACACTTGACTCTTGTCCCCTGCAAACTAATTAGGCCCAATAAATGACTATTTTTGTTCTGATAGCATATCATTCTTAACCATGTTTAGAAGAGCTTTTATTTTCTCTAATTTTTTTTAACAACAAAATGAAAACCCTGGTTTATAAATAGAACGCGCCACATAAATCACGTGACTAAAGTGCACGTGACGGTGCGATGGCGACAATCGTGATTAATTGACAATAAGTTTGGTACCTGCAATCATGTTGCAGTACAGTGCACATCTTGTATCTACAATGCTATATGTCAGTAGCGTAGCAGGAGGCCAGACTGCTTATTTATCATCACCAGTTTTATTTCACAATATCAAAAACATGACCATTGGACCTCTTGTGACTTTTTCAACAAATCGTCTGTCTATTTTCAACATTCCTTTCACTGAGTTTTCCACGAACTCGTCAGGGTGCGGTAGAGGGTCGCGTAAGCGAGCAAGAGTCGGTTACTGGAAACGGACTTTGGCTTGTAAGTTGTGGAGTCTTGACCCGCGTTTGACCGGCAAATGACCTGATGACCGGCACTTCACACACCGTCTGACCATAGATTTTGCCAGTTTTCTGGTAAGCAAAAAAGCAGATTGATCATAAACATTTAGGCGGGGTAAAGTGAATTAAGCGACGATACAGACATTTGAATTTAATTTTTCTGATCAGTTAAATTATTTATTGTCGTAAATGTGGTTTTGTTGTGACATGGAGGATTATTCCTCCATGGTTGTGACATGTCTGAACTTTAATCTGATTTATTAATCATGTTCAACCATGCTTCACCTTCACTTTATTTTATGAAGCGGCTATCGTTACAGCAGTCGTAACGCATTTCTCATTTTCTCTTGTTTCGGCAATGAACCGCGCAAGTACGATGACGTAGCTGATCATCACGACGGTTTATATATTTTAAAATTACCTGGATCGCTGAACGCTTGTTGCCGAGTGGTCAAGGTGGAAGGCTTGGAACCACTGTTGAATCTGCGCTTGGACCATTTAATTTTTTTTTGCCTAAATTTCATGGTTCATACCAATGTAGGCCCTAATCGTTGTTTATATTGGTTTCTAATTGTATCTATAGGCCTAAGCAGGAATCTTTTTTCTTTTCTCATTATTGGAGGCATTGGAGGATTTTTTTAAAGGGAAATAAATTCCGAAATCTTAATTTGGCGCGCTTGCGCAGTTGCAGTGCCGTAATGATAGAAAATGGGAGATTTAGATATAAATTTTTTTGTTAAGTAGCTAATGAACTAAAGGTTACTTTTTGGAAATTCACTTAAATTTGGTCCCAGGAGTTGGACCAGTCAGGGAATGTACTATTTTTGTGAGGTCTGCAAAGACGGGCTCTCCGCCTTTGACAAAAATGACAAGCACTTCGTTTTGTTCAGTTATCTTCGTACACGTACACGTATGTTAAATAATAATAAATGGAATGATTAGAGACAACACATGTACACCTGTATGCGCTTGATGGACAACAAAGACTATTTCCATACCGCAGAGTAAGGCAGATGATGGCCGGTTGTGTCAAGGTTGACAGGTCAAACAACAAAGGGCAAGGTTGAAAAAGAGACCTCACTGAGTTAAAAATTGGAGCTAGCCCCACAAATTTCTGGGGCTTGAATTGGAGAGCCAGCTCCGGAGGCGGAGCTAAGTTGCATTGTCAAGCATTTTACCTGTTGGTGCATTTAGAGCTACATGTACAAGTACATGTTTCTCCCGTGATACTGGTACATATAGCCCTCAGTCTGAACGACCCCTTGGTGTTTGTCGTTTGTTTTTCAGCTCCTTGGAAGAGAATCGATCAGCGATGTCGCTGGGCTACCCAATTGGGGGGCCTCATCCCAATCCACTGCCTGACGTGGATGTCAATTGCACCTTGCACAATGGGGTGCCGTGGGTGTGGCATGTGTTTGGCGAGTGCGTTGTGAACCAGCTGCAGTACGCAGGGTTCTTCCTCGGTCTTATCTCCATCCTCTGCTGGCTGGTGGTCTTCCTACCGTAAGTGTGGTCTTGCCAAATTAGGAGAGGGCTATTATCCCCCTATTATTCCCCTGCGACCTTTGACCCCGTCCTGAGCGCAGACATGTTGAACTGGTGCACATGCATGTTTGTAGTACATGTAATAAAATAAGATGGACAGAGTAATGTTCTCATACTGTGTAATGCACAAGCACAACTTAGAAATGATAAACATGTTTCCTCGCAGTATCCGCCCCAAGTTGAAGTGCACCCCCAAGCGGCAAAAGAGAGGCAGATGGTAATAGGTTTTCCAACCGGGTTCTTGCACATGTTCTACGCATACGAAAAGACCATACATTAAGGAACACACTCATTACGCGTACTCAGCGTACTCCACATCAAACGCGCCGTTGATCCCATTATAAATGCGCTCCTATGTGGTGAGGACTACAAAAACACGCCTTCTTCTGTTCCGCTCAGAGCGGATCGTGGTGTATTAAAAAGCCTTCATCTGCAGGGAACGTGTTTGCAATCTTTACACAGAGCAAAACAAAATGTTGTTTCCTGATTCTGCTTTTTTGGTTTTTGCTGTATTGGCTCTGATGACACATCGTTTCAGAATACAGACGTAGATGAGCACAACAAAAGCCGTAGAAAATTTCAAGTTTTCTGTACAGGTTTTGTGCATACGCCCATGCCACCCAGCAGGCTTCATTTTGTGCATGGAGAGTGCGCTGTAGTAATTCAGCTTATGTAGCCTTGTTCAAGTTACAAAAACTGTGGGAGTGAAAGTTTCAGGGGTGGGGAGTGAGGGGACAGAAGGGGGGAAAGGGGAGATAAGCCCTGAAATCACACTCATGATAGGATCTCTGATTCTCACGAAACATTAAGACTATTTGCTCCGTAATTTTGTTTCAGTGTGCGTCAGTCAATGCAAACTGTACTCTGCAGATAGAAAAGCCCTGTTAATACAAGGTCATGTTTATAACAAGGACAATTTTAGGTCCCAAGTTTTTGTTTGTCTTTGTTTGTCTTTGTTTTCCATAATACTGATAATCTGATGATACAAGGTAACTATTATAAAAGGATAATTTGTTAAATCAGCAAGGACCATGTTATAACAGTGTTCCACTGTCTCAGTTTGGTATCCCAATGAAAACAAACAGTTTGAACATTGTTTGGATGACATTGTCCAAGGTTGCTAATTAGCCTGTTAGAAGCATGGTGGAAACACTGGGAGGGTGCTATTTGGGTTGGGTCAAATCTTTTGTGTTAGCTCCAAATTTACCCTGTTCAAGTTGTGCCCTCCTATTGTGTCTGCCATGCGTCTGAAAGGCTAATTGGGAAGATTCTTTCAAGTCCTTGATGCTCAAAAGTGACTCTAACTTTGCAACTCAGTTTTGTTCGATTAGATTTACAATTAAATGCTTCAACTTGCCCTGAAGATCTATTGAACTGTATGGTGAGTTTGAACCCTCTATCTGCTCTGGAACAGAGCCAAGAATTGTTAGTTAACCCTAACCCACTAGGGCCTTTTTACGAGGGCACATCCTCAATCTTCCTCTTAAAAATCCTCCCTAACCACCCGGAGTGTTTTGGAAAGCTTTTTAAGAGGGAAATTGCAAAGGATGAAATTAATTTCCTGACCACCATAGCATTGATGTATTGTTTAGTTTGCAAAAATTGTAATTGAAGATTTCTTTGGTGTAGATGTAGTCATGCATTACAGTGCAATTTTTTTTCCCCTAACCGCACTGCCTCATTCGTTTTGGCTAGGATGCACCCTCAATCCTTCAAAATCTTCCAGTACTTCCTGTCATTATGTTGAGGCAATGCAAATGTTATTCTAGTGTAGTATGGTTAATTTCATGCAAAGTCTAGCCTTGCATTTATGGATGGCAGAGCGTAAACAACACAAGGTTTAACCCAAGACCTTGAAACAATCCCTCCTTTGCAGTCGGGCCACGCAGGTTTGCCACATATACATCCACAGCTGATCCTTCAAAATCTTCCAAAACAGTCCGAAGAATTTTGGAGGATTGAGGATAGTTCTTAGGGTCAATGACCACTCAAAAATTTTTCCGTGATATGGCCGATTTCCTCAGGAAACTGAAACAAAGGAGAGGATAGCTCAGACTTTCCTCCGTATGTGGCGAAACCGGCTGCAGGCCTGTGCATGTAAAACTGTGGCACATATAGCTGCCGGATCTAGCATTGTACTGATAAGTGATTACATGTACATGTAGGTCATCAACCAGTCAAGGTAGACAGTCTGATTAATGACCTTGGCTCACTGTGGCTGTACTTATTATTGCCACAGGCAAACACTGTGTACTTGAAAACATAGACAGTGGTAACTTTTCAGCGCCATTTCAACTTGATTGACTGTTTATCTGTTCTATCTGTTTAATCTGATGGTCTCTGTTGCTGATAGACAGTTCAAGGTTAGGGCACTTCCTCCAAATTTAAACAGCAAAATTATTCACTTATTTATCTATTTATTTAATGGTTTATTTAGCAAAATCTCTTGCAACCAAAGGCTGAATTTTAGTTTGATTTACAATTATTATATTAAAACTTTAAAAGTTACAAGGAACTATGTATAAAAAACAGAACAGTAAAAATACAGGTACATGTATACACATCAAATAAAAAGTTTGTATAAAATTGAATGATAAAAATACCAAAAGTTTATCAAACAATTGAATGCTCAAAATGACATACAGAACCAAAAAGAACACTAGATACATGTACATGCGTGCAAACCAACGTACCAACATACACATATGCAATGTGTACACACTCGCCCTCCCCCTTGCAATGCAAACCACCCCCAAACCTCCCAAAGCCAACCCTCACCATCACGAGCATCTTCTTCAGGACAACAATGTAATACAGCTGACATGATTTGGCTTATAGATTTGGCTTGTGCCTGTGCTTTCCACATTTTTACCAAAAGCAACTCTTTAAGCAGTCGTTTTCGAATGGTTCATCTCTTAATGCCTTTTTCATCTGTAGCGCAAACCCACTAGATGCGATTTGAATATCAGAAAGTCCAGCTGGATTAAGCATGGAGAGGGTTAAGGATGAATTCGAGGTTTGGAGCTGAGTCAGATTTTGTCGTTAAGGACATTTTCTAATTATTAGTTTCAGTTAAATGACGTTGTGAAGTTGGGCTTACCATGTTAGAAGATTCCTTGTACACACTGCGAATCCCTCCTAATGTTATTAATAGTTTGTGCTTATTACTATTTTTTTCCATCAGTCAGTTCTACGATGCCTTCAAGCACGGCAAGATGGATGAGGCCATCTCCCCGGTTTTCCTCTTCCTCTGGTTGCTAGGTGACGTGTCCAATCTGGTGGGCAGTTTACTCAGCAACCAGCTAGGAACACAGGTGGGGTCCCCAGTCCAGGTGTTGTCTTTCATTATCTTACCCGCATCAAGAAGATGCAACTGCGAGGGAAGTGACAGGTGTACTTACATGTATATATGCTATGTACCCATGTGTACCCATATTACCCCAATTGCTGCCCCCGGCGGGAGGCTGCATCCTGATAATGGATCCCTAGGGGGCCTTTGTTTTCTGTTTTGCTGCTGATATGACTGGCGTCACTACTAGTGAATAGGGCTAAAAAGTAAATAGAAGTTGCAAAAATTAAATTTGAGGTAGAACATTGGGAGAAAGCAGTACAGAATTCACTTTCTTCAAGGGGGCATGCTCCCATAGCCTCCAAGAAGGGACATCTTGGTACATAATTTCCAATAATTCCAATACTCACATAATTTCCAATTTTCGGGGCCTTCAATGTGCCAAAATGAGTGCTACATTTCACATGAATGGAACTCGAGAATCGAGCAATATTGAAAAGGAAAGTGCAGTGGGGCCTGTGCATTACACCTAGTATTGCCTCAAACAGGGGTGTGCCTCTTGTAAGTAGTCAGTGTCTGAGCCTGTGAATTGCCTTTTGTAGGAGTTTTGTCCTGAATAATGATATCTTTTTTGCAGATAGCGGTGGCTTATTACTACATTGGAATGGATTGCCTGGTGCTATTGCAGTTCACGTACTACTTCATTAAAAATCGGAGAAAGAGACGCATGTCAGGAGGTTGGTACAAAGCAAGCATTTGTGACCCACCATTCCAAAACCATGCTGAAGTAGGTAACTTCAGCATCCCTTAGATGGTGGAACACTCACTGTTCATATTTTCATGGAAGTTCCACAGCTGTCACTACCGGTGTGAAGCTTTCTGCAGACGGAATTTAGACCTGGCATGAATCACTTTGAAGTGTAAAAGAAGGTTGGGGAAATGAACTCTGGAACATCACATAGTCAGCATGGTTTTGAAATGGTGGATCACATATACTTTGTTAACCGCTAACAGTGTTGGAATTTGCAGTTAATTCAGAGAGTTTTGTTGCCAAAAACACTCAGGGAGTTGCCATTAATTTGGCTACTAACCTAGTTTTAACTTTCAGGGAAGCACTTTGTTCAGTGCTCGCGAGTCAGACAGATCATACAGGCGTGTTAAATTAACTTATGTAATTGCCCCTTGTAAGGTGTAAGCTGGCTGCTAAGTTGCTTTGTGATTATGACATTTGCAGGAGTACCGGACGATGGGCATGATCTTGTAAAACAAAACATTTTCATGAGCTACTGAAAAAAAAAGCAAGACTGCTGAAAAGACTGGTCATCTTTGGCAAGGATTTTAGGCATACGTGTAGCTTTTTGGCCACTCCGGCCATTACATAAAAGAACAGTTGACATTGTTTGAGGGTGGATGGTTTATTCTACCTCTCAGAAGTAACACAGGTTGGCATTTTCCTTGGAAAACTAGTTCGTCAACATATTTTAACATATTGAGCATGGTCATTGCTGGACCATCTTGAAATTCGCCGACAGACTGTCCTGCAAACCCAGTGTAAGGGTAGTCCTAATTTCCGGCCTCACAATTCTCCTGACCTCCCTCATTCTCCATTCTTGCTGACTGCACCACGATTTGTCATCAAAATGGACTACTACAGAGTTGTTTTATTCACCAACCCCCCCACACTACCGATACTGCATGGAGCTAACATCAACTATCCACCCGATACAAACCATGCTATACTTGTTTTACTACTCTGCCTACGTATTCATTTGTCACTGCAATTTCAGGCTTCAATTACAACAGTCCTCAACATTGTATTCGGCTACCTTTTTGTGTGGAGGCCATGTTTGATCTTATTCCTCAAATCTGTTTTATATATTGCAAATGGTCAATGAGAATGGCACCAGACTGTTTTATACGGTAATTCTGTGCATTCCAAGCTTCCTTTTCAGTAATATCCAGAATCTGGCAAGGTACCATTCTGTGTGTTCAATCACGAATTTGAAATTATTCATCAGAGTAGACAGTTCACATGAAATTTAATTTTAGTGCTTTCATTTGTACCCTAAACATTCAAAACTTAACCTCGCTTTTAAAATTCACTATGGCTGGCCCCATGAATAAAAGCCTATTTAGGATGATGTTTGCACATACATGTACTTTCCCCAGGCAACAGTTTCATAGTAGCTGCGTAGTAACTGCAGTAAACTGTCCGTATTACCTGTGTGTGGATACTTGAATGCCTGGTCCGTACATGTACATGTAGCTAACATCGCAACTGGCACTTGGTGATTGGAGCAGCAAGAATCGAGCTCCTAATCATGAATACATGTATGTATGGGGTATTATGGTAAGAATACTTGTCCCTGCCTTTCACTGATCGTTTGTTGCATTTCTAATCTGTCACATAGAGCTTCGTGTCAGTTACGACAGCATGGCCAAGCCCAACCGAAATCAGGTCATCTACTGTGTGGGTGGTCTCTTCTTGTTGGCCAGCACCACATGGTTCTCACTACTGCCATGGCGACAAGGGGCAGTGCATCCTGGGAGCCGGGCCACGGGCCGGATGTTACTGGGGCTGGAAAACGAGCCGTCCACCATATGCAAAGTTACCTTCCTGAACACGAGGGAATGCATGTTTTACGTAAGTATTGTGATCACCCTGCCTTCAGGCTCATAGGATCGGTGCATGAACTAGAGAGGGCAGCGTAACACTCGAGGCAAGTGGAGGGCACTTGCTTTGGGCTGGTTCACTACACACTGTTCTCTAGTTTAATTTGGAGAATAGAATATTCCACATGTCAACATCAAGAACAGACTGGGACTGGCTGGTTCCCCTTGGTAGATGGTGTTCATGCAGTGATGGTGGGAAGCCAGTCCTGCTTGCGTGAATACACGTACTTTCTACTTCGCAATTTCTGTGCCAGGTGCCAGTTTTATAGGTCATGTTTTTGGAATCGTGACCAGAAACACGTCTGTGCTCTTGTCATTTGCTGGTAGTTTTCATGACTTGGTTATGCCTGTTTGACATCATGGTGAACACACCCACAGCCCCTGAATTGGCTGAGCACGGAATATACACTGTATATACATACATGTACGTTGCAAGAGCAGGTAACCATCCAAAGTGCAGTGCAAAGTCTCTTTGTTAAGACTGGTACTTCACTCCAGTTTGCTCATCACAGAAATCTGCTGGTCATTAACTTCCTGGCCAAGCTGCTCAGAGACATAAAATGGGCCCCCAATTTGAGAAGCAGTCTGAACGAACTAGACAAGCTTCCTTTGCAGGAGTGCGGGTAATTCATAGTACTGATGGCCTCAAAGAGGATTGCCGTGGAAAGGTCATTTTCCCAAGTTTATGGCGGACAAAAACATGGGATTAATCCGTGAATATTTGTGACGTTCCTTGAGTCTCCAAAAAAAATCAAGAGTATTCTGCCTGCCTCACACAAAAGAACCACCATCTTGATGAGTTCAAACTGATACTCGAAGTACCCATCCTAATCTTCTCCCCAAGAAAATAGACAATCAAACATCGACCAATTCAAGGTCTGATGTACAGCCAGAGAATGAAATTCATCAATACTGTTACCCACATTAGGTTACGTAGACTAGCCCCTCTGTATGTCTCTTGGTGGCGCACTGTATTGTGAATTGCCTGTATTGAACGAAGGACCTCCTGATAAGGAACTTTATAGGCCATAAGACAAGTTGGGCCTAATTTTCTCGGATGTGACATCCTTTTTTTTTTTTCAGAGTGATACAGAGATAATCGGCTATGCATGTGGATGTGTATCGGCATTCTTCTACTTGGCATCCAGAGTCCCTCAACTTTACAAAAATGTGAGTTAGTTTTTACTCTTTTGTTGGTCAAAACTATCAAATCAAAGAGCAGACATTGGCAAAGCAGGGTATCACTGTAGACGCACATTTTCCTCAGAGGGGTTAAAATAAGTATACATATTTTTCATTTCCAGGACGTGATACTGTAATGCAAAAAGAGTGCTTGAGATCCCACTTTCTGTGTATAAAGAGTTAACGTGCAAAAGTAGATAAAAAAGCCAATTTTTGTCACAAAAATTGCCAATTTTCTTGAAATTGGGTGCTGAGCTCTTCTCAGTTTCACATCCTTGTACTTGATGTTCGTTGGGGACAACCCCACTTTTCCCCCCAGTTTGGTCGCACGATAAGTGGTTTTCCGTGCCTCAAGTATCGGAGTGTGCAACTTTAACCACTTCGCGCCGGTGGCAGTTGTCAATGTTGATGATGCTGGAGCGTGACAATTATCGTTTTTTTTTTGTTTTCAAAATTCTTTAAAAATTTGTATCTTCATTTACTGGACACTTACACCAACATGAAGGACTGTCTGGTTTCTACTCTAATCTGACAGACAACATCTATTGACGCTGGAGTATTTCAGCCAGGCCTGCTGCCTTTTAAAAAGAGCCCAGATTGTGCGGTGTTATGTAATTTTCTTTTGTTCACGAACCTGGTACAGTGCGCTGCTGACCTCTTTTCAACAGGGGCGGTGGTGGAGCGCTTTTGTGCCCGGTGGTAATCCACTCGTGCTAAATCCCCAAACCGTGGTATATGGTTTCAAAACAAGGCTGGATTACTTCCACTATTGAGAGTGAAAAAATGTTGGTAATGCCCAGCAGCCTGGTCTTTTGTACGGTCTTTTGTTAGAAGGCCCAGTTCCGTTTGTCTGATTTCAAACACCCCGGCCACGCATATAAAGAATACGTGTCCAGTACCAGAAACCCCGGCGGCAAGTAGTTCAGCAAGGGTCATAAAGGTTACACATCAGTGACCTTTGACCAGATTTCAACACTTTGAATACATGGATAAGTACAAAGGCACAATGAGCCCCAAGCTGCACCAAGAGGGGGCGCAATTTCCTTAGCAATGGAGGCTCTTTTGGTCTGAACTGAATTTCGCTGGCTCACGAACGACTACGAAATGCGTGCCTTGCAGTCGCATCGCTACCAGCAACCTGAACACTCCTGACCAATATGGCTCTTTTCAACCGAAGAAGGGGTGCCTCTGCTCAAGACAGATAACAATGAACCATTAGTGGGTCTGTCGCAAACCTGTACCATGGAGTCTGAATAATTCTCAACTGTACTGCTTTTCATTTAATGTCCAGTACAAGCGAAAGTCGGTGGAGGGCGTGGCTATCATGATGTTCATCCTGACGGTTCTCGGCAACGTTTTCTACGGCCTGTCCATCCTCTTGGAGGACACGTCAGTCGTTTTCATCCTGAGACACCTCCCCTGGCTCGTCGGTAGCCTGGGCACGCTCTGCTTCGACTGCGTCGTATCCTTTACATGGCATTGGGTGCCAAAATTCACGTTAAAAGTACAAGTTTGAGTTTATAAGGACAGCATCCGTAGAAAGAAAAATACAGAGCATTCCGTGCATGTGCGAGTATATTGGTTCCAAATTCTGCATTGCCACAGGCATGACAGGGCTGGGGGACCCTGCAATTTAGAATGTTACACACAACAGAATGAGATACCTGCCTGGAAAATTTATTCCAAAATGTCAAGACAAAGATGGCACTCCCTACCAGTTCATCAATTTAATTGAATTTATTAGTGATGACAATTTTACTGAAATGAAATGCATTGTAACACAGTAAAACGTATTTCTTTTCGTTCTCTTGCATTTGTAAAATCTATTACCGTGGTGTAACAAAACAATTGTTGCCTGTTTTGACGATGTCCATGGCGTTTTGTACATTTTAACCCCTTTAGGTGTACAAAACCCATGGACCCCCATACAGCAAGCAACAATTGTATAATATTATGGTAAGAAATATTGTACAATTATGGCACAGTGAGTCTCAAGATTCACTATATGTGTGCCAACCTTACCTACTTAGTGCGGACTCAAGACCACAAGAGGTCCACATTATGCAGGTTGGGCAAACCTTGTGTGGACTAATCCAAGTCCATGCAATGATTTATCCCCTTCCCTGGAAACCAGTTTTAGAGTCGTTTTGGGTTTAAGCAAAATGAATAGAAACCGTCGATAAAACCATCATCTTAAAAGAGTGTTTGCCCTTAACAAGTGGAAAAATCATCACGTGTTTTCACCTACCCAAAAAGAAAAAAATTGGGTATTTAACAGAAATGTGTGGTTTGGCTGTATAAAACCAGTTTAACTCGCCTTTTCATGAGACTTGGAGTCTTACCCAAATATAGCACCTTCGGCCAAAGATCAAGTAGATTGCATCATTGCGCTTCGTGGAAACAAGGACACGTTTTTTCCCTTGACTCCATCTATCACAGATGCTGCTGCAGTTCCGTCTCTATGGAAGGCGCCCATCAGGGTATGTTGGACTCAACGAGGATGAGTCGAGAGGCCTTCTGACTCCCAAGGTACGATCCGACGATGAGGGCTTCTACAGACCAGCCTTGGAAGTAGACACTTAGGCTCAAATAATTGTTGAAAAATCTGTTAGGGCATTTAATGCTAAGGTGTGGTTTGGACTGATGGCAGTCTTGATTGGTCGGGCTTACTTCGGCCTGTACTGGGTTTCTTGCCAGAGTTATGTTGTTGGAATATTTGCATTGTGAATACCAAAATGCACTCCACCTTGACACAAGAAATTTGGGCATGGCATTGATGTGCTGTCATGTGTATGTATGTGTGTGCCAAATCAACCAAAGGGATCAAGTTTGAATTAAGAAATTTGAAATATTTGAATGTCAGTTGGTAAGAAATTTGAAATATTTGAATGTCAATAGGTAAGAAATTTGAAATATTTGAAGTCAGGGTACGGTAAGGAATAGCGACATTAATATCAGCAGCATTTGGCAGAGGAAGTGGGGAGTTTTATGATGCTCCCCCCCCCAAGTGGCGGGGTCATCCTGAAAGCCCTCATCCCTTTGGAACCACATCAGCAAATAGTCCTGAGAAACCCTCACCAAATGACTACAGGTACAGTATATAGGCCGGTGCACTGACGATGTCACACTTCCTTTACACATGCACTTTCCTGTGGAGCCAGACGGGGCCCACTGCCGGACCACTGAGCACCGTAGGAAGGCACGCTCATAATAAGTGTGGCATTGTCAGTACAGAGGTCTGGTGGGGAGGCGATAGTCATGTTTGGGATCGGTCAACATCACCTCAGAATTTCTCCCGGTGGCCGTACCTGGTGAGACTCGGTGTAGAAAGAGCCGACTTTGTGACATCTACTTCCGTCTTTGTAGTCGTATCATTACTGCCCCCAGGTGCCGTCAGATTTCCTGTCTCCAATTATTTTTCTTTGGGGGCAATTGGACAGTATCCGAGCAAAACTGAAATCACCGTACATTGTTTTTGGCATCTCCTTTTTTTAATACTGAGCTAATGTATCCATAATTTCTGCATCTGCATCTTATCCTAAATGACAACAATATTTTTGTGCGATGGTTTTCCAGAAAGTTGTTTATTTTTTAACAATTTGTTTGCATTGAAAAGGTTTTGTGAACAGTAAATTATTTCTCGGGAAATTTTAAAAAAACGAACATTACATCTTTGAAAAAGTACAACAGTGTAGTTATGCATTTCAAAAATTCTAATGGCTCTAACGGCCAGGTTTTAGTTTTGTGTCTGTAGGCCACTTCAAAGGTTTCTTTCCTTCTTTCTTAGTTTCAGGGTAAAATATATTTTTAGCTTGAGTAGTTTTTGTGGTTGTTTTAAGAATGGGTTACGGTTTTTCTGTAGTGTTTACACGCTGTTTTTTCTCTTTGGAAATTTGATGTATAATCAGAGGGTTTTGTGACATTTTATGAAGCTTTATTTGCCTGTAACATACAGTGTATGTGCAAGTGTGTGACTTTTAGAAAATGGCGGAATAGGAAAATGTGCATTTTATTACAGAAATTAATGCGTTGCATTTTTTACCCATTTTTGTTTCAGCATTTTAGGTTTTAGTTTTTTTTATTTAATGTTCTGAGAATCCAGTGGACGTGTGTCAATCAAACAATTTTGTCATGTCTATAAAGGCTTCCCACTGAATTTATGTAGAAAGCTCATGTGCATTCCGAGCCATTCACAACTGTTCACGCCTCACCCAAGTGAAGTGGACATTTGGTGGGCATTCAGGCCGTGACAAATTTTGTTGGAGCTTGCTCAATTTGGCAGGCCATGCCATAAAATTGCTTGCCCGAATTAGATCAACACTTGCCCAAGATTTCTCGGAATCCACGATTATTATGGTTATTTAATTTAGGCCTACTGCATGCATGCAGTCTTTTATTAGGCCCCCAAAATAGTTGTGCTTCCAATTACATGCCTCTTAAAAATAGGGTCAGTAGGTTGAAAAGTTTTTGTTTTTTTGGTCAATTTGTTTGTCCTGATTGAACGGCATGAACGGGGCAACAGCTTCCAAAATTATCTCAAAAAAGTGATGAACACCTGTCTTAATCTATGTAAAAATTTCTACAGGCGACAATTCACAAGAATTATGGGCAATTCACACAGTGTGACTCAGGCAATCACGGCGGCAAACTGGCCAACAATGTATCGCGTGGTAAGCGTGCGTGAGGCATCCAGACCAGTGGGTGAAAAACCTTGTGCCGAGGCAGGAAATTTGTTGAAAAATGCTCGCTTCAAGTACGAGCAAAACAAACTCAAATTAAACTCCTGAACACAGAAAATACATAAATATGAGACCAAGTTCTGCGAGTTCTGGGAAGGAATTTACAGAAAACCTCTCGCAACATCGTTATTTTTTGACCTGTGGCTTTAGATTAATCAACCGGAATGTACATGTATAGACTGGTTCTGGTTGCTACATTTCTTTGCATGGGTGCGGTGCGGTGGGAACCAGAGCAGCTTCGTTTAATGCATTGAGCTGTGGGCACGTGTTTTCCCCACTGCGACAGCAAAATGTGAATGAGAACTCATGAAAATAACGGAAGTTCCTCTCCAAAAATTGCAAATGTTAGTGGGAAAACATACAAAAACAAGCATTTTAACGTGACAAAAAGTTTTTGAAAGATATTTTGTGAAGACAGAAAAGACATCAGCTTTTCTGGACGTGCCCGAACGGGCACACCTAGTTAGAATTTTAATTGCCCGAATGAAAATTTGATTGTCCCTGGCTATCGGACAGGCGATTCGTGGGCATTGCTAGTCACAGTGGAAAACTCACTTTGATTGGCTAAGATGCGATATGGCTTCAAGAGTGGACACTTATTTTTTGGTCTCGGCTTTTGACTACCTATTCATGCATTCAAGTATAAATACTACGGATTTAATCCCCTGGTGACTATTTTAATTTAATACTGTATGTTAAAAAATGTTAGCAAAATGGCTGTCATACGCAGTGCATGGAAAAAGAGGCCACTTGTCCATGTGGGCGTTAATATAAATGTACAAACTGCCAAGGTTGGACATAACAGTAGTCAACATATACAGTAGTGATATGAGTATTGCTATTGTGGAAACAAATTGGTGGTTAATTCACGCCAGTGTACTCTGCAAACTGCCATTTTTGTCCCAAAGTGTGAAGTTGGCACTACTGATGAAACGGGTGACACCCCCCAAGAGGGCATTGTGCCCAAGATTAAGGCAAGGGTGTTACGGATCCTTTAGAGAGAATAAACGGACATTTCCGATGTGTTGGGTTTTTTGTGGAGCAACTGTCACAGAACAGTGGCTCCCCTCAGCAGTCATTTCAGTTCTTACTGCCATTGGTGGGGGCCACTGCAAAATAGCCGGTGATGGCGCTACCATGGTTGCCGTATTCATCTGTGCAGGAAATGCATATAACGCATCACAGCTGTCAGTGGGTGTGCTCTTAGTGTAATGCCAGCATATCAGAATAAGAATAAAAGATAAGAATATCCCATGAGACATTTTAAATAAAACTTGATTTTCGTGAGTTTTCAAGACATGGAGATTAAGAAGGATACATAACTTTGTTACAGGGCACGGATGTGCCCTGCACAGGCTACACATACATATCCAACACACTGTGCTCAAGACAATAACTTGGGATGTGGTACTTAGTTCATATGAAGTTCTGTTTTGTGGGATGACAGTAAAGTTGGTTTAGTATCAGACATTCACATAAATTTTGACAGTAAATATCACATTTTGGGGGAATATTGGACGACTGACCAATACCACGTTGCACCTGGCAGCGGAAGCTGCAAATAGACCTGATGGTTTCCGGCACACCAGCTGTGGTAACCTGCATCTAATAAAATTGGCTGAGTGAAGGTCTGATTCCCCCCCCCCCCCGCAAAAATATGAGATGTTAACTGTAGAAACCTCCACAAATGTCCAAGTCCCATATCAAACTTTACTGTCATTTCGGAGCAACGCAGTGTGTTTTATGTAAGCTACTTCATATCTAACTCTACTCGGCGAGTCAGAAGGGACAGTATTACAAATATACACAAAACATTCCTTTTCTGGTTTTGTTGTCAGTGAACGGTCCAGTCTTTCTTTGCTTTGGGTTTCCCTTTGTGAGTTTGTACGTTCATTAGGCAGTGTTTTGTTTCTCACTTCACGGGATATATATGTGACCGCTTGAGTTTTTAGGTGCAATTTTGATGATGTCGTTGGGGAAGCACGAAGGTCACAACGAATTATTTTGGTTGTCTGGGTATTTCCACTTTGCTTTTCTTTTTAATAGAACTTTTACTCTGTCATTTGGCACCATTTGTTTTTTGTTTGTGTTGGTTTTTTTTTTAAGACTGACGACTCGGAATTTTATTTGTATTGAATGCCCATGCCATTAATTTACAAATAAAAAGCCTGGAGTTGACGAGTGTAACGTCAGGGAGTTTACGTCAAGTCTTGGCTACAACAAATTCTGATTTGACTGAAGACGCCGTTTTGAACCTGTTGAAATTTCACAAGAATTAATACACTGCGATTTGTTTGTCCAAAAACAGTATGGCTATCTGTAGATCATGCATTTCAAATGAATATTGAACTCAAAATTTGCTTTATAAACTTTGGATTTTTTTGAGTCTCATGAGTTTGTCCTGTCGTGTATGTGACGACAGCACTGGGCGTACTACTCCCAACAGCTCATTATGCTTTAACATAGAAAAAAAAAATATGTTTTCTGAGTTGCCGGTTGTAATCACGGAAGTAGAGGCCAAGCGACTCTGAGTTCAAGAATATTTGATTTGGCTACTTCAGTTTCCCCTTACTATGTTACCGAGGGATGTCGGACAACTCGACCGTTTGCCAACTCTACTTCGGACAACTCAATCGTTGAGACAACTTGACCATTTGCCAAGTCGTCCATTAGGACAACTCGACTTTGACAGACAACTCGACCAGTGAGATCTCTTCACATAATACAGTCATCACGTTTTTCCCAGTTCAAGATCGGGAAATTATTCTGTCAGATTGCAGCTCTATAAAAATCCTCAAATTCCAGTGAAATGTGGTCACCGTCCACCTTGTGTGATAGAGATACCACGATTACCACCAAATCAGTTGAAATTTTTAAACTTTTAATTCGGGCGTACAGGATCAACGAAAGTGGTGACACTTTTTCTTGTTCTGGATCGGTCTCCGGAAAGTAACTACATGAGCGGTAAATCTATTTTCAGCCAGAATCATTGTAAAACCTTATCTTCTAATGAAAAAATTCTCAATTTAGAAAAATTTGCTTCATACATAAGACTTCCAATGAATATAACAAAAAATTGGATTTTGTGTAAATTTCGACTTAAATTTTTCAGCGGCACAGCGTGAGCCATCAACGATATACTTCATGCTGTACAGCTGACAAACCCATTATGAACGTATATTTCTGCAACGTCCGTATAGCGAGATGAGTTTGCAAAGTATATTGCATGCATGTACTTAAGGCCAAAAAACGTCGGTCTCTGGTCTGACCAAAGTTCCGGATGGAGTTGGCTTTTTAAGACTGGCATTTCATGGAAATGAGTGGCATATTTAGTCCAATAGCAACGGCTAGTAGCAGCATGTCGCACGTCATGCCAATTCCCAAGCTATTTTAAATGAGCTGTGACAAAACATTCTTTTGTCATTGTTCACCCTGTTATTTATGACTGGCCTTGTGAAGGGACTTGTGACTGGACTGGTGATGGAATCAAATACAGCACTGGGAAAAGGTGGGTTTTTAAAGAAAAATAATATTTGTACGTTGCTAATTTCATTTCCATGATTTAATTTTTTCATTCGCATGAATTACAAAGTCAACACAAACGCAAATTTGTGACGTTGCGTGCCTTCAAAGTCTCTCAATATTCTGGCGTACATGAAATTGCCAACAGAAATACATTCGAAAATGCACCTAAATGCCTCCCTGGACATTGTACGCTTCCTGAAACTACTTTGCCTGTCATGTTACATCACTTGAAAAACGTCTATAAAGTGGGCGTCACAAATTTGCGTTTGTGGTCACAGTAGGGGAGATGATTTCTGAATGGCCATCCTTGTGCGGAGGCTATGAATGCACGCGCATAATGTCAGTGACTTGAAAAGTGGGTGGAGTCAAAAAGTGGGGGGATTACCCCCGCCCGGGATCTCCACCTAGGGAATGTGGCACATTAAGTGTTACTTCTTGAGATTAATGCAGACTTTCCTGGGCCACAAAAGATGCCAAATTGTCCATGGAATTGAAGGTTGCATCCTTAGGGTGGGAGGTTCTGCTTCATACATCCATTGCGCTAGACTGGCAAACCTCTAGTGGAAGAGTGGGCGTTAGCCCTGGTATTTCTGGCCAGCTTGATGTACCATTGCCCTTTATACAACCCAAATAACAGCCACAACTGACGGGAAGTATATCAGCCTGTTCCTTCTTCTGACGGCAGACGGTGACCTTGTCTCTTCAGTGTCTCCTGCAAGATTGGACGGGGCTGAAGTTGATCAAGGAGTCTCAGAATGTTCTTGGCATATTCACCTCTGTGGGGGTTGATCTCGCCGAAGAACTGCAAAGAATAGAACAGGACAATTAGTGGAATTGTGTAGACAAAAAATCACAAAACTCTGAGGACAAAAGGATTTTCTGACAATTCTAAAAACTGTGTTTTAAAAGTACAGGCAATGAAAATTGCCTCCCCAAACACCAAAGTAAATTTGGAAAGATATGGATTCCAATAAGGTTTCTCTGCATGTACCGGTTATCTGAAAGCAATCATATGACCAGAAAGGTCAAATTTAGCAGGGAAAATACTAAGGTATTCACGTAGAAAACAGAATGTAACAGACAAGTCTCGTAGGGTATATTTACAGGGTATCAAGTGAAGTCCGTAGATGGAACTCATTCTGTAAATTTGAGGGGGTGACATCAGTATTGCACACTGCACACTTTTTGGATAAAATTTTGACATGGAGTAATGTTGGCATCCATGTCGAAATCTTACCGAGGATCAAAGAGTTTAAGTGTGATGAAGGGTGCAGGCTGAAAAAATGTGAATCACATTTGCAGAAACCATACTTGTAATTTTCTTCTGGCATCTTTCCAAGAGACGCCTCTTTGATGTGTGAGGACACTCACCTTGTGAGCTGGAAAGCATTCATGTGGTGCTCGCCGGCTTGATGGGCAGTGGACATCGTTCAGCGTCACCCACACTGCGTCGGGTTCCAGATCTGCAAATGCTCCGAAGCTCTCCTTGGCGGCCGCCTGGAGTACGCCTGGCTGCCTGGCGCTCAGGTACGGCAAGCAGGCGGTGGCCATCTTGGCTAGCTCCCCACCTCCCACGCCTGCTTTGCTGCAGATGGGGCCGGCGCAGTGGAGTACGGCCAGCTGCAGTTTGCAGGCCGAGGTGTGCAGGTAGGCAGGCCCTGCTTTCTCGCTGATGCAGAAAGAAAACAAAGCAAAACTAAACACACTCCAAAGATCTGTTGTCACCTGGGAAGGACTTATCAACTTTGACATGCGAAAGTTGACAAGACGGCCGGAGGGACAACTGAGCCCAACTTTCTGCCACTGCATAATCCCCGGCAGAAAAATCGTACATTCATCTCCTAACAATGAAAATGCACACATTAGCATTACCAACCTAACAGTGACCATTCCTCTGTTCTTGTGCAGTTTAAGAAAACTCGATTTCACTGGGACCAGTATGAGCATTTTAAGCCGGAGTGTTCCTGATCCTAGCCCTAACACCCAAATGCCTACTAAAACTATTTTCCAGAAGGAGGTAACCTTATGTGGACCTGGAATCAGTCCACACGGGGTCACACAACCAGGACCTCCTGTGATCACAGGGCCGTGCTAGGCGTGTAAGGTTGGGACCACCCATAGTGGCACCAGAGCTGTGGGGACTACAGGTGTGTGACTGAATACACATGTAGTTCTTGTACACCCAAAATTCTTTGTGGAGACAAAATTTTTCTGATGAAAGAATCGGTCACTTCAGCGTGAGGCCAGTCTGGGTTTGTGTGCACGCACGGAGATCAAGCTGTTCAAGCTGCTTGCAGTCCCTGTAAAATTCACAATGAATTTGTTTCAAGTAAACAGTTCTCTTGGCAGTAATAGGTAAGATCAGCCCTCATCAACCACTATATGTTAGGATGTGTGAACAGTTTTCAGAAACAGTGCTGTATTCAAGTCCATCACAAGTCCCTGTGAGTCCCTGTATAGTTCATCACAAGTCATTCCGTCTTAAGCCAATTCACAAGCTGTTCAAATGAACTGTGACAAAAGCATTCCTTTGTCACTGTTCACCCGCACAGTGGTAGTTTAATAACTAAGTAAAATAGTAAACTTGTGGAGATGAGACGGCATTGAATTTGTAGACGCCTCGTGTGTATTTAATGTGGAGGTTCAAAAGAGAAGGCTGACAGATGGCAAGCTGTGAATAAAACAGGGTCACATCAAGCCCGGTTGCTGCTGCACGCGGTCGTACCAGAAACGGTTTGGTTGCATTGATTCATTGAGCAGAATGGTGTTGAAGTGATAAACCACGAGTTCAGTGGCTTGAACTCAGGTTTTTGGCCAGGCCAGGCAGGCTGTACCAGGACTTCTAAGCATCTCTCTCAGCCACTGTGATCTCCCTATGAGGATTTTGTTAACCGGTTCAGGGTGCCAAACCCCAGAGGTGAGCATAACACAACTGCTTGAAAAGCGCCTGTAGTTTTCGCAACTTTCGCGAAGTTAACAAGTGTGGCAGTTAGTTTTGCAAATTTAGGAAACCACACTTGCCAGTTTCAAGTGCTGAAATTGTTGCTCAAGTGCCTAAGTTTGTGCAAATGTGGAGCTTGAAGCCCCATAATTCCAAGGGTAGTCATCTGTGTGGGCCCCCGTTTACAGTAGTGATCACCAGATACCTACGTGAAGGTTGGACCAGCCACCTGCAGTGTTGTATACTGTAATTGATTGACACCTTCCCTGGCACCGAAGCGGGCCAGAAATTTAAAAAAAAGTCATTTGCCTCATGTATTCCCGATGAAACCACACCAAATTTTTTTTTCTGGAAAGGGGTGTACAAATTCAAAATTCAACTAACGCTTACCTTATTTTGGCTTGGGCTTCCAGGATGGACACCAGTTTGGGCCACACATCCTTAATGACTCTCTTCTGTATGAAATCTCCAGCGGTGTCCGCCATGGTGTGCAGTGTTTCACATGCCCTGCAGGTTACCAGCTGCTCGGTATCCTGGAAGCGTTGGACGAAGGCCGGCCACAGGCGGTGGATAAGGGGCAGAAGCTCGTCTGAAAGGGAGAACGACATCACATGGTTCTACAAAACATGCAGAAGAATGAAACGGAAGCCTTGAGATAAGGGCAGCTGAATCCTGTGATCACTGTGATGCCGGATCGGGTCAACGTACCCAGGGATGTGTCGTGACACGCAGGGCATTTAAGTACTTTCTGGCAAATTCCGTACATGGTTGTGCAAGAAGTTTCCACTATTTTCTGTTTACCTTGGTGGTTTCGCAATGCAAGGATGCCATGTTTTACTGTCTCAAGAACCTTCAGGCGTAGTCTTGGGTCACTGGATGACAAGAAATGAAGACATCTCTCCAGGACCTTCAGAATGGAAATGTAAATAACAATCACTGTGGATTTGGAAAAACAAAACAATGCAGACTGATAGGGTGCCCAGCTGAACATCTAAAATTATTTGTCATCCAAAGCTGGTTTATTATCAAGCCGGCCCATTGGGTTGATAATATCTGATTACTCCCGAAAACCCTCAGCATAGGGCTCGATGTTGCCTTTTCAGAGGAAAATATTGCTGTATGCACCCTGAGGGGTACCCATTTAGAGGCCTACTCCTGGGTGGAGAGAGGCAAGTGGGAGTAGAGTGACTTGCCAAAGATCACACCATGTAACAAACTCTTGCACTCAAACTGCTGACACTACTGTACGGGACTGCTAACCCCAACCAACAGGCCACACATCCTTGTCCAAATGTAAAACTTCTCTGGACTTGTGTTTTCAAACCAAGGAAATCAAACGGTTAGTATATTTCTTGTAGGAAATTTGATGTTTTGACAATCCAGTCTGGTTCCTGAGATATGGAAATACCCTTCCTTTTTTTGGCCATGCTTGAAACAACTTATGAGATTGATCTTTTTGCAACAGAATTTGCATTCTTTTTTTCAAATAGGAAAAGAGCACCCTCTATTGTTAAGGCAAGCTTCCATTAATTTTTGGAAATATGACCCCCCCCAAAAAAAATCCACACCTCCTTGACTGTCTTGATGTGCATGGGCAATGCCTTCTCCTTGTCAACCTCGTCCCCACCATCCATCTCCTCCCCGCTCGCCTGACTCGGATGCATCCCGGGATCGTCATCTATATCCTCCTCTCGCACGTCGCCCTCGGCGATGCGCTTCAGACGCAGGTGCTCCAGGAAGAAGTCGCCAATGGATTGGAGGGTGATGGGAAGATCGTCTGCGAGTTCGCGGTCCTGGCCGGCAGGATCTTTGTCGAGCAAGGGCTGCGAATCTTCTTCCGATGGCTCTGTTTTCTGTACAAGAAAAAAAATAGGGGCGGGGGGAATGTAGTGACCACACAGTATCACAATCAATCAATAGCAGAAACACGGTTAAATAGTACAAGTTACAGTACAAAATGTTGTGTCTGCTGGTTTCATGTTTTGGGGCTTAACGCTTAAGGAGCCCGGTTATTTTGGCCCATCTCACAGCCCCCCTGAGAACTAGGCCGTGCCGTGTTCAAACCTTGATATGTTTGATACTTGACTTACTTGTAGAGACACTCCTTATCATTACAACTGTCTAGTTTGAATTTAATCAGACATACGGCTTTGTTGTTACAGTCATTTGAAATTAAAGGCTATATGCGTTCCAGCTCACATGCATTGAGCAGGGGAGTGAAAAAGTGTACATTTTTGGCTGACCTGTCTACGAAAGAAATGGGAGCTGCAGAAGGAAGGAGTGTTCCATTTTTAAAAACTGGTTACGACTTGACCGCAAAAAGTTACTCTAAAAATTTATGACAAAAATCACTGCGGTAGTTGAAAATATATCTAGGCCTCTGCCCCCTGGCTCTTTTAGGGTTTACTCATGACGATTTGTTCATCTGAGCTAACTCTTGGTTATGACAGCCAAACTCACTAATGCCACGAGTGGTAATGCCAGATCCATCCACGTTGTGCCCAGATTCTGGAACCCCCTTGTACCACAACCCTTTCAATCTGTCGCCTAACCTTGTCATCACAGGGGTACCACCTGTAGATGGCCATGACGAGCGTCTTCAAGACGTCCATCACCGTGGCGGCAACTTCTTTGTGGTACTGGTCCAACGTTAGGAGGATCTGGACAAGACAGAAGACGGAATCGTTCAGACAATGAGTACAATGATGATAACGGAGAGCGCAAGGAGTCCACCAGGACTGGTGTTCAAGGCACTACTCACTATTACCCCTGCTCACTGGGCGCACAAAACAATCACAAATACCATCTCAGCAGCAATATTGCAACAAGATGCAAAGCGCGCACTGATCCCAACCGCAGCGGTACAGGGGACCCATCGTCTCATCAAAAGGGTCCAATACCGATGACTGTACAGAAGTAAGATCCAATGACCTACGCGCAACCAATCCCAATGACTGCGTCTTCGGTACTTCCCCACAAAAAGAGACTTCATTTCCGTTCATTAGCAAACAGAAAGAAGCTGTTATTCTTCTTTTTGATACCTGTCTGTTTGAAAATCTAATTATTTCGGTGGCCCCCTACCATAGAATTAGGCACAATCTTGTTGGTTTTCAGCATGGTTAGGGTTCAAGTTTCTATTGATTTCTTTAACCATGAAATGCATTGTCCGACTGGGCTAAGAGTCCATACTCATACAGAGTGAGTAACAAACCAGACACCTTTTATAAATGAAGTGTCTGTGTAGTTTCTTCTCTTTCCTATAAAAAAGAAAGACCTAGACAGAGCACCAGTATATTTTAACTTTTTCACTGTTGTTTTGCTATTTTAAAAAGGCATTTTGAAGCCTTCTCAGTTTTCATGTCAATGTAGTTTCCATATTCATAGCAAAACCGTGATGTCATTCCAGGAAGAAACTTCAGTGTTGTTCGGACTTGTGTAGAAACAAACTGCTAGAATTTGTCCTAGATTTCGTTTTCTTTGGTGATTCATTGTTGAGTAACCAACCATTTTTCAGAGCTGTGGAAATGCTGAGTTCACCATCAGAACAGAAAAAACCTACAAACTACACAATGTTTTCCCTGAGTGACAACTTAGCAGCAGCGCCATAATTAACAATGTCATGGAGAGCCAGCAAGGCCTCTTACGATTTTTTAGACTTAGTACAGCAAAGGTACAAACACAGTCAAGTCAGAAAGCAGAGTAACTGCCTTCAATGAGAAGGTTTATGGTGGTGGGAAAAATGAATTTACCTCGTCTATGGTGTCCTGAAGAAGAGGCAACATTTCAGCATTACTAACAAAAATGAAAGACATCAATTAATTAATCAATCAATTAAGAAAACTTTATGAAATGGACAAAATGCAATTGACATTGTCAGCTCCTTGCGTCTAGGAAAACCAAACATGTATTAAGTGCATTTAAAGCTTCCTGAATTCTCTGTGTTTTTAGAAGAACCCATTGGTGATTATGAACACAGAAGAGGACGGAACCTGTATTTTTGGAACATGCCTGCCATTGTCCCATAGAGTACAAATCGTAACATCATTTGTTGTAACATAAACAAATGGACTACTTTGTTCAAATGCTGGTTCTCATGCTGACGCCTTGTTTATTTATACATGTATATTAATTTACTTCTTCTTTACCCTGGGGAGACCTATCAGTATCAAAGCACTGTTTTCCATAGGTGCCCGGAAATTACAATGATTAACAATTTATTAATATTAATTTAGAATTACTCACCAAAAAAATTATTAAATAAAATCAAAGTCCAATAATGCACAACACTAAAAACAAAACATATGAGGAATAAATATAATTAAAACAAATTTAAGGAGATAATGAGAAGTTAGCACAGGAAACTAACAAAACATCAAAACCAAACTTTAAAAACAGCCAAAACGAGGCTTATGAATTACATGTAATGCATATTCCAAAATGAGTATTTAAAACTCACTACTGGTGCTTCGGTACTCTCACTTTTGACTGATATGTACCTGTGTCGGAGGGTGACTTGTAGAACAAGAGGGGCCTTTGGGTTCATCTCTAGGTGCCTCAGGCTGGACGAGATGGCGTCCACTAGGTAATCGGCATTGGAGCTCAGGAGAGCTGGGATGGTCTGGTATCCACAGGCTATGCAAATCTGTACCACAGTGCTGTAAGCTGTTTGGCTGATCGGGAGTAGAAAGCACCAGATTACAACCGTGTGTTCTCGAGTAACATTCTTGTGACCCGACATTTAGAAGTTGTTGAAGATCTATGGCAATGAGCCAGTTCGGTTTTGAGCAAAGTCATTTGGGAACAAAGCACATGCACGTGTCTGCGTACCACTGCGCTCATATGGTAGGCCTCGCTGATGAGTCCGCATGACGCGCTTCATTTGGACAAGCGCTGTTGGAATACTGAACTGCTTCAGTGTTTGACAGCACTCTTGAGCAATGAAAAGGAAGACCATTTCTGAGGGGCAATTTTTTGGGGTGCACGGGGATAAACAGAATTTTTGTTTTTGCTGGGGATGGTTTCAGATTGTGGCTGTCCGGCTTTATTCCCAACAAATTTGGCGCTAGACTTGTTTTTTGAGGACACTATTTTTCTTCAGCAGTAAGCATTATGGTGTGCTCTAGGAGCCCTAGAGGCCTCGCTCGACCTGGAAATCCCAAGTCCCAAGTCTCCAGCCACTCACAGAACTGTTAGAACATCCACTAAAAAGGACTGCTTTCGGTCATTTAGTCACCACGATCTTTTCAGAATGGCCTTACAAACATTTGTTGTTGTTGGTATTAACAGCATTCCAATTTACCTGATGACAGCCTTCTCATCTGCAAGTTTCTCGAGGACAGGGTAGAGGCAGTCCATGAGAAGCAGACTGAATGCCGGTCCTAAAACCTAGCAGAAATGAGATGCTGAATTTAAAAGCCACAATGCCATTATGACGTCAGATATTGCCATTTTAATCCTTGATTTGGAAGTGGCAATGGCTGTCCAATTTACTGCCATGAAATGGGCCTGAAGCAAGACAAGACACGGAAGGCAGACGGAGCGCTTCACTCTCAGAAGTTGAGGGCATCTCCAGGGCCAAATACTAAATGGGAATATTTGTTCTCTAGTGTCAAAGATTTATGCAAAATATCAAGTTTGTCAATTTTGAACCAGCAAAAACTACCCGTCCTAAACCATTTTTGCCTAAGGACAGGTGAACAGGTGGGTAGATGAGACACTGGCATCCTCCCCAAAATAACTCCTCAATCCTTCAGTTGTCCTGTGTAAATGGAAGACTTCCTAAGGATGTAAAACTAACGTTGGACCTTGTAAGAAATTTAAAATTATGGTGGAACAAAAATGTTGAGATGTCCTGAAAGTAAAGATAGCCCTAACATCATACTTGTTATTACTTCTTTCCATATAATTAAATAAGAGAAAATTTGATTGAGAAATTCTTCAAAATTCAAATGAATATACCTGGGCAAATGCCCCAATCCCCTCCAACAGCAGGCTAATCAGCAACACATTGCTGTTCAGCATGGCCAATGAAACATTGCCTCTCTCCTGTTGAGAGACAACCAGCCAATTGGATGTGTCCTTAGGAGCTGAGATGGCCTCTGATTGGCTAGGGCAGGTGGGGAGATTCCAGTGCATGGGAGATAGGTACTCTTGCAGCAAAGTTCTTGAAGAGAGACATCATATTGAAATAAGCTGGTTGAATAAAAGCTGATCTAAATTTGTATGTCACTCATCAGCCAGAAATTGTTAAGTTATTCTTGAAAAACCTCCTTGAACATCAATAAGAAACAAAAATCACCCTTACCGAACTGCACTCTCAATTTCAGTTGTATCCCTCAAGGCAGGACTGGCTGATCCTTCCCACGATGTCTTGTTACTGTCATCCAGTGGTGTCACCCTGGTACCCAGCATGATCTCATTCAGGACTAGGACCGCCTGTTTCCGGTGTGATGACGACTCATGGAAGAGACCCAGGAAGTGGTCCACAAGAAGGGTAATGTTTCCTGGGGGAAGAAATTATCACAATGACAGTCAATAAATGGGTGATCATAACACAATATCAATACTGGTGATTCACAAGCATTTGAAAATGTTTATACAATGTTCCCTCCCCCCCCAAAAAAAAGTGCGAGCAAGTACTGTCCATTTTCAAAATGGGCAGTGCTTATAACTAAAAGGGTTTTAACCACTTCCTGCCGGGCCATTTATCCATGTTGATTCTGCTGGGCTGGGTGATTTTTTCATTTTTTTCTGCTTTCAACATGCTTTAAAAAATTCATAACTTCATTTAAAAATAACTCTCTGGTGGCTATAATCTGACAGACGTCTACCGACACCCGAGTATTTCAGCAAGGCCTGGCACCTTCTAAAAAGAGCCCAGATTGTGCAGTGTTATCTAATTTTCTTTTGTTCCCGAAACCGGCACAGTGACGTCTTTTCGACGGGCCAGATTAGCGTGCAGCAGTATTGTATCACTCATCACTGGAGCCCCGGAGCACTGTCCACGCTGGTAATCTGCTCACACTGAATGCCACAAACAGTGGTATAATCTTTCAAAACAATGACAGATTTTCCTCTGCTACAGACAACTGAAAAAATGTTGGAAATTCCCAGCAGCTCGGTCTTTTGTTCCGAGTATGGTCTTTTGTTACAAGGCCCAGGTCCCTTTGTCTGATTTCGGGTACCCTGTCTGTGCATATTAAGTCAACGTCTCCGAACCGAGCTCCCCAGCAACAAGTGGTGATGCTCTTCATTTCATCATTTTTGCTTTTGGTGATCCAGAAATGTGCCTCAGTAAACTCAGGCACTCACAATGAGCCGCTTGCGAGTTAAATTTGAATAAAATCTGAATTTGAATAAAAATAAAATAAGGTTAACTGAGACACAAAGGTGCATGTTGAAGGTCTGTATTAAAACAAATTGATTGCAGCTACCAATTGACCCTAACCCCCTAGGGTGTATGTAAAATCATATTGAAATTGCAGGATTTGGGACTGTTAGGGTTAAAGGATTGTTTGCAGTGCAAGAGCAATGAGTATTTTCACTGAGACTAAACAAAACCAACTTCCCACACTAGGAAGGTGAAGGTGTGGTGACAATGTGTACAATAGAATTCAAACCTGTACCATGCATTCCAAGTAAATGACAGATTTCGATGATCGCCTTGTGGATTCTCTCGTCGGCAAACTGCTTGAAATGCTTTCGTCTGGCCGGGTACGGTTGGAAGGTGTCCACAGCACTCACTGCCGATTCTGCCACCAGAAAAAAAAAATCAATTCCAGCCAAGAACCCTCATCGGTTTCGTGAAGATAGAGAGTTCTGCATTTATGGAGTGGCCAGAAGATGAGCCGTTTTTTTCCAACATCTGACACTTGCTCCCACAAGAGTTTATTATCATCAATAGGCAAAAGGTCATGGGACAGGTACCAAAGAATGCAAGCAGACCTAACAGTGAATACAAGTTGTGTAATCAGCAAATGGGAGAAGTTTAATAAGTGATTCCTGTATTACGGTTTGGATTGTGGGCCAAGTACCTGCCTATGACATCACCATGTGATATACAATGGGATGAGGTAATATGCATTTTTATCACCTGGTCACATGATCATTCAGTGCCACTGAAAATACTGTTTCAAGATATGAGGCATAACAAACTCAAATTACAACACCTTGTTGCTACTCCATATAATACTTCCATCCTGAGTCACTTAACTTTGACCACTGATCTGCCTGTTCCCCTAAAGAACTACTTTCCAGCGACAGGGCTTCACTATGCCTTTTGCGAGTTAAATTTGAATAAAATGTGGTACACCGAGTTATCTGATTGCACATAACACAACGTAAATTCTCCAGACTAAAGACACTATTGCTCTACCTTCTGATTCTGGGCAAAGATTTTGCATAGTGACAAGTGACAACCATCTACGGAATTGACTGGTTCCTTTGTGCCCTTTTTACCCACTGAAAACAGTGTATTGGTGCAAGGAATCTCTTATTTAACTACGCAAAAGCTTGCCCGAATCACAAAGTATAGTAACAGTGTTTTTAGTATGGAGAATTCAAATTATCAAGTTCTCGTGAATTTAAAACACTCGGTGTACCAAGATCTATTCAAATGTAACTCACAAAATGTCTATTGCCGATGGAAACTCAAATATTTACCTGGACGAAGAGTTGCCTCTTCTAGAATCTTAATGTCCCTGAGGTCAAGCTCCAAGACTTGGAGGAGTGCTAGAGACAGACGCCTGAGATGGGCGACGGAGTGCAGCAGTGAGGATATCCTAGGACCTGGGTTATTAAAAGGGAGAGAAAATGGCGGAGGAACAAGGGTGTCTGACACCTGGATTTTTCGGGGTGGGGGAGGGGAGCACTCATTACTGGCAAACTGCTGAACCATTGACACTGGAAGGGGTCAGATCCGAAGTATTTCCAACAAAACCGGTGATTTTTATCAACTTTCCAGCCCTCTTTGTTACTCTCGCTTCTTAGTTTCTCTCTTGGTTCATTTTTTTTTCATTGTTTTTCAAGGGTCAATAAAAAATTTAGGGTTGCTGGGTTTTCCTGGGTGGGATTTTGACCCAGTATCTCCTACATACTTGTGCAGGTGACCTCATTAGCCAAGGCCAAAGGTTACTTTATTATTTCATTCCAGGCTGCCTTAGAGGCAATTACCGTTGAAACTAGCAACATACCAAGAAGTTTCAGATATCCAATAACCAGATTTAATCTTGCCAGCTTTGTAGCATCATCTGGAAAGAAAGAAAAGTTAATGTTTAAAGGTTGAGATGAAGGGATGCTCGAGAGGTTACCATTAGATCATTCCAAGAGGTTGGGGCACGATTTGTGACGGTGTCCATTGCTACGTGGGTTCCGTAAAAATGAACAGCTATTTCCCTGCATGTAGATTCCAATTTGACATTTTTGGTCCTTTAAAATATGATTTGACTTACATGGAATCCTCATTTTGACGGAGTAGGCTTAAAAAACCACCTGTGCTCGTTATCCTATGACAATTTTTGAATATGTAAAAATGCAAATGAGTGATGTACATAAATGAATAATTAATGATGCAAATGACATTACCTGCAGTCCTCATCAGCCGTGGCAGCGCAGTCATCAACGAGTGCAGGTTCTCCTCTAGGAGCTCTACAAGGGGTTTCCCTACCCCATCCCCTTCATCCTCCCCACCCATGTGTGCCTGGGCAAACCTCTCCAGAACCGCCTTGCACCGGGCGGCCACCTGGTCGTATTCATCGCCGACAAGAGACACCAGGAGCTCTAGGAATTTTGGAATGCTGGCCGACAGCGAACTAGAATGGATGAAACAGAAGGAGGTTAGGACCTAGAGAGGACAGTAGACAAGGAGGGCGTGCCTGGCATGTAATTCATGTCAACAGTTTGGATCCATAAGGAGCAAGTACAAACATGAAAAGGGTATGCAGGCATGAAACTTAGAAAATACGAAGAGGACGATGCATTGCCAAGGGAAGCAATGCCTTCAGGCTGTTCTCTAATGGGTCTCGAGCTGGATCAAGAGAGAGCGCTATTTCCTTAGCAACAGATGTTCCTTCGGTACTAACTGCGCATCGCTGGTTCACAAACGACTAGGAAACGCAAGGATTGCAGTCACATCGCCACCAACAAAATTAACACTCCTGACCGACGTGGCTCTTTTCAACCGATGAGGGGGTACTTCTGCCTGAGGCAGATACTGTTTGCGTACATTAATTTTAATGTTCTGTTTCCAGCACTCTCATTTGGAGTACTTTATCGGATGCAATGCTCCAATTCTATTACGTTACAACGTGGAAATCATTTGCAATTTGAAAGCATGTGGCAACTTATATCGTAACTGAAAGAATCAGTCTCCCCTCCAACTGTCTAATATCAAATGTTTCCTAAAACATTTAGCAGTAAATATAAATGTGCATACACAAAATTGGGCCTTTATTACTAAAACAAAACCACTTCATCTCCACATGTACCCATTTGTGAATGGTCAAGGCAAACAATTGTAGTAACATATCTTGTTCCTAGGCATACTCTCAGAATTCAACATTGTCACCAGGGGGGACGGAAGGGGTTTGCGCATGATGTGAGCACAACGATCTGTAAGCCTATTCCATTCATTAAAAGAGGGGTGTTCATAAGAAACAGTTTCATTTAAAGTTACAATCTCCAGCGTTTCCATTATCTACAAGGATTATTGAAGAACTTGTTCTGTTTTCAACATGCACACAAGCCGTTTGTTTCAGAAAAGGATTCCCATTTCAGCTTCTCGATCCAGTTATGAATCCTGCACGCGAACGCGTTTATAATGCACACGCTGCGCTGTGATCTCCTCGAATTAACACCCCTAAATTCAATGCATAACGATATAATTTGTAAAACTTCCACCTTCAACATTGAGTTTTTTCCTAAAATCCTTCCCTTCAACATGACCTTTATTCCACGTTATAAAAAACGATTGATGCGTCTCATTCAAATTTTGTCCATTGCTTTTGGGTATGCGTATAGTAAAATAATTCTTCACGTTTGATCAATACTTACAGCGCGTGGAGATGCAGCACGCACGACCAACTGTCACACACAAAAGCGCATGCGGGCAACGCTATGGCATATTGGCACGGCACGGTCAAAAAGGCATTGCAGGTAAATAAAATATCTCTCCCGAAGACAACTTTCATTTCGAAAATCAACTTTTCTGATACCAGTTAAAGTCCCATATAAGAAATACCGGTATATCATATAGGTTTAAACACTCTAATTCACAGTTGAAATTAATTATCAATTATCAAGCTGTTTGTGGATCGCGGTCCATCTTCACGCAGCTAAGAAACAAAGGATACACAATACTGAATGAGAAGAGTTTGAACGTCCCGGTAGGGGGCGCTTGTCGCACAACACCCTTCCGTCCCCTGATTGTCACCATATACGTTTTTAAATTTTTTACCCGGGCACATCCGAGATTATTCAAGATTATTCACTTCAAGACTACTCCATAATCTATTTCTCAATACCTTTTGCAACTGAAAAGAAGCTTCTCTGAAAATATCACCATTGCGAGGCGTATCTTCCAGTTGGGGTTAGTTGCCATGGCAACAATGCGACCAATCAGAATGTCCAGTTTCTTGGCAGTCGAGTCCACCCATTTGGATGTTCTTTCCACCCACAGATCTCTTCCTGGGCACTTGGCCTCACCTTCTTCCAATAGCGGGCATTTATTGTCTTCATTCGATTGGTTCGGAGTGTAAAGGTCATCCATCACCATGGCAACAATTTTAGACCAGGTGTGGATTGCCGCCTAAGCAAAATAAAGAACATCATTAACATTTCAAACAAGGATTGTACACATAAATTTCAATCATGTTAATTTTCCTCATAAAGTACTCTTTGTTTTAAAATAAACAAGGGAACAATTTGGGGAGAACAACTTGATGCAAAATGTCTGTAGCACTGATCAGAATCATTTAAAAATCCCGGAGACTTACGACTGTAACTTTCTGTTGTTCACAGGTGAACATGCCCATTGTACACAGCGAAGCATTCACAGATAAGACAAAAGAAGAGAAAAGAAAACAGTTTCATCTTTTAATCATTTATCTCAATTCCCACTTTCAACCTTTTTTACAACCATGACAACTGTGACCCATCCCAACAAAACGAGTCACAGGTCATCAATGCTACATTTTCGTGGAGATTTTTTTCCTCACATTTTGCACAACAGCAATCAGTAGAACTTTCTTATTTCTGCCCGTATAATGTCCATGTTTATTAGGGTACCAAACCTAGCCATAAACTGAAAGAAGAGCCAATGTTTCTCCCTAATATGCATGAAAATCAAGTAAGTTCAAAAGAGGCACTTGGGACTCATTTTAATGGTTCAGATCACAATTTACAAAGGATTCAACACAAGTTCATTTCAAAACTATTTCTAGCCAATACATTTATGAAGCTTTGAAAACAATTATAAATCAGACAGTGTTGAGGAAAAACGTTTTGCTTGACTATTGACGGCAAGAGACAGCATGTTAAATCCACATAACCTGGGCAATACCCAAATTTTTAAAAGCACATGCAATGACCGTACGTGTGAAGCATTTAACTATAATCGTCTTTTTCCCTGGAGTGAAGGCTCCAAAAATCAGAGTGGGACAGACATAATTTTCATGTAAGGGGATGAAAATCCCCCTTGCCCATGCCCTCCCCACTTCCAAGAGAGATGTAAGCCTTGCCCCATCGGCCCCTCCCCTCCACCGCCATTGTTGGAAATCAATCAAACTATTCAGCTATTTGTCATGTCCCCCGCGTCATGTCTGTATTTATCAGTATGTCAAGCTAAGCGATCTTTCTGTAGATCAAAATGAAACACTGAGACTGCTTCAACTCAAGTGGACAACACCGTAGTTGAAAAAGTCCACAGCTCGAGTTTAGGATGTGTCGTTGTTACCCTCCAACTTCAGTGCTGGGATGCAAACACGACTGAATGTTTAAATGGTGTGGCGATCAGAGGACAATCTTGGATTAGATGTTGATAAAAACCGTAGGAGATCATTTTGTATTTCCATAAGTAACATGCGGCAAAAGAACCTGTTTGTATTCATGGAAAAGTCGTCGAACAAGTGGGTGGACAGCACTGAATCACTTGGGACACTTGTAGCCGATGACATTATGGGAGATGTCAATTGCACAGAAAATGCTGATGTTTGTTCTTTCTGTGCAAACAGAACACATGGGGGGAATGGAATCAGTGTATTTTGTAGTCAACCGTTATCGGGCTATCAATAACAGCATTCTTTGCTCTTCAGTCGCAGTTTGATTTGGAGGAGTTTCTTTTAAGGATCTCCATGGAAGTTGAACTCTGATCGGGGGTGGGGGGAATCAATAGGCAGCTGTTATCAGGCTATCAAAAACAGTATTTGTTGCCTGTCGGTCATTGCTTGCTTTGGAGGAGTTTCTTTGAAGGATCTCCATGGAAGCTGAACCCTGTCGTCAGATCAGCAGACAAGATCATCTTTAATGTATTTACTGTATATCACCCGAGGTTTGAACTGTTGACATTGGCTGAACAAAGGTTATATCTTATCTTGTGTTCCAAAAAGTGTGGCACAGTAACAGGTGGATCACATGCCACAGCCCTGAGAGGGGTACGGAGGTTCTTACCTGACCCTGTTTGGTGTCACCCAGTATGACCCGGCTGAGCGCCAGGCTGATGCCCGGCAGGAATGAGGCGAAGCATGCTCTGGATTCCTTGATGGTGTTGCTGGCTAATTCTCCGCCTCAAGGAGGAGACAAAAAAGTTAAAATCTCAGCAGCTGAAGTAAGATGACAAGCCAATGAGGCAAATTGATTGGCTTGTCATCTGACTGATACACAACAAAGGACCCAACAACATAGTGCTTTGAGTCTGGGGGGATCATTCAAGCATCTGATGAGCACTGCGTTAACTGACCTAGGCCCTGGTTCAACTGTAATCTTAGCTCTGTTTCAACTGAATCTGGTCTTGGGCAAACGGATAATGTAGAAGAAGTTCACTGATCTGAGCCAATAATCGACTGGCTGTGGCAGTGCAGAAACTGATCATACCACAGGATCAATTGACCTGAACAATGTGCGCAGTTCAACTGATTTGAGTCAAGGGTTAACAAACTAGAGATCTTGGTCTACTCAAGAACTATGTCAATTGACCTAGCACTGGTTCTACTGACCTGAATTCAGATAGAGTCAACTACCCTGTCAAATCAGTCAGTGGAACTGAAACTGGGCCATATGACCTGAGCACTGGGTCAAGTAATATCAGGCCTGGGATGGAACAGGGTCAATTAAAAGGGTTGAAATGACCTGAGCAGTGAGTCAACTGAACAGAACGGGGTTAATAAAATCCATGTGCTGCAAGTCAAGCGACCCAAAATCTGGGTCAACTGACCTGCATTGCAGCTGAAGGAATAAGGCATAAGCCTTTTGCAAGTTACATTTGAATAACATCTGGTAAAATATCTAATTGCCCATAAACATAACAATTTGAATTCCCCAGACTAAAGACACTGTTGCTATGGAAACAAGTATTGGAACAGTGTCTTTAGTAAGGAGAATTCAAGTTGTTATGTTCATGTGAATTTAAAGAACTCAGTGTACCAGATTTAATTCAAATTTAACTCACAAATGGCTGATTGAGAACCAGGTTATTACACGGTGGTTGCCGCTGGGACAACTAACCTCCACACTGAGCAAGATGTTGCAGACACATCATGGCCTTGACCCTCAATTCCTTCAGTTTCTCGGACTCAGCCATTCCCAACAGGACGGAAACAGCATGGCCCGCGGCTGGAAGGAACTGCGGACTGTACAGACGACTAAGGACACTGGGAAGAAACAAAACAATCATTTCAACAGAGAACGTAGAGCAATTCACACTCCAAAGAAAAGTTTACCATAGCAAAACCAGGACGCATATCAGCGTGAATTGTGAAAAAGTTAGAATCGAGTCCGTCACAAGTCCTTTGGCAAGACCAGCCATAAATGACGTGGGGGGGGGAGAACATTGACGCAGGGATGATTTGGTCACAATTGGCTCAGATAGCTTGTGATTGGCTCCAGACTAAATGAACTGTGAGAGTCTTGAAGGGACCTGCGATGGACCGACTACGAATGTGCAACGTGTGCCCGTTTCAAAAATGATTTTGTGTAGCACAGGTATAAGGTGCTCAGTGAAGGTGCGGGCAAGAAAGACTCACAAGTCCGAAGCGCTCTTCAGCAAGTCCTCCAAGCACGAGACAACGGCCATCTTTAACTCCTCGGCTGGGCTTGAAGCTGAAAGGAAACATGAGACAACTAAAAAGGTCTGTACGCATTTATTTGGTGGGGGAAAAAAGCAACATGATCTATAATAATCAGTATGTTAAGTGTGCACTGGAAAACTGCCATTCCTCGGGTTACATTTCTCGTGGACATGTTCCTCTGTTTTGAAGGTTTCATATTCATTTCATTGCTCATCAAAAGGTTATAAACAATGCATTATGAGATCTTTTGCAAATCTTATTAGGTAATTGATGGGATGTGTGATTCTATTTGAAGTCTCCTTTTCAGGACAGATAAAGACATATTTAGTCTCCTTTCGAGCCACTCAGCAGTGGCAAATGCACACAAACCTCCTCCAACGTTGGCCTCCGGACTGACAAGAATACAGAGTGTGGAGAAGAAGTCAGAGAAGACGGGCCAGTCCCTGACCATGGTGCAGGAGAAGATCTTGCTGATGCACCCTAGGGCATTCTCGCAGCAACCGGCGGGCCTTTGGGAGATGAAGTACACGAAACACTGCGAATGTTCAACTGCACTTCAAACCACGAGGTTGTCAGAATGAGCTCAGAAAATCCGGCATGAACAGAGATTCTGTCCTTATCACCGGATATTCTGTCCCGGGACAGTTTCTCTCTAGGAAATATTGTCCCCCTCTGGGATGTTTTGTCCCCTGCTTCAACAGAGAATTCATCTACCCAAACCCCTTCCCCAGGATCTGTCAGACTGTCACCCACGTGAGAAATAGTTTTCCAACATCAAAAGTGGATATGGCATTTCAAATTCAGCCACACTGATGATTTTTCCAGGGGGGATGGGTTACCTGGACATTTTTCAGGGTGGGGAAACTAAGCACTCATCAGTAGCAAACTGATTAACAGTGGACGGGGGTATTTATGGGGTATTTTCAAGCAAATTGGTGATTTTTCATCACGTGATCTCATGTTTTTTTCCAGTTTTTTCCCTTTTCTTTTGTTTTTTGGGGTGGGGTGGGCATGTGCACACTCATCATGCCAAATGGCTGCCTGGCTTGACAGCCATTCCTCTGATGTAATCAACACCCTTGACGGAATAACAATGTGCAGGCCTACTCCGAGAAAAGAATCTTGATTTCAAACTGGGACACAGCGTAAAGCTTTCCACATCTGCCGACAACTGATCAAAAAGCAAAGCTCATCTTGACCTTATAACAACTCTACTATTCTACCTAAATGCTGTTTACTCTTACATTTTCTTGGGCTCTCGGAGCACCAGGCGAAGCGGGAACAGAAGGTACTGCTGGAGAGGTTCAAGGGTGCCCTCGTCCATCCCCTCCAGGAGAGTCCTGAGCTGCTCGACGGTGCTGTTGGAAGGCTCCTTTGACAGCCTCACGCATAGGGGCCGCAGCCTTTCAAACGCTGACTGCGTCATCTTTAAGAAACTACCTGCAAGGCGCTGAAATTAAGGATGTTCCACTGACGCGTGACTGAAGGTGAAACTTTGATTTGTTTCAAACCAATCCAAATCCTACAAATAAGGCATACTATTCGTTAGGCACAAATTCATGACCACCAGAACTGTTCAGACGACAAATCCCAGAGTTCTGAGCAAAGTCAGTACTTGCAGGATATTTTGAGTATCGATCTCTTCTCATGAAAATGAAGATGACGAAGTCAGACATGTCGGAATGACATAACTATGGAACCAAATGAATCATTAATATAAAACTACCAGCGTAAAATTATTAGCCTGGTTCAGTTCCCCAAAACACTCACCATGATAAACAATTGACACAACAATATCTTGAAGTCATAGTTATTAATAAATAAGGTCTCGTGTCAATAGTCGATAGAATAACAAATAACATTAACTCAGGTTAACGTTTTGTCAGCTGGTCAATAAGGCCCTAACATGCCTAGCACATGTCAATCTTGAGAGCTATTCACTGCCCTATGGCTGGGGCTAAACATGCTTCACTAACAAGAACATGCCTAAAAGGCCATGAGAATAGAAGCTGTAGATTCACATCCACTGCCAGCTTGTACCAAAGCCACCTCCCCCCAAAAAAAATCATGAGGGGCCTATAATTACAAAAATTTCATTATTCCAATTTGTAACTTAAGACAAAACCACAAAAATACATGTAAGAGTTCCAAATTTTCTAGTAGCTGCATAAAACACCGTATTTATGCATTTTGTTCATACTTACATGAAGTGCAGTTTAGACAGCTTTCGTATGTTTAAGTGTCATGCTCCCAAGGCATACAAAGTGGGAGTGTGAGGGTTGCCCCTAGCCGTTGATTCCAAAAAAGAATCAATGGCATTTCTCTCAGACTGAGTTGGACATTGATACTTCTGATCCTTATTGACCTGATCCATGAACTTATGAAGGGCTGACCGGATGACCACGCCTACATGATGATGATACATGATGCAGGCCTTTCTCATTCCTTAGACCCGTAAACAGGGCCCTACATGTAGAATAAAGAAGCATACATAGGGCCCTATTTACGGGTCTACTCTTTTCTCAGCAAGGCCTTTGGTCATCTTGGTTGTAGGTTCACTAGCACCAGTAGGCCTACTAGGCCTAGATGGGGCGGCATGGACATCCGGGACTCTTGCAAAATGGTGGGTAGGCCTGGCAACCGAGGAAAACAACTGTAACAAAGGCGTGTGTATATGTACATGTAGGTACTGATAAAAAAAGAATGTGTAATCCAATCCTTTGACTAGCTGGTGCACCCCTACGTCACCATGGCACAGTTGCGGTTTTCATCGGTTAGGCCTACAGTAGGCCCTACCCAGTACCACCATTTTCATGATTTTGCGAGAGTCCCACATGTCTGCGCCACCCCATAGGCCTCTTTGAATGACTTGAAATTTATGAAAAGTGTCTATACTTGGACATGTTGGAGGTTACTCGGTCGAAAACCATGATTGAAAACCGCCGCCTAGCGCCTTTCCCCTATTTGTTCCTTGCTCTATACCCCTACCCCCAGAACTGTGGGGTCCAACGTCCACCACGGGGGAACCTTTCCCCTACATGAACTGAGAAATGAAAAAATGCCTCGTGTTTTTGGTAAAATGTTAGGACGTAAATCTACAAGTACAACTTCCACAGTCACGACAGTCACAGCCTAGCGTTGTTTTTAATACTTTTTTATAGGCCTAATGACTTGATATGCTTGACCATGTTGACTGTGTCACTTTGAAGATCTTTTCCTTTGAAAAACTACAGAATCTATCAGACTATCTTGGCATTCCTTTCGCCTACCTTAAAAAATTAAAAAGGATCATCCAGTCACTGAAGGCCATAATCAGCGAGAAAACTTGTCACACAGGCATATGATCGGAGTACATGAGTTTTGGATAATTTAGTGGGACCGCAGAAAGAAGAGCGCCCTCACACAGACAGTGCGGGCAAAACACCGTTCTAAGCAAAGATGGTATAGCGCCGCTGTGTTTCGCGGAAAAAAATTGAGGAGCGTGTAGAGGTCTTTCTGAGGAAGGATAGGTAGATATGTACTTGTTAGGGAGGGAGATATGTGGACAGCGTACGAGAAGTTTATCAAGATTTGATGACTGAACCTGGGAGCAAGCAATGTGGACAGGGTGGTGAAGATCGACTGTTCTTCGGAAAATGGGTGGGACGGATCTGTCAGTAGGCTAAAGAGACTGCCCAAGCAGATTTTGCCAGAACAAGGCATGCTCCTCGAAGCCAGGGCGTCGGCCCAGATGCAGTGCTCAGCTGAGATAGCCCTGCTATGTTAACGTTGTTTCCGGATGCAACAATGAAGTGGGGCTACCACTACGGTACTTACGGTGTGGCACTTGCGTCTGGCAAAATGCTAACGCTTGGGCTTCGGCGCATCAGGAAGTGCTGAAAGCAAATTGAACGGATTTCAAGATGTAATGAAAGATGTTGCGAAGCAGACAGAAAAGAGGTAGTAGGACTTTGAACGAAATTGTTGCATTGATAAAGGAAGTTGTAGAGGGATGGGACAGGATTAGTGCAGAAGAACAAGAGAGTGTGAAAAGGATGAACCACTTTTTTTTTTGCGGCATGCATTTTATGGTGGGTTTGGCTGACCAGGCAAGGGTTTGATTAAAGGTGTGGGAGAAACAGCTGAGCAAGGGGTGTATGGCTGGAAGAAAGGGGGTCTGAAAGAGGCTGACATGATTGCGACGGATCTGATGGGACGAAAGGTTGAATATTTGTGGCTAGATGAAGATGGTGAGCAGATATGGGGTAAAGTGAGAATTCTTAGCGTTGGAAAAGATGGACTGTATGATATGGAATATAGCCAGTCGGAGTGGATGTTGAAGATGTGAATGACGACTGGCAGTGTGAGGTTTTAGCTGATCCGTTGCTAGAGGATTACAAGAAGCTAGAGGTAAAATTTGTATGAACTACTGGCGTAAGAGCACCAATGATGTTCGCTACTCGTATTGCCAAACGAGAGAAGTACCAGTCCCATTGTTTGTACACATATGTACTACCTACATGTGCTCGGACCCCAAAACTTAATGTTCTCAGTAATCAGAATTTGTAAGTACTCGTTACCACGAAAACCTAACTGTGACAAAACAAATTTGTTTACAATGAGGCGTGGACCTTATTAAATCTTGTGCGAACTCGCATATAATAATTATATAGCATGTGGCAGAGATCTTCTTTTTGATTGATGAAAAACAGAGAAGTGGATCACATGCACACATTTCCAAAAGTGGCATAACTTTGAGATTGAGTGCATTGCTAAGAATGTAACTTGTTATAACAGCATCAGTTCATGACTTTTTTATCTCGGGGGGGGGGTGTCAGAAAATGTCGTGGCCTGATATGCATAAAAGCTTTCTTCAAATTTAAATTTCTTTGCACCTGCACTCGACCCAATTCTTTAAATTCTGTGTAGTTTATTATGTTTTTCTCAATTAAGTTGTTTTTATAAAGATAGTTCCAGTTTAAATTGCACAGTACATTTATTTGTTTCATGTAGTTTATATAGTACTTTCTGTTATATGTAGTGGGGAAGTGTGTGCATCGCTTCCTTTTTCTGAAGGAAAAGGACCGGTGAATTGTCTTGACCGATGCTTCTTGGTTATGGAGAACATAAATCATATGCATCCTGCTATGCTTTTAAATACATGTACTAGTATAGTAACAAGGAATGGAACTGGAGTTTCACTTGTTGCTTTATTCCCACAATTGCTACTTTTATTGAAGAATAGTTCATGGGAAATTTGTAAAAGGCACTCCACAAGGTACTTAAGCACAAAATTTACTGTTGAATGACCTTGATCCAATCAGTGATAACCTATAGTGGGCATGAAGCTTCCAAATTATTTTTGATTTTTGCACTACCCGGGATTTTTTTTGTCTTAACAATTCATAATTCAACAAGGTACCAACAATCAGCAAGATGCACGTGGGTTGCCTTTTCTTAATTTATTGGAAAGGAACTTAAATGATTAATGACTTTGGGTTGGCCAACGCAAGCAAATGCCGGAAACATCAGCACCAGTTCCGGTAAGAAACAGTCTGAGTGAAGAATTATCACTGGTCATTCAAGTAAGCAACAGCAGTTGAAGTCGATCGATACAAGCAGTCGTCAAAATTGAAAAAAGCCCTCTATCAAGGGCCACACATGTTCCCAAGAGAGACAGAGCTGATGTCTGTCCTTATCAGTCATTGCATCTTGTAATTATCAAGACTGACTCGAGATTTGTAATTCCCATCTGGTGTGCAGCGATTCAGTTCTGTAGACTGGAATATTCAAGACTCAGGTAAACAATTTTGAGTTTAGCTTGACCTCATCATAGTTACTAGCTTCTTTATTTCAAAATTTATAGTGAATTTCAAATGCAGTTTAATACACAGTGAAATTTATTAGGGGCAAACCTCTGTTTTCAATGTGGTTTGTAAATAACGATTTAAGCAAATTTTCCCAAAGTGATTTCTGTGAATTTGGTTGCGAGGCAACAACTTGTTCCGAAGTGGATACTTCTTAACGCTCTGTAACTTTGGATTACCAGGGTCAATTTCGGTAAAACAAACGCAGCTGGCTTGTGGGAAGCAGCTCTAGGGTTTCCACCACAGTGCAAGGCCTTGGCTTAAAGCTGAAATTGGGATCGTCATCCGAGTTGTAGCTTGCCACACCACGCGTAAACCGTGGGCGCCACTATCTTGAATAAAATTCTGCGATGGCTGTTTTGAGAGCAATTATACCTTTCGGGCAACCGAGTATAGGGCTAGGGAACTAATTTTTAAGAAAGAAAACGTCAAGACACGTTTAACGCTTTGCTTTTATATAATATAACAGTTCAATAAAATATATTTAAATAATAAAATGTCAAATGATTGAAATTGTTTCTAAAATAAATTTACAAAGAAAAGAAAAAAGTCTTAAACTTGAAAATAACAAGCAGCTGTTACTCGGCGCCGATACTTGAGAAAAACTGGTTACTATTGGCGAAATGGTTAAGGATTAAGGATTAAGGTTAAGGATTTAAACATCAAACCAAAACGACCACTGGCAAATAAAGATGCTCTCGTTAATTATTGGCTATGGCCACCTCAAAGCCTATTCCCGTATTAAACCTTGTATTATCATAATCGTTGAAGCCCACTTTATAATAAAACAACCCTAAAGATGCGATGACTTTATCCATTATCACCCTGAAAGCACAGGACCACACTGGCTATATAGTTTCCAATAAAACCTAAATTTTTCATTTAATTAAGTTTAAATGATAAATCTGGTGGACAATGTGCTGATTACAGCGTGCCAATGCCACCGAGTTTAAGGGATATTAGTTTCAATTGCTGGGTATATTCATCAGCTTTTAAATTTAAATTAGAAGTATTCACAAACAATACACTTCGCAACAGAAAGTTTCCACTGGTAAAACCTTCTTTTGCTGATTTTTTTTCAGGTTTCAGCAAAGGTATGTGCCATGCAGTTTTAACCTTAAAATAGCTTGGGGTGAATCCACCGCAACATTACATTTTCTCCGGTATAGAGGGTTTGCATGGTTGCCATCTTGCAGGCCAGAAAACATGCAGCGTGAGCACAAAGGAGGTTTCCCCTTGGAACTAAAGAACTATACCGTGCAATATGGCTTCCACGCAAAGCCTGTATTCTTGCGGTGCGTTCATTCCCTACACAGTGTCTTCAGGATTATTTTTCGGGGTAAAGCTTTACAATAATTTTTAACATTAATTTTGTGAAAATCAGATATAGGCTACCATTCTCGCGAAACACTTATTTTGAGACAGGTCAATCAAAACCTGTTTCCTTTGGCGTGCTTAAGGCACGTTGGCGTACACACGTTAGGCTGTGAAGCTTCAAATATAAAGACCATAAAGAACAACACGCCGTGTTGGATTAAATTGAAACTACCCATGTCAAGTTTCAAAGGGGTTAAGTGGGTAACAAGTGAATTTTTGGCCCGTGAGATACTCCAGCTCTTAATTATGATACCACTATTGGCTAAATAAGGTATGTCGACACAACAACAAAAAGGTTGGGGGTTCGGCCGAATTTTCGTTGGGTGATAGGGACACAGCCCCTCACCCTTGTCGCCAGTCATCTCGGTACGTCACTTGTTGATCCAAACCTCACACTCGAGCCTGTTATGAGGGGAGGTCCTCAAAGTGACAGAGATAAGCCCCAAAGCGTAGTGAGTCGAACCATGGAGGAATTCAACACGGACCATTTTTTTCCCATTTTGAACTTAACAGAGTTCTGGGCTACTGAATACAGTTATAGTAAACGGCTCAGCTGGTCAACCCTTTACACAGTGTCCTACCAGGGATGCTATCCGTCTTGTGACCTCAGCTGAACCATTAGTAGGTACTAAGATTTTATATGTTTGTCATTGATCCCCTCACACAATGTGTTACCAGTAATGCTCCTCATCGTGTGACTCCAGCTGAACCCTGAGGTAGTAGGTACCCAGAGGTTTACAAGTTGGTTATCCCCTCACACAATATGCTGACAGGAATGCTCCCCGCATGTAACCTCAGCTGAACCCAGAGTTAGTAGGTACATGTACTAAGAGGTTTACAAGTTGGTCACAGATCCCTTCATACAATGTGCTACCGGGAATGCTCCCCACTTGTAACCTCAACTGAACCCTGAGCTAGTAGGTACCAAGAGGTTTACAAGTTGGTCACCCCCTCACACAATGTGCAACCAGGAATGCTCCCCGCTTGTAACCTCAACTGAACCCTGAGCTAGTAGGTACATGTACTAAGTAGTTTACAAATTGGCCACCCCCTCACACAATGTGCTACCAGGAATGCTCCCTTTCATGTAACCTCAGATAAACCCTGAGCTGGTATAAGTACCTCGAGGTTTACAAGTCAATCACCACTTTACACGTATGTTACCGGGCATGTTCTCCCTCTTGTTATTTAATTAACAAAAAGCTTTAAAGAAAAGCTCGTTTTGCTTGTACTTGACCTTTTACAAGTTGGTCACCTTCTCACACTCTGTCCGTGTGCTAGGTCTGGCCTTCCAAGTTTACGTTAGCTCTGTGTTGGGTGTACCGTCGTAAAAGGTTTTAGTCTCCCATATTAGAAATAATCTCATACAGAAATAATATGATTAAAAATTAAGCCAAACCCAGTGTAAATAAATCTTAAATAGGTATAGTTTTTGTTGTAGGAACAACTTGCTGTAATATAAAGAAAAGCAACTTAGTGCGGGCTAGACATGCAAGACCTCCGTGAAAAATTGATAAGACACTCATAACCGAACTTAACGTTTAACTTCTTATGGATTTAGCATTGTTTTGCCCATGTGTATTCTCTCACCAATGGACTAGACTAAAAAGGACAAAATTGGGTCGCAAGGCCTGCACTGTGTCACATCTAAGCACGGAGTAAAAATCATGTCCTGCCTCAAAGAGAAGTCGTTGCCAGGCTACGAAATGTCCTGTCTTGTTTCAGCATTCGAACCCTCACGGCCTAGTTCGCTCTGGTGTACCGTGGCAAATCAAAAGTGCCTTCCCCCCCAGCACCTCAAGGTGGCAGTGAACGTCCGTGGGCGTTGCTGGGAAAGGGGTGTCCTTCTTTCGTAAAAGGGGGGGGGGGCAGGCAAAGCACTCTTGCATCGGAATCTGTTGTTCAGAGATTGGCCTACGTCTTCGCCGATTTGAAACACGCAAGAATACATTGACAGTAGGCGTAGCCGTAGCTCTTGAGACACGTTCCGGACGGGGCCCAACAAATCATGACCAGTAGAGTGGAGTCAATTCTACTTTTTTCCACAGACAAATCTCTTCTCTTATAGTTTCGTTTCATTCCCTGGTTCTTTCCTTCCCGATTTTGTGACATGGAGGGGGCGGGGTCCTCCTATCCATGCAGACCCACGTATAATAGTTTATAATTACCTTACTTGAATGTTGTTTCTGAATGTAACATTCAGACTGTACTGTAAAATCTCTGATAATGAGTACTGACTCTAGTATGCTTGTTAGTGGCTCGGTCCACCAGCGCATAGACAGAATAAGCAAACATTAGAGTTTGAACTTTCTTTTGGCATGCACCTGCACAGGTTCACGGACGTTCTTCTTGAGTTCCCCTAAGATTCGTGTGGAGCGCCTTCCCTTGTTCTCCTTGTACTTGGTGAGGAGCCGCCGGAACTTCTCCACGGCCACCTCGCTGGTGAAGAGCACGCGCTCGGCGTGGTCGGTGACCACAGCCCACGTCTGATCGATGTGCTCCTCCGTCGGGTCCGGGTGGCAGACGGCGAACCGGATGACGAACTTGCCGCGGAGGGAAGTGGGAACCATGTGGGCTTTGCCGGACTGGTTGATCCGGCGCAGTAGTGTCTCCGTCAGGTTGTTCTGACCCTATACAGGGAAGCGAAAGTTGGTTACTGTGACTTCCAATTATTTTTCAGATTCGTGAAACTCACAGTGACTGAAGCATATCAAATAGAACCACAATGTTAGGGTAATTTTTCTCAGTATATTCACCCCCAGGTCACAAAAATTCACACCTAAATCGATTTTCTTCCCCGTCTGTAACGAGAACCACCAGCTATACGTTCACGATCCATGAAACCGTCGGAGGCAAAAGGTTTGCCTGAAGACAGCAAGTGAAGAAGTCTCCTTAAAATGTGCATTGTTGCGAGCTCCTCTTTTTTGATGTTTTACATACCTTGAGCCGAAAGCAAACCAGCCCGAAAATTACGTCACCAAGCACCTCAAATCTGTCATCTTGCTGCACCAGAGTCTCGAACCGTTTGGCCATGACCACATGCTATCAACCGCACAGACAAAGTGACAGTAAGTAACTTGCATGCATCTTTTCGTCGAGAAGTTTTCTTTTATGTGATGTGGTGCGCGTTCTCTGAGCGAAGGACGGCTCATACTTGGCGCGAAAGCGAACGCCAAATAATGCGAATTAGGGTGGGCAAAAGTTCAACGCATTTCAACTCCAGCGAAATTCTGCCGCAAATCTTTCGTGACGTCAAATTCGCGCCGCAGTCAAGTTCTTCTGAAGTATGAACCGGCCTTCACGCGCAAACAGATACTACGAACGAAGGAGAATGGTGTATAATGTACTAGATTTGTTTCCAATACGTCTCGCTTCGGCCTACCGATCGAATGTAACGCTGCAGCCCTTCCACGCCGTAAGTCCTGATGACAAACCAGAGCTTGAGAGAGCGGAAGCGACGACTCAGGGGAATGGTCCAGTTCTGTAGAAGGGGAGGACAGATACCAGTCAAGCCGACTTTGATCGAAATACTCAATAAGACCCGTGACAAGCTTGACTGTAGTTACACATTGTGGTGTCGATACCGATTATGTCGGCTGGGTTAGCAGTTGTGACGATGACGTTGGTGACAATGGTGAGAAAATGGTGACAAAATCAAAATGATGGAGTTGGTGATGGCTTTAGGGTTTATGTTTACGGTAGCGACAAAGACAAAGGCACCGATGTCACGGATAAAGTGGAGATCATTAATATGACGGGGACAGTGTCGAAATTGGTGGCAGATTAGAGACGGTCATGCTGATGATGCTGAAAATTGGAAAGATTGTCATTTTGATGACCGCATTGGAGTTGACAATGAACCCGAGGGGAGTAATGCCTATCATTACAGGAATTATGAGGATTGGCGAGGAGAATGTCAAATGACAAAGACAGCGATCATGACAACGATGACAGTACTTAATAGGCCTTCATACCCTGTAGTCGATCGAATGAGCTTCGTTGTCGTGCTGGAGATAAACCGGGTTGACGGTCAGTGCATTCGTCAGTGCATGCTTGTCTCGCACCCTTGAAAAAAATTGAGACAAATTATAAATGTGCAGAATCAATCTTACAAGTAGAACTCAGATACATTTCAACATTACAATTCTCATTTATTCATTGCTTTCTCAGTCAATCAGTCTTTATGCATTCGCCAATTTTAACAAGCTCATTGAACAACATTATTATTTGCAAATAAAATCTGACAGATGACTGGTGGTCAAAAGTAAACACAGGAGACATTTTACCAAGAGTGAAACTAGAATCCAACAATCAGTAGAAATTACGAAAACTAGACTTTTCTTCTCTGGCAAAATGAAAACGAAGGCCCTGTGCGGCATAGCACAGTGGTATGAACGACTGGTAAACTTTCACAAGGGACGAACAGCTGTAACTTTCTCCACCTTCCCACGAGTGACAAACGAACGAGCAAACATGAAGCACAACCGTACCACATCACTGAACAGTCGAAGTTCACCATCATCCATTTGTTTGGGTTGAAATTAAATGACGTCACATACTATAGGAACCAAAGTAAAGAAAAGAAAATAGCCACATTACCAACATGCAGTATGAATTCAGACTTCCCTTTTTTTCACAATAGAGAGAAGTCCTAATAGGCGTAATTGTTTTACAAAGTTCAATATACGCTTACGCATTTGACTTTTGTATGACCAGGGGAGTTGACCCCATGGATTGGGAGGGGGCGGTATAAGATCACTTCACGTTTTGACTGGGGGGTGGGCTATTAAATTATCTCCCACTTTTTAGTGGTGAGAATAAAAAGGCAGATTTTGGAGAATTTTTTTTCTTGCTCCCAACAACCAGAACGTTTTCAATAGTACCGGAAATGGCTGAAGAGCACAAAAACACAAATACGTCGATTTGATGTAATGTTGATAGATGTAATAAGGCCCTATGCACGGTCCTAGATCTAATAACATGCACATCTGTATCATGAACAGCGCCACCTGGTTCCGAGCAGTGCCCAGTAACCCCCCCCCGCTTTATAATTTCAGGCAAGCTTTTGACTTTAATATAAGTCATCCACCGCCGCGCCCTGTCAACGGCACAGATTTTACGAGTACGCCACTTCGCGAGACCCTTTCCTGTGCGCCAGGTAAATGGTAAGAATGGGGACTATCACGTGATGGTGAATAGACAATAAAGTGAGAATTCGTCCACTGATCATGCATGACGTGGACGCGGTATTGTACAAAATTCCATGTTCCATTTCAGCCATCTGTTCAACGGCTGGTCCGATTTTTCCAGCCTGGGCTGTATACCTGGAAACCACGCAGGAGGTACCGAAACTCCGGGCAGATGAGGGCGTTGCCACCGTAGGCGCCGTCCACATGCAGCCACAGGTTTCTCTCGGAGCACACACGGCCCAGTCCCTCCACATCATCGCACGCGCACACGCCTGTTGTACCTATAGTAGCACAGACCTGTTGAGGTTCAGGTAGGGAGGAAAAACGACGAAGATGAGAATTTGAAGACAGATGTGGTGCTTTGTTTGAAAGAACACGGTAGGACAAGACCAGATCCGGGGTTGCAATGAACAAAATACAATGAAGAATTATACAAAACTATCCGCACGGATTCTTAATTGTGCTGCCGGTTGTTATTAAAGATAGATCTCGGTTCACGCCCAACATGCTTTTTCGGTTATTTGCTCAACTCTGTCAGTCTTAAGGTCGGTTCATTATTGGCGCGAAACCGGCCTTTAAGCTAATTACAATCAAGTTAGTTTTTACGGTGTTGGCGGTATAAATTGTGCCCGCATTAGGCCTATACGACCCTCAGTCGAGCCGTGGTGCACGACTTCCTCGTGAACGGTTGACAAACACCAAATAACTAACTGTGACAGCGATTTATGGATGATAAGATCGATATATAATGAACAGAGAAGCCGTCACTCACTTGGTACATGTGTAGTATACATCCCATGCATTGATCGCCCTGAATGAGCAGGTGTGACTGATGCACATGCATTGCAAGAGGCCCAAATAAACCATAGAGGCAGAAAGTGGTGACCAGGGCCAACATAAATAGTTGTCCATGGCAGTACCAATATGTAAAAATCCTATGGCCATCACAAGATTTATGAAATTACTTGCATAATCAGACCTAAAATAATTACAGTGGGGTGATTATCAGCATTATTTCCTGTTATGCAGGGTTCGCCTGACCCGTTTTGAAAACGTATACATTTTAATAGGCCCATCGTAGTAATCTCTTTCCAAGCTTTTACCATTCATCCAAATGTCTATCAAATTAAACGCTTTCACACCCAATAGTCATCCTATCTGCGAAACTGTCCGTTATATCCCTCCGCATTCCATCCTCATCACCACAGAACGTGTAATAACAAGGGCGGAGAAATACCTTTTTTGTCCCCACTGCATGCACTACTGAGCTGGTGAGGGTTGCTTTTCAAGGGAAAGAGATTTCCCCTATAACCCCCCCTTCAACTCACAAGTTGCATCAATGCCGTAATGTTAAACAACCAACGTCTCCCTGACCGCTAAAAGGGTATAGCTGTAATCAATTTGTTTCAATTTGAAACCAATTAACCAACTTTCAAAACGCACCCGACCTTTATGTCTCAGATAACAGTATTTTCAAAATTTGTTCCACTATTTTCACGAGTGCTTTACTGCCTTTTGGCTTTTATGCTAAAAAATATTCATGAATATTCCATATTCACGAGCAAAACTGTGATGTCATTCCAGGAAGAAGGCCTCAGTGTTACAGTGATTAAAACACAAAAGTCCTGCAGTTTTGCAGTCTTTGCTGAACTGAATTTTCTCTTCTTTGCTTTTAAGCTATGTGGAAAGCAATGAGCAAGTATCAATCCCCTTCTCAAGAATGCTTTGACAAAGTATATTCTGGGTTCATGACTTCAGCAGAAAACGCTCTTCACTGACTTTCGTCTTCCCGGATGACGTCACAGCAACGCCGCGCTCAGTTGTCCAAAAAGTGTTTTAAAAAGAGCACTTTTCACTGCATTTAACCAAGAAGGAATAAAATCGTTTTCATGCATTGGAGAGGAGTACAAAGTTGCCGAAAAGTTGTGTCTAAGAAAAATTCATTGCAGCTATACTTAAAAAAAAAGAAATCATTTTCAAAGATGGAGACAACAAAGAATTACTACTTACAAAGAACGGCACGAGACCTTTCTCCACATCAATCTAATAAAGAAACGAACAAAAGCAGAAATCTAAACGTATCCACAAGCAATAAAATACCTGACCAAAATTCCATCATTTTGTAGGACTACAGCAGATAACGTCTTGGAAAAGTCGAGGGATTCAGCTTGGTAAGTGTGTCTGACCCAGACTCCTCCGAAGCTCCGTACCTGTATCGCTTTCCGCAGTGTTTCCCCTCGGAAAGCATAATGGTCGTCCGTCAGGAGTTTGCGCTTCTTCACGAAGGCGATGTTGGCGGCCTTTTCGACCGAGGAGTGGGCCTAATATCGAGGGAGACAACGGGACCACGATTATTTACCTAGATCTCACCTCACGAAAGTGTCATTGCTATTTAAATCGGCCCATCATGCCTTCTGTTAAACATTTTATGTTGTGCCAAGAAATGAGGGCAAAATGATACCAGAAGTTTGGACGTCTTTGTGTAGGTTGAAAAAGCCCAGAAACTTTACAGAAACATCACAGAAGAAAAACGTCGATAAGGGTATAGACGGTATTCAATGAGGGCTTTGTATTTTATTGCATCAAGAAACGAGGACAAGATGACAGGAGACAGAAGATGACAGAAGGTCTGGGTGTAGACTGTGAAGCTCAGAAACTTAGAAAAATAAAGGTAGATAGAACCGATGAAGGCTGCATACTCGAAACTGCGCCCGAGCTAGCATAGTACAAATTTGAAATACGACATGCGAGGTTGAAAATAGAGGGGGGCTCGAGCTGCTCACGAAAGCCAATGAAATGCTTACCATCAGCAGCTTAACAGTCCACCTAGCTGGCTACCCTTGTTTGATTTTAGTGTCTCCAGAATTATTGTCTCACCTCTTCGGAAAAGTAAGCCACGAGTTTGGAGAGGAGTACGCAGTCTTCCTCATCTGGGTAGACCTCCTTGAGCTCTTTCAGAGCTTTTGCTCGAGCTGCCAGCATGCACACCAGGGTGCACTCACTCGCAGATCCCTGCCATGTATCATAGTCGTAAACGAAATAAGTAAGGCCGGAATCAGAATAGATATAACGAGACTTTCTATGTCTGTTTGCACTAGATTATGGGGCTTCAAGATTTTCGCATTTCTCGGCTTTGAAATGAAAATGTCCTTACCATGACTGCGGTATAAAAACATGTATTGTGTTAAAAATCATGCAAAAAAAATCTATGGGTTCTGCGGAATTTGACAAACTTATAAAATGACGCATGTTTGAAAATTCTCCAATCATCCTACGCATTAGGCTCGACGAAGGCGTTGGGCGAATCTCGCCTACTGCGTACGCAGTGCATGCACCATTCATGATAGCTTAGCCTGCGCGCGTTGCGTATAGACTAATCCGATTAGTCTACGCGAATACGGGGACACGAAGTGGCTGTTGTGGATGGAAGCGTGACCCCGTATCCGCGTATCCGACATGACTGTTTCTTGGGGTGGTGTTTGTTAGAAATCCTTCCCAAAATGTCGAACGTGATAGGACAGCCCCGTGTAAAATTTCCGCAGGTGGACCGCACAATGGTTCTGCATGCTTGCTATGTGACCCTGTATTTCAGGGTCTAATGCGCCCGTGTTTGGGGCCCATAGCTCTCTGTACTGATGACGCTTAAACGCTTTGTTTGCCTGCACTCCAATCATGCTCAGTCGACCGTGGAATAGGAAAGTGAACATGAAAACACAAGGTCGTCTGATCGGCCGTAGCCCCTTTTTCTCAGCTCAGTTATTATAATTATATATGGAGCTAGTATGAGATAGTAACTTTGTGTAAGGTTCGTAAATTTATTACCAAAGCAGTGGGGGGGGGGGCGAATTAGGGAAACTAACGCCCAAATTCCATGTGGGTAATCCCTGATGGTGCAGAGCTTAGAACCTAATTTGTGACACTGTAGCCGTGTCTGCACTGAACTTTTCCCCAGTGTTGTAGTCGAGTACTTTCCGAGTCCCAACATTCTCCG
>NW_019091521.1:746059-766123 GCF_001949145.1 Acanthaster planci
CTCCGTCTCATACCTTGCTGCATATGCTCACAAACACGGTCGCTCTGCCTGACCTTTCTGCATAATTTGTTTTCGTCCTCAGGAACCACGTTAACGTCCTTTATTATCATCTGGAAATGGTGCATTCCTAACAACCATTCAACTCTGTACCAATGATACAATACTCGCCAAATGCCATACCGCGATGAACTGAAAAGGGCAACTCGCATGCATAGTTTTCCTAGGTACACCGTGCCGCTGTGTCCAGCCGGGGACTCAAGTACACGTACATGTATACGCTCCACTGAGTTGTTTCCATGTTTACCGACTGCCATTTTGTAGTTCGGAAACTTTATTTTGATATCACCCACCATACCTGCCAATTTCAATGAACAGACTGCTGAGTTACTCAACAAAACTGTGCAAAATACATTCAGAGTACGGGTATAGATACTCAGATGCTTTGATTTATTAGTGTAAGCCGGCTGGATAAAATCATAGACATAAAGAACAATCAAGTTTTGAATATCAAAATTGTTGAAGCCATGGGATTTATTTTAGGAAACATACGTGTAGGCCTTTAAATTGGAGTGCTGTGTCCTTGGCTCTTCAAATACAGGGTTTTTAATTGTGCAGAAAGGTTTTCCAATTCTCATGTTTTGAAAAAAAAAATTAGTGTCAGCAAATGTGACAAGTTGGAATTCTAGGACAATGATTACTACTATTTATAAATATATTCAGACTGATTCCAATGACAATGGGCCATGGTTTAAACCGCCTGTCTATCTGTTTGCCCTGCGCTCACTTGTACATGACGACGCTGAATGTAAATAGGGAGGGAACTCCGGTGAGTACAAGCACGGTACACGCACAGTACAAAGTGTATGTATACATTGCTGTATGAGCATGAAATTTTCGAGAGACAACTGCTGTTTTTTTTTTTACATAAGCAGGTTTCGTGTGTGGACAATAAGACAAGCTAAACTCCCGGGACTGTGCAGTAGACTGAATTGTTTCTTCTGTCATCTGATGCACAATTCCAGATAATAATTATCTTTCCCGGTTTATTTTTCAAGAGATTTTTGAAATTTTTTTCTTTGTTATAGTTCCGGTATGATTACGCCATCGAATTCAAACCTAACATATAGTGTATATGCATATATAGAGAGATCATTGCATCTACCAATTTTGAAGCAATTCCCGCAAACTCCGCAACAGACATTAACTTCATAGTTTTAAGTTTTTTTCAACCTGCCGCCAGAGGGCTCTCGAGTGTACCATGACGTCACTGGTACATAATTTGAAGAACACTATTTGACCTTAGACTAACACCGTTAAATGTAAGTTGATATCTAGCTATTACCAAGGCACTTCCGGTTTTGACCAGTTTCAACCGGAAGCAAGGGTCACGGACTTTACATACACGAGAACCCCTGCATTGATTACACCATTTGCCGCAATGAGCAAGTTGCAGGAGGTCACGGTTGATTTTATATGGATTTTTAAAAGATTGCACACATAAAATATAGAACTTCAACTGTTTGTAGTCTGATTCCAGATGACGTCATGAGGGCGTAATGATTCTATTCACGTCCTCGGGAGATTAATTTTCAGCCGTTTGAAGAGAATCGGGATTGTGTAAGGGCCAAATAGGATTTGAAGAGGAAGAAGAAAAATAAATGAAAAAAAATACACGAAAACAAGAGCTGTTTGGGCTGTTCCTCAAAACAGCTACAGAAAAAAATAACAAAACAATGCCTTTTTCGCAAAATGTCCAAAAGCAAAAGTATAAAAACAAACAAAACATAAAAAAAGTCTTCTTCGCAAAATGTAAAAAAGACAAAAATCGACTACTGTAACACAGAGTAAGACACCAATAACTTGAAAAGCGGTGACAAAAAGTGGGAAAAGGTAACTCCACCTAACACCACGATGTCCTTTAATATCATTTATAATATGCAAAACACTATTTTACAACATAACAGTAGTTGAAGAAATCTGAAGAGAGTTGAAGACATGCTGATTTGACGTTAAATTTAAGTCAATTTCTTGCGCATTATTTTGTATGGGGCTATTTCAAGATTGAAAGTTGATGGACAAGTTAAAGGGTCTAATTGGAGCCTTAGTTCTTGGTCCAGGACGACCGATTTACTCTCTCCGATCCTGATAGTGGTATAATCACATGGCAAAACAGAATAATGGAAAAAAGACGTCAGGGTAGGGACCTGACAGTCGGAGAAGTTCCTCAAAACCCGCTTACCTGCATGACTCCGCTGCCGGTACCACCCTCTGTGTAAGGCAGCATCTCTTTCGGCAGCCCCATCATACGACCCAGCCAGTCCACCATCAGGGTCTCCAGCTCAGTCATGGCCGGACTAGCAGCCTGTAAGCGGCGTTGTAGAGAGAACAAAGCACACTCTTCATTCAGTCATCAGCACGCTCCTAGAGATAATCGAAGTCCGGCGAGGGACCGTGACGACGGTGCACGGTCGGGATCGTGTGAGGAATATGGTAGGGAGGGACCGGGCTTATAACCGAGACATGACGCGGTTGGAATTTTGTTCTGAACAGCTGGGGGAAAAAAGGGCCAGTTCGTCCATGGTTCTGCACAGCGCTGGATAAGTTAGAAGTGCTGGTTATGGTGAGACCTATATGTTGGATAAGTTGAGGCCCAGCATTCGAAATGCTGGTTTGGCGAGCAATGTATCAAGTGAGTTAAGACCTGGAATGTGCAGTATTTTGATTGAGTTGGAGCCGCGCCGGGGAACTGTCAGTTTGGTGAGTGCACCATTTGATGAGTTTGAACCGTGGAAGTGCTCACGGTGCCGGCCGTGTTAGCATTCTGTCGAGTGATTTTGAACCTCAGGTTCGGCTTGTGCGGTGTCAATCAGTTGCACGGAAACAGTTCATGAAAACGGCAACGTACCGGTTGGGGACAGCGCAGCGTTGAATGAGTTGGAACCGGGGAAGTGTCGATTTGATTAAATGATGTGCGATTAGCAGCAGTTAAAGGAAACCAACGATAGTTCTTTCTTGACGCTTGTGTCTAATTTGGGTAAAATGACACTTCTTTCGGGAGAGTCATTAACGATAACTAAAGGTGGGAAAATGTACTTCTTAATTTAAGCTGAAATTTCATTTTAAAAATTATTTTGTACCAGATTTGGACGGTTTGTACAATCTTCTGGTACTTCTTTATAGACACCACAGATCTGACTTCATTTTCCTTATAACAAATTCAAGGGTGATCATTTTGATACACCTTCCTCCTTTCATTGGTTGGAAAACGGACTTAAGGGTGGCTTAGAACGACACCGCAATAGGTAGAAAGAGGGATTTATCGGAGATCGACTCACCCACGAGAACCCGATGCAGCCTAGGCCGTCCGACAGCATGTCAGCTAGGATCGATGGGTAGGAGTTACCGGCAGGGAAGTAGGCGTGAAAGCCCGGGTGCTGCCAGTGGGTCATCTGGTGGAAACAGGGAAAATATGAAATCTGGAACTACGAGATTTTGTATTTTGAAGTGGTTGAAGAGAGAGTCGTTTGATTTCCTACTGGGGGAGCAGAGAGAATAGATACAAACCTTTGCTTTTCGCTACACTAGTACTGTACAAAGTGAGTTAATGGAAGGTTGGCACGGGGACGGGGTAGGGCATATTTCCCTATATCTTTCGAAGCTGGTATCTCGTTTCCGGATATTTTCTAATATCTTCATTAATTCATGATGACTTTCGCTCTCTCGTTTTCCGTGTCAAATAGGTTAAACCGAGCGTTCGCGGGTATTTACAGCCTGCAGGAAACCTCAGTGTCACCATATTTCCGAAGAGGGTTCAATGTGTCCTTAAATAAAGCCTCCAACATTGACAGGAGAACCTGTTCATGCTGGTCTAACGATTGGCCCAAAGATTGAAAGGTGAAGTACACAAGCATCGACCCTTGAAAGGGCAGCGATTTTTCTGCCACTGGCATAAGACATTGGCTGTCGCACCAGCAGTCTTTCGAAACTTGACATGCATGTGAATAGTTTAACGCATCCAGGAAGTTTCAATAATCTCCGGGTTGAAAGTTTTCTTTTTAGCGAAACATATTATAACAATTAACAAGTTTGGCGGGCTAACTCACCCCCGGTAGTATGGTATCCTCCACGTCGCTCATGATGCTCTCCCACGATTCTGGCTTCCACGGGGCTTCCCTGGGCAGGAGCCGGTGCAGGTATCCCGGGGACACGGCAGGCATCACCCGGTACTCTTTGATGTCACGCAGGTACTTGGTGATGAAGTCCGCCATCTCGGCGGCGCGCCGGCAGAACGTCTCACCATCCATGCTGAGCCTATTATAGGGAAGAGAATGCAGGGATGTGGCCGTGAGTGAACGTGGTGCGGTGTTCGAACTGCGGCAGTGATGCTGCCTTGGCGGGGGAGCTTTTCTGGAGCGTCTGGCAGGAGACGAGACGAAGTCGAGATGAACTGGAAGTCAAGTCTGTTTCGGGTCAATAGGGATCATCAGACTTGCTTCTGGTCTCCTTATAAGACGGCCGAGAATAACGTCCACTCCCCACGGTCGGTGTGCGAATCAGTCGCTAAGGACACAATACCCGACCCGCAGCTGGATCCCAACTGCTCAAGAGCCAGTCAGGAGTATAGCCATTGCCACTTGGCCACACTCTTCACTTGGAGGCAAACTCTCTCGAGCTTGTGCTCTAACGCTGTCGGCAAGGAGAGTTTACGAGAGAGAGAAAAAAACACTGGGAAATCTCTTCTCATTCATTGAGGATGGGAGTTCTAAACCGAACTCCAATCACTGTGCTACTGACAATCCATTGCTCAAAGCATGATGAAATTGACCTATTCAAATGTATGAAGTTCCAGTATCTTGGAATATATTTTGAACGTTACTTGCGCCTCTACAATGCAAATTATTATAACCACTTTTTTAAAACAAAAATAAAACAAAAATAAAAGTATTGTTTCAGGTCATCTTGCATCAAACGCCTCTGAATAGAAAATGAAACCCAGGAATTGCTTGAAGCAGTAAAACTTACTGTTAGTTCATAGCAATAGTTTCCAATTTATTTCGAAGTCCGTGAGGAACACTCACTCAACCGGCAATCAAGTATGAGTGCACTCCTCTCTGTTCCAGAGTCGGTGACACTAATGGAGCACCAACCCAACTGTCTGCTTTTAATACGTCACCCCAGTGATTTCTGCCATAACTGCTTCTTTCGCTCGTTAATCCCGGTACAGGCTTTAGGTGTGCAAATGACTAATTGCCTTCACTCAAACTCCTAATGCTTGATTCAGTCTCTGTCCAATGCTGTCGACCTATAAAACTAATATTGAAATATGACACGTTGCAGTCTCGTGAACTGAGCATTAGGCAAATTACGACAGCCTCTCTTATTGGCCAAAGTTGCTGGGGATACAACCATGTCCCCTCTAAAGATTGTGTAGCGCCGCGTAGCGGCGCTACACAAATAGCAGTGCTACACAATTTTTGGTCCCCTCGACCAAGAGCCCTTACGGTGGCCTCGTGATAGCATACTTTAGTAAATTACGGTTGCTCGTCCGCGCCATATCCGCGCGGCGCTGAAACCGTCCGTGCAACACGCGGTGCGCACTAATAGGGCCTGCTCTTTTGACGTCACTGTCGTGTTTTTCCTACAAGTGGCTGCTAAAACTATAGTTAGTCGTTGGTGCACAAGTAAAAAAAAAGAATAATTTGCAAAGTGTGAAAAATCTTAAGTAGTTATCAGAATACCAGAGAATAACCATGCACTACCTAATACTAAATGAAAATACAACCCTATTAAAAATAATTTGTCAAATGTCCACTTTGAACAACTTTGACGTAAAATCGAAAACCAACCAAAAAGTGATATTTTTGGAGGTCCATACAAGCTGTAAGCGAAATGAGAATGGTTTATTATTCATATGGGTTAAGCCCCAAAGTGTCCACATCTTGGGCGCAAAAGAGAGCCTTTACAAAACTTGCTTTTCTCCAACTGACCACTGCATGTCTGCAGGATAAAATCGGAAGGTGAAGAAGGAGGTGGTTCTTACTTAAAATGATGTGAAATGTGCTTCAAGATTCATAAATACACCTGAATTCTTCTAGTCATGTATTAAAAAACCCATGCATTTTGGAACTCTTTATTAAAATTTTTCTTTAAATTGGCAAGTGTAGAGGTTCTGAAAGAGCTTTTGTTCTGCTGGGATACACGAGTGGAAATTTCGCGCTATATAGATCCCTCCGCAACAAAAGCAGTTACCAGAAAGATGGCTGCTGTGCAGAACCTCTATAGGAAAATTGAAGTGGATTTCACTTTAGCAAGACGGAGTAGGCCTCTGCGCGCACATCCAGGCATTGTAGTTTAATGGAGCACTTTTGCTTAGGAAAAAAGGGGGGGGGCAGTATGTCATGCAGTGGCAATGAATATTATTTTCTTGCCAATGCATGATAGGCGAAAAAGCAAAACGTTCTCCGGGGTAAAGGCCGACGAAAATACAGCTGTTAAAAGGGTCATAACACCGAAAGACAATAGGACGCCCGAGGGTTTAATGTGAATTAAGACCCAGTTAAGACCACTTAATGGCTGACGTCGAAACAGGAAGGAATTGGACGATTGACCATATGTTACTCATGGGCGTTTATAGGATTACTTTAATTATCCATGAGTGGAAGGGTGACTGGAGAGTAGTGCGGTGAGTAGGCAGTTTCCGAGCTAGAAAGTTGTCAGGAACCAGCAAGTAATATAATGGCAAACATAATGGCAATTCGACTGGTAAGGAAAAAAGTCTATCCAGCGACGCGGATCCTGTGGTAAAGGGCAAAGGGGACATGCCCCCTCCCCTTGGAGGCATAGGCCTATCATGTATAAAAAGGAAAGTGCGATTTCGAGGGATTACTTGAAAAGATCGAAAGAGGCCAAAAATATGGACCCACCCCTCGACAGACATCAAAAGGTTGCACAAAGAAACCCCCCTAATATCTGCCCCCCTCCGAAAACGTTTGACCCGCCCCCAAGGTGTGATTTAAGATCCGCCTTCAAGACGCTCTACTGCGCTCAAGCCCTGAACAACACTTCAGTTGGAGTTGGGATGGACCTGGTCGTAATCCACTCGTCAGAAACCTGAATCAAGTGTAACTGCGACACTCGTCAGTGCTATATCTTAGTTTTCTTTTTTTTTTAATTCTTCATTTGATTTCTACTTTCTGGATTGACTCCTGGCCATTTTCATTCTCTCCACGAACCTGTTCCCATTGATCACTACACGCGTCTGCTGTAGAAGTTTGGTAAGAGTGACCAATGATTTGTGATTGTATGAAATGTAGTCGCTTGATAATCAATCATCATGTATAGCTTTAATTCAGTAATTCAAAACTTCTCGGTAGAGACTTCGAAATTCCTTGCCCATTTCTTCACAATTTCGTCAGAACATGCCCCCCATGCCCAGGAACTCCACAAGAGAATGCAGTGAATATTAACGTATTAAATGAAGGTGAAACAAGACTCGACACCGACAAGGCACAATCTCCCCTAAAGCTCTTTATGACCATTGTAAGGTATTACGCCTTGTAGCACCTACCTGCATGTGACCCAGCAACATAAACGTAAGGTACTTCTGTCGGAAGTTTAAGTGTGGTCGCGTGGTCAGTTATTTCTCGGAGTCAACCGCCCGCACCTCTAACGGAAGCAATTACCACGTGAAGTATCACTTAACAGGTTTACCCTTTTCTCCATTGGAAACGCACATGAATATCTCAACGATAACATTGCGGCTCTCTAATATTTGGGTAGCCTTGGGAAAACTCACTACAAGTATGATGAATCGGTAGCCTACTTTTACTGGCGTGTGTTTTTCCGAAAGGCATTGCCGAAAGCATTCGATTAAAAAGCACCAGACCGAATTATACTGTCTGTTATAGGCCACTATTCGGAAAACAAAATTGTACCGCTTTTGCAATCAACTTCAAGCTATAGGTAATGCAGACATTATCAGAGGTAAACGCTGGTTGAAAAAGTGCAAGTCTTTTTTTTTTTTTTTTGAAGAATGCAGACGATGAATACAGAGACTATTCTTCAGACTATTTTTTTAACAAAACCCTTGTATGAAGAACTGGGGATAGATCAATCTGCATAACGAAAACTATAGAAATATGGACCGGGAGGGGGTAAATGTAATTTTATTAAGAGAATAGTTGAAGTGTTTTAACCAGTTCAAAACCCACACTTGCTAATCTTCGTTGAGCTTTGAACTTTCCACTTTCACCATGCTAGCAGCGAGATGTTAAAGACAAAGCTTGTTAAAATGCGGAGGTGTTGTCAACAGGACTGTTACCTGGTACTTTTGTGAAATGTTGATAAATTTGCCGTAAAATGATGCTCCACTTTGCAGCAGACTCGAGGCCTCAGTATTCAAAATGGCGATGGACCTCGTGAGTGCATTTCAGGACGGCTGTCACTGAGAGGATCAGGATTGTTCTTCCGAAAGTCATCGAATTACCACAACAAGCGCAGAAATTGAAAGGTGGTGGAACGAGACTTAATTTGAAGTGCGAGCCAAACCCATCGGGTTGTTGAGAATTTCTTCTGGGTTTTACATTCAGTGAGAATTGTTGTTACTGCAGTTTATTTACTGCTCTCTAACCTCAGGACCAGGAAGGAATACAGTCACTCCAACGGTGAAGGTGCTACTAGAGGGATACCAGCACCTACATGATACGTTATTCTAATTCATTGAACGCCCCACGTAGGCCTGCCAGTTAGTAATGCCATTCGATATTTCAAACTGGAGAGGTCATGCGAGAGAAAAGCCGGAATATGGCCGCGATCATGACAGGGCAGATCTCGTTTGCTCGTATAAAGCTATTCCCGAACGACCTGACTTCATTCGCAGGTGCCTCATTTTGGGCATGTGGCTTTGGAAAACCACGCTGGTTTGTTGAGGGCGCTATGCTACTCAAACAGTAATTGAAACAACATGGCTACAACTCAAACGACAGACATTGCGCACTTACGAATTTATTTATCTTCACGAGCACGTGTAGGCAAAAAAGGTGCACGGATCAAGCGTTTTTGGCCAAAATGCTCTTGTATTGACTGTGAGCTAACACTTGAGAGAAGTGGATTTTTTTTCAGTTATTTTATGAGCCGTAATAAGATTCTAAAATACAGCTGTTGATCGATCTCTCCGAGCAGATAGAGTTGTTTACAAAAATCAATAGTTGCCTAAAGCCTGGACCTCTCCTTCGCTACGGGCGACTCTTTTCAAGAGAACCATTGTTTGCTGAAGAAAAGGCTACCTCTGCATACTGGAATAACTTAGCAAAGACACCAACCTTCATGAATAATGGACGAGTATAGCAGGACAGGCTATGCAGCAGACCACGGCACTGTTAAAACGACGAAGTTGCGGTTTTTCCTAAACGGTAAGTTTCACTAGTTTTCATTAATATATTTTTTCGTGTACAACAACCTGCAGCTGTTTCGATTATGAAATAAGGTGGTAAGTGGCTTTAGAGCGCTTTACAAAGGAGCTAATGTCCGGGATGAAGGGGGGAAAAGCTAAGTTCACTGAAGGCGATAGTGGTGATGTGTACCTTGCTTTGGTTGAAAAAGATAATCGTTGTTTGTATACATCAGCGAAGTCTGAGTAAAAGTGGACCATCATTATGGAATTATTTTTGTTTAGAACTATTTCGTGCGATCTTGACCTCTTGTTAGACGTTAAAGAAATGGCTTGCGGGAGAGAGTACCCGCTTTTAGAGAGTAGCAAAACTCTGCTAAAAAAATTCCAGAAATTTCACGGCACTGCTGCTTTGATGAAATCGGTCTCCAGCCTCCGCATACAGTAACCCGTGACTAAACAATGCCCTGAACGCACCTTGATCGAAGTGTTTCATGTGGCAAATTTTTCATGCGCGTACATTTTTTTTTCAGGCGCACAGACTACGATGGCTACCCAACACCATCCCAATACCTCCCCGGTCCCTCAGTCCATCGCTCTTCTCCTTCTCTGCTCTGTCTTTGCTCCGTCCCACGGCCGACTCTTATGCGACGAGAGGGCTGCCTCGGTGGCCGTCGAGTTCTTCGGCACGCCGGACCTCAGCATGGCCATCACCGTGGACGACGGCGAGGATGTAGCCAACGAAACGGTGTCGCATTGCGCTCGTCGGTGCCGACGTAACGTGGAGTGCCGGTCGTTTACTGTAAGATGGGGACTATCTCGTAATTGTTGTCAGCTTTACAGATAGCTATAATTAAAAGGGTGCAGTACTGGAAACACCGCGGTTTTTTTGACAGAAAACGAAATGTAATTGAGAAGCACGTGAGGCACCATAGCTTACAATCAGGAAAGGAACTTCTTAACATACTTTATGAAAATAGCCCCAGGGGTTCGGATCGGGACTGACAGACTTTATGCGACCTTTCATTCCTTCCAGTACACTAAGGAGACGTGCTCTCTTCATCCGTACGATAGCAGCACCGGCCCGGAGTTCAAGCACTCAGCAACGGGCATGTTGTACTACGAGAGCTTGGACAAAGACATCAACAGAATTGTAAGTACAATACGTCCATCATAGTGTTCCAGACTACTGGAGTGTTTCGTCCCACTTGTGCCTCTGTGATAGTCGATAAAGTTCGTGGAGCTATTGACAGTGAATGGAATTATTTGTCCTGATTAATTCAGGAACCTCTGGCTTCTTTGCAGCACAGAAATGAAGAGTTTAAAAACAATAGCTTGCTGCCCCAAAACAGAGAAACAAGCGGGACACATAATTTTTGTCACTGCATGTAGATACTTTGTAAACTATACTCTACAAACTCTGTGATAAAAATGCCCCTCTAATCTAAAACTCTCCCAAAGAATGACAGTATGAAGGCAAACAACAGGCGAAATTACTGCAGCTTTTAACACGTAGTCCTACCTGTTGTATGCGATCATTACCAGTCAATAAAGTTGAATGAAGATAAACTGTTTTGGACAAAATACTAAAAATGAACTTGAAATAAACGATTGCTCCAGGAATATTTCAGCGGCTGCTTGACAGATTACAAGAACGGTTGCCAAAATGGCGGCTCGTGTAAATCAGACTGCTCCAAACAAGGTTACTACTGCGCATGCCCCGAGAACTTCCGTGGGGACGCCTGCCAGTTCGGTAAGTTTGATCTGTTGCACATTTTTAGAACTTTTAGTTTGTGAAGCGCAACCGTTCTCAACTGATTAGTGATTTCTGTGACATTCATGGCTGTTAAAAGCAAAAAAAACACCCCCTCAACTACCCGATTATAACTGGCTAGAAGTGTGCTCCTCTGGCAAATTTTTCCTCTCCAAATTATTCATTGATGCTGACATTTTTGTCCGTTTCCCTTGATAGCTAGAGAAGACGAACCAGTTCTTGTGCAAACCATAGAGGGCGCCCCATCACGCGGATGTGCCGGCTTCAGCTTCAGTAACGAACATTTTCTCATCATCGGCGGATAGTAAGTACCTTTATTTACAAAAACCTATTACAGAAATTGTTACCGTCAAGTAGAAACAATTCCAGTTTTTTATGCATGTACAGGGAGCTGCCTCGTGCTTACGTGGTAATTTTTGGACTGTTGGAAATGATACAGGCACCATGCAAACACATTGTTGCAAAAGACGCAGGGGGAATGTTGCGCGTGTTAAGTAAGATGGAACTCCTGAGGACGACCAGAGCATCCTGGTTGAAACGTTGAGTTTACACCAAGCTCTTCATGGAACCACCACTCTTACAGAAGAGACCGATTTCACAATGGTATACCCGCAAACCTTTTCATAGTCTAGTTGCGCGTTTTCTGACCTCAGTGTTGTTATGACAGCAATCCGCTCCGAGCAGGAACAAAAGAGGGCGTGTTTTGAAATGAAATAGACCGTGTTCGCGGCGTCCCCAATTCCAGTCGTATTCCTGAATGTGCAGTATAAATTTGAAACCCGTAATGGGATGGTACCAGGTGATTTTGGGGGTTGGAATAAACTTGTAGAATACAGTCGGGTTCTTTGAATTTAACGTTTTCAAATAAATACACTACGTTGGGGAATACGACTGAAATTGGGGACGCCGCGAATATGGTCTATTGGCAGTCCTCTTGTACTCACGCACCGTATAGGTGCGCAAGTTTATGGGCGTTTGATGCGGAACACGTTGAGTACGCGCATCGATTTAATCTAGAATTTGTGGTTGGAAAACTTAGTGCCATCTCTCTTTCTTTAGCCGGCGAGGATGTACTTCAGCTCAGGGCGGATAATGTACACGAGGTCGTGTATCCATGCTCCTTACGTTGCCCCATTCCCCTACTATTGAATCACAGTTAGGTCGGGTCTCCAAGCAGCCTGCGGCGTCTTCCTCACAGTCTTTTCGTTTGACACACAGCAAGAGCGATGACGTCAATGGCACCGATATCGAGGCCACCTCCCGCGTGTTCAAGTTTAACGAGACGACCGGCCAATATGAGTACGACCACTACCTGGAAGGGCTGGGCGTGACCCAGCGCATCACGCCAATGGCTGTTGGGGACCAGCAGCTCCTCTTCGCCGCTAACAACAGAGAGTTTGATGACACACTGACGACAGACTCGGTTGTGTATGCTTACGTCAACGGTGAGTTCATCCGATGATTGAATGAAAGTCTGGGGGGGCTTTCTACGTAGACGAGGGGAACAATGTTGAAACCTCGCTGGTTTTTTTTTTGTGCTGCGCTGTAAGAAGCAGTACACTCAAGACAGCATCAGCAAGCTGAGGCAGTTTATTGTCTCTGACTGTTTCGTATAACTATTTGCATTAGAGGCACCAATATTTACTGAGGTAAAATACAAGTTATTTGCTCCTTTTCAAATTTTAACGAAATGGAGATTTGCACACGCAGTCCGTCTTGGCCACTTTTGGGGTTGAGTTAATCGTAAGTACTTATACAAGTACACCCCAAGTCAGTGACTATAGTCAAGGGGAGTACATCACCGTGCACCCCCCAAATGCTCTTCATTGATTTAAGGTTGTGATCCACAGCCCCGTGAACTTGTGATACACTTGGTGAGACCGAAATAAACTCCATTCGGTTTATGCCGAAATATCGAACCGGTCTATCCCCAAATAGGCACTTTCCAAGCCCATCAAACAGTGACTACTGAGGGGGCCTGGGGAGGCGCATTTCTTACGGCAACTACCGGGCAACGCTACATGTTCATCTCGAACTCCCAGAGCGGCTCTTACGATGTGGACTCCCCCATCTACAAGTGGTACAGCCAGTACAACCAGTTTTACTTCGTTCAGAATGTGGCGACGCTGGGGGCCGGGACGCCCGTTCTATTCGACGTCGCGGGGGTGGTCTACTTGGTTGTACCATTTGAGTATGGAGACAGCGCAGGACACAGTGCTCAGGCTGAGCTCTGGAAACGATCCGACGCGAGCTGTGAGTGCTGAGTATAACAGGTTGTTGGGAAATCAAGATCGTGCCAACATTTTTAAAGTTCTGTTTCAACAACAGTACATCCATGTATTGGTTTCATTAAGTTTAGACCAACTTGCAGTGTGGCCTTAATTTTAATGAACTAATGAAAATTCGCCTAGATTGACTTCATCATTTCCCTGTGATATTATTTTTGGGGACCTGGATCCTACTGGATAGGTTACTACACGTGATATATTACTGCGCCCAAATAGTTCAGAATTTTAAACGGTAACTGCTTTCCATTGAGAAAGATTTATGCAAGTCAGTGCGCCTCACATTTCCCCTTATAATATCTTTCTCACCCCAGTCATATACATGGGCTGCTTCCTCGACGACAACGTCCGTGCAATGGAGGTCCAGTTCTCCTCAGACAACCTGGACATCGAGACCTGCGTGACCTACTGCCGGCTGCGCGGCTACCCGTACGCCGGCCTGCAGGACCGGACCAAGTGCTTCTGCGGCGACGACGGTTACGACGTTTACGGAGCACGCAGCGACGGCGAGTGCAGCCAGACATGCGCGGGCAACAGCGGCCAGTACTGCGGCGCTTCCTACCGGAACTCCGTGTATCTCACCGGTGGGTGGTCCACGTCCCATTGCTTCGTGCATTGAAATCCCACGCTCCAATGTCTCCTGGGTCCTAATCAGTGGCAGCTAAAGTGGGAAGGGTGGGGCAACGGGGGGGGGGCGCTGCCCCCAATGTTTTTGACTTGGAGGTGATGCCCCCCATCCCATTTGGCAGGTCGTTTAGTGGCCGATACATGCATGGCCTCACAAATAAGCCCTGCTCCTACTTAGCAAAACGTTCCAAATTGGCAAGCCATCCGGATCCAAATTTGCACAACCACTTCGAGATAAAAAGATACTTTCTGTGTCAAAATGGCTTACCCATTTTTTCATTCATTAAACATACGACATAGGGCCTACTCGTGTGTACCAGCGAGACCCATAAGAATGTTAAGCTAGGAATGTTAAAATTCTGGAGAAACCCTGCTCTTAAAACGCAACTAATGAGTCTGACTACGCCTAATAAATATGCTCCCACTATGTAGTTACTTAGATTACTTTTCTAATGTTGACTGGGCTTCTGTGTTTGGTTCCAGAGCTAAAGCCACACTAACGTTGCTGCTGAGCACCGTGTGTCCTTGAGCAAGACATTGTATCGAAGTTTCACATCAGAATTCACAAGGATGTCACTGGCGTTCACTTTTCAGTAATCTTCGGCTGACGATTCAATTCAGCAATTTTTCACTGTTTGGACGCGTCCTTTCTGTTGGCCATTATGTGACCGAATGCGTGTGGTTTTATGGCAACCTTGTACCGTAACACACTCAAATTGCAAAGGACTAAAATGAGTTTGATTTAAAAAAAATTATGAAGGGGAAACGCTTGGAGTTTAACTGTACTGAATGTTCTATTAATTATGCAAATCTTAATTCACTGTTTAATGTAAGAACAACCGCTCTGACAGTCAACAGTTATTTTGAACAAATTATACCGTTTCCAAACGCAGAGCCGTCTTGGTCGAAGATCCAGACGATCCCGGATGCCACGTCCACCATCGCCGCCGCTCACTTCCACCACCAGGGGGCGGACTACGTTGTGCTGGCCCAGTACACGGACGGCTCCAGCTGCGACCGGGACCTGGTGCTGTATGTGTGGAACGGTGAGACGGAAGAGCTGGAGACGCACCAAAGAATCCCCAACGACCAGTGCGTGATGGATTTGGAATTATTCAAGGTATTGACCTCATAAAGAGTGTCGCAAACGATTAACAATTTTGAAATCTGTCTTACGTTCAGGCTGCTTCGGAGCGGCGTTTCACTTTGGGGTTTAATTGAGTCTTAATCCTTGCAAAAAGTCCAAGTATTAAAATTCCCATGTTAATAATTATTAGAACATATATAGGTATGTAAACGACTTTTCTGCTCCAAGCCGAAGGATTTTGTTTATTCTAAATTGTTTAAATTATTATTTAAATAAAGTTGTTTTAGTAATTCTACCCCTTATCTCAGTAGGGCCATGCATTACACAGGATCAATAATCGTGCACATTCTTCAGAGCCCATGAACTGAGGCATCGCTAATGTGCCTGCGTACGACACAGACTTTGCATAATTTGATCGCGTTGTTCGTACATCATTTTGCTTACGATTAACTCCCTTTCTGAGATATTTAAAGCCAGTCTTACGTAAAGATGCAATGAGGGGAACAAACACGAACCGCGAGATTGAGGGCGGTATTCAATTCCTCTAAGCTGCAAAGCAGAAAACTCACGCTAACAAAGTACAGACCGAAAGTCAGCTTAGAACCAATTACAAGCAAGGGGACATAATTTATGCACATATTCCCCTGGTAACCTGTTATTATTGAGCAACACAGTCAACTGTGCTTTAATATCTGTATACTACGGCAGTTACAATTGCCCCCCAGGCAAATCCTTACGCTCTCAACCACGAGCCTCATCCCTTCTCTCGTGCACAGGCCAACGGTCGCGTCTTCCTGATCGCGGGCGCCGACAGGACCCAGTACTCCGTCTCGGGCGAGAGCGACTACTCCGTCCGCAACATCGTCTACATCTTGGAGGGCAGCATGTTCGTGCCTTACTGGTCCCTGGACGGTCGCGAGACGCACGACTGGAGCGTCTTTCAGCGGGACGGGGAGATCTTCCTGGCCCAGGCCAACTACCGAAGCCCCGGGGACGGCACCAAGAATGACGCTGTCTTCAATATCTACCAGTGGTATTAATCATCATCGACTGGAGCCCATTATGGACTCATGTAGGAATCAATAGTCAGGTCACAAACGTCATACTGTCTGATTAACGTCATTATAGTCAAGTACATGTACTTAGAACATCGCTCATGTTACGATACATACTCCCATGTCGCAATCGACTTGGAAATGTCCTGTGCATTATTATAGGAGCAATATTTGACACAAAACTTTTACATATCATTCAAGTTTAATTATGATTTTTTATGAAATGCAATTTTTTTTACATATATTTCATTTAAATTATCTAGATCTTTTCTGACTTCAGTAATGATGGTGTGCCGTTTTCAATCAAGATTTGTTTAATTTAACAACGTTTTATATGTACATTTTGTAGTCAAATTAATACTCTATGGTAGCATTTAAGAAAAAAACTTATAAACAAAGCGATTCTTTCTGCCGATGTTTTTTATTTAAAGAGTGAGAATGAAATATTTATGTACACATTTAAAAAAAAAATTTTTTTAAACAATTTTGGTGACAGGAGTTTCGAATTCTAAAGCAGAATGTGATCACTGTCTATACTCGTTGTGTGTTGCATATATAAACCATATTAGTGATTAATATTTGCTCGACTATTAATCATTATCACGAATTCGCCCCCTCACTAACGTAATGTCTGATGTAAATACTTTCCAAAGTTCCAAATGGATAATGCTTTTCAATCGATGTTGTCAAAAGGTTGAACTATCGGTCGATTGGTGACGTCTCTTGCGCCAGCGCGTTGGTGTCCAAAAGAGCAAAAGGGTTCAGTTGAGGTACGTTCAAACGTCACCACTTAACTCTCGGTCTGTACACCGCAAAATGCAAGGATACTGGCCGCAAACGTGGGCATAGGCTGGTCCCGAGAAGTCGACCAGATTACTCAAAACATCGCCAACCAACTTGCATTCGATCAAAGTTGGTCAACTACGGTCAACCGTTAACCAATTTGTTGAGGCGCTCTGGTCTTGTTTCCGATAGTTTGTGCTAACCTACCTGTGACATTCTCAACGAAAACTACGGAACGCTAAATCAGCTCTTAGATCTGTCACTTTTGCCCATCCACCCTGGGATTAACGTGAATGTTTCAGGGGCTAAGCTAGAAAAAAGTTATGAAAATATCATTACCAAACCGTATACCTGGAAGATCAAAGGACAACCCACATGGAAGCAAATGTCAAGAAGTATAAAATATTACTGAAAGTCTGTGAACAACTCGCTAACTTATTAATTCCTACCGTAACCTCTTTCATCAGAAAGCAGTTAGAGTAGCAGCTATTTAGCGCCCTCTAGACTGTCAAGTGAAAAACTGTGAGCACTTTCATCAATCTATTGACACCGTTGGCTTGGACGAATTCCTAATGGGGTGGGGACATCTTGAAAGTTCCGAGTCTCCTGCATGTCTCAACTCAGCCCAGTTAGCGTCGCCGACCGGTTAGCCCGCCGGTGCTTCTCCCGTTGGTGCTTGTACCACGACAGAGTCCAGCGCTTGTTGGGAAAGGCCCGGGCTCTCGGCCAGCTCATGGGCCGCCGCTCCAGTCCCCGGAGTCTAAGCCCGGGCCGGCTGAGCTTCTTGGCCCCGAACACTGCGGAGAGGAATGTGTAGGAACAGTTCATGACGCCTTTAACCATAAAAATCCTTCGCTAAGCTAGAGGAAATTTCAGTTATTATTGAAAGCAGATGGCTTGTTGAATCATTAGTTGCAGAGTTTTTTTTTTCGAATCTCGGCCTTTGTCTTCGTGTCAGGCCTTGTATTTTCGGCATCGACACCAAATACAGGCCTGCTGAACTCGAACTATCTTGAAATTTCTGTCCCTGAGCTCATTGCTTCTTCAGGAAAAGCCTGAATTTATGGGGTCACAAAAATTCTGGGGTGGAGGGGAATATGGCGAAACAGGAAACGCATGCAGACTAAGGCTTTATTTGGGTGAAAACGGGTAGCCTGATATTGATTTGTATGCAGATTTTCAGCGACTGATTAACACAAGCTCAGATTTCCCGCGTGGCAGCACTGGAACCCAACAAGACCCTAGCTGCCTACCTTTCCCCCCGAGCCCGTGCCCGAAGTTCTGAGACAAGTGGACCACCACGACAACGAGGAAGACGCGTACCAGGATGCCGAGGATCCCGCACACCAGGATGCAGGACGGCAGCACCTTCTGCGAGTGTTCGGTCCAGGTCTTCCACAGGAAGGAAACCTGCGACAAAGCAGACATTAAGTCTGCGCGGCATGATTTTTACTTTATTTTGTACAATCTATAATATGAATACTGAAATGTTCAACAGTTTATGTGACCTGCTCTGCAAAAAAAGGTAATAAGATACACAATAACAAAACATGTTATGAGCTGTTCTATTTGGAGAGGGCAAAATCTCTTCAAAAACGTGATTTTGTTTTTTCCTTTCATAGCTTCTATAATGTTTTCAGAATGTGTGACCACAAACATGGATACAGATGAATAAAGATGAAAAATTGATCATTCAGTAGGAAATCCTGCATAGCATTGTGTTTCCAAGTGCTACACTTTCTGAGCTTTTTCTCAAAAAGTGTTTTTTATTAAATCCGAAAAATGTGGATATGCAAATATCTGTATATCTCCAGAACGCACCGCACTCCAGGGATCATTTATATATCAAAATATAGCTTTTGATGTACCCAATCCAGCCATATCAAAAACTCCTAACCTGAATCTGGCGACTTATTACCCATATTTCTAGAGCCAATGACATATACAAAACAAACCAAAACTATCCACAAACTTTGTGTTTGGTTTGTCTTTCTGGAGTCTGTATACGGGCTGACAAGCATGGATCCAAAGGGGTACAAGTACTACCCCCAGGAAACTTCACGGATCCAACCTTGGGTGTTGAATTTCAAACAAGTCATGGAGAGATAACAATTTTTTTTCTTCCAGAGCAATGATTACTACCGAAACCTCAAAGTATAGTAACACATACTCAGCAACTAGTGATTTCTGAACATAATGCGATGTTTAGAAAAAAAAGAGTTTTAAAAGAAATGATTTTCTCCGGTTTAAATCAACTGTATACTTCAGGTAGCAGTTTGTTCATTATACACTTACATCAACAAACTTGTAGGTCGTGTAAACAGGAAGAACCCAGCACGTCAGTAGGAACAAACCCACTAAGAGTTTATTCTCGTATCTTATCTGAGGGAAAGAGAAAATTAATGTCAGCACACAGTCACATATCCATCAAATATACCGATGATTCTCTATTGCAGTTGAGCCATGGTAAATCACAGTGGAAGTAAATTCAAATATTTCAAAGTGGTCTCTTCCGAATTCTGATGGCAAAAATTCACGGTATGTCTATAGAAAGAGGCGTTATGATTTTTTCTTTAAATTCTCTACAGATGTCAATTATAGGCTTCCACAGTGTTCCGCCTACTCGCACGACAGCACGCGCGTATTCTTTCATTAGTATGTTAACATGCGCAAAACAGTGACGGTATGTGGCGACAGGTTTTCAACAGGCAAGAAAAGACCGAAGAAAGGAGTCCGGACGGAACATGGTATATCTTAGCAAACTCACGGCCAGGAAACCTAGGATATTCCATATGAGCGTGACTGGCAGTCCGAGCCCCAGCACGATCTTCTCCATGTTGGTGTTCAGGTAGATACCGTCGTCCAGGACGAGAATGACCATGCTGGTCTAAAACAAAAGTTGAGAGAAGCAGGAGTTATGGATGAGTACAAACTTACTGCCAAGTCCGAAACGGGCCCAGAGCTACTGATGCGTTCTTATTATCAGCATGTTCTCGACGGGTCTGCAGCTGACGAAGGCCTGTGGACCTCGCTCGAGTCACTGTATGGGCAATGACTTTTGTTTG
>NW_019091521.1:766674-821441 GCF_001949145.1 Acanthaster planci
CAGACTTAGCTGAAGTCATTAGACATTGGAGGTCGGCGATGACTTCTATTTTGCATATACACGGAGCCCCATCAAACTTGGCAAAGTAACGCAATGGCATTTCCCTTCTGCATAAACATGAAGATGTATGGAAGAGCAATGAGGTAAAACCAACGCAATGCCGCAAACACGGTGGTTCATTTTGTCAAGGTTACTCACAACCCTGACCACTCACGATTGGACTTTTGGTTTCACAAGGAACAGTGCATCGGAAGCTGCAATTCTTTGCTGAGAGAGAGAAGTCTTACCTCGAGCTGTATGTTGAATTTCAGAAGGTCCGAGAACAGATACATGTTGCCACACAGAGCTGAAAAGAACGCATAAAAGCTGTAGAAATTAGCATTCATAATATCGGATTGGAGAATTAGAGGCAGAGGAAAAGTCCAGGGGAAATGTTTGTTTTACCTTGGAGATTAATGTTGGCTCCCACCGTTCTGAAGATCAAATTGCGCTGTCTGTGATACATCGTTCCCAGGTACATTCCATAGACCATGTTAAATGTGCCAAATACACACATGACGATTAGTCGAACCTTTTGAAAAAAAAGCTCAGAATAAAAATCTGGTTAAAAATGCCTTTGATGTCACATTCACAGCAAAGATGCATCAAGCCTATGATTTACTTAAACATCGTCCGTGATACTCTACAGGTGGTGATTGGTTTGTCACTACACGCTTATGAAGAAAATACTGCCATATGGTTGTTGTTGGTTACGTGACAATCTAAACGTTTGTGAAGACAATTTCTGTTTCGCTCAAGCTTTATTTGCGACTGACTGTTAAAGGTACCGTTGTTCGTCTCCTAAAATCCCGGATGATATTTCCCCGGTCCTGCTCTGGTTTGGCAGCCTTCATATTAAAGGAAACCGAATAGACATGGTGTGTTTTTTACTCACCAGTTTGACGATATCGAGACCATCCTCCAGCGTCTCGACAAAGTTCGCGATGCAGTAGATGAAGAGCGCCGCGATGCTGAAGGCGAAGACGAACAGTTCGTGGGGGTGCTCCAGGAGGATGGCGTGGAACATGTAGAACAAGCAGAAAACTAGGAGGCAGGGGAAAGAGAGTGAAAGGGATGACAGTGGATCTACTCCAGGAGGATGGCGTGGAACATGTAGAACAAGCAGAAAACTAGGAGGCAGGGGGAAGAGAGTGAAAGGGATGACAGTGGATCTACTCCAGGAGGATGGCGTGGAACATGTAGAACAAGCAGAAAACTAGGAGGCAGGGGAAAGAGAGTGAAAGGGATGATAGTGGATCTACTCCAGGAGAATGGCGTGGAACATGTACAACAAACAGAACACTGGGAGGTAGGGGAAAGAGGGTGAAAGAGATGACAGTGAATCTACTCCAGGAGGATGGTGTGGAACATATAAAGCAAGCACAAGACTGAGAGGTGGGGGAGAGAGGGTGAGTTGGATGCAGCGAATCTCTTCGAGGGCGTAGCAAGAGTGCTCAGCCCTCCTCGTGGGAGCTTAGCCTCTGTTTAGCCACGCCCCATGGTCGGAATTGTTATGAAAACGAAGATATGGGTGAGAATGGCGATGCTGGTGGTGGTGGAGAAGGCGGAGTTGTTAGTGTTGGTAGGATGATGTTGTGGTGACAGTGTTGGCGTTGACGATAGTGAAAGTGATGATAAAGGTAGTGGCGTGACGGGGCTACGTTGGTGTTGAGGGTGGTGATAATTTGCCCCTCTTGTTGAGATTAGGAAAATGATGGCAATGGGTGACATTTAAGATAGCTACAAAGCCCCTGAACCCAATGATGATGGCACAAACAAGGACAACGATACTGGCAAAGACACCAGGAGGTCATTTACCTATGTTCACGACGAGAAGTAAAGCGAAGGTGAAGTAGGGGGTAGCTTTATCGGACGCAACCAGCCGGTCTATGGTCAGGCCCAGCGTGACCAGCAAGCTGACGGTCCCCGTGACGAGGAAGACTTTCTCCCGCCTGTTGATGTTGAACCACTTGCGGTACTGAACATGGCAAGCACCGGAAAGTGGTTAAAATGAGATTAGTTCATAGGTACAACATTGGCGTATCCAGCAGTTGAGGGGACAACTTGCCACCCTGACGTAATTTTTCACGTTCATTTTCATTTCAATACTTATTTATCAAAATTTTTAATAATATTTATTTATTGAATATTAGCGCCAAAGCCCTAAGAAAAGAACACCACGAAATAAAAGCTAGGATTTGGGGACGTGAGTAAGGCTTTTGATATGTGTTTCTCCACCAACATCATGTCAATACGATACCTTAGTTTAATGCATGAAAAGTTAACAGGGGTGGTCTTTGCACACGCACACATTTGATGAACACATAGCATACTTACACACAGAATGAAGATTACATTCCAGCATCATCATGCGATGTACACGTCTATATCACGAGCATCCCAATGTCTATTTTGCGGTTTAATAATATCTTCCGCCCCGTAGCTCCATGAATATGGTTTTTGGGTCACGGTTTGCTGGATGGGGTTTAACGTTGGTAAACTTTTTATGACTCGAATGCATGACAGTAGGCCCTCTTTACAAGTTACGGTGACTTTCCACCACTTCCGAGGAAGTCTGGTGAAAGAGAAAAATTTAATCATTTTGGACTTTATGCTGATGACGATTTTTATAATTCTTGAGCCAAAGCGTGATGTCTCTCACACTCGTCTTTTCATGTCACTATAGTCTTCTCTACTTTGTCTTGAAACAAGTTCCACTTTATATTTGGTTTCATGCAAAAAATCCTTGATGGATAATAGTATTATTTGCCCATGTTACTTTTGAAGGATCGGTTTTATAAACATGTACTGTTCTTACAGGCTTCTATCAAGGAGTGCCACATATTACAATATAAAACAGCGCCCTCTTGCATGCGGTGAGGAAGCACTCTCAAAGAAGTGTAAACCTACCTCGTCCTTCTCACTGTACCAAAGAAAACAGTGTTTACATCTTGTTTGTATTGTTGTAAAGCATTATAGTAATTTGCATGAAAACACGTTGGGCTCAGTATCTACCGCATGACTGTTTCTTTTGAGTGAAGTGGGGTTAGACGGTTCAAAATTCATAGCATTTATTTGATCTCTGAGCAATTTGGGCAAAGAAGTTTGACAACGTCAAAACGTGCATCCTTTTCTTGACCCTTTTAACAGTCTTTTCCACCCACAGCAGAGATGAATGCCTTCGAAAAACTATTCGTCACTCGATACCCTTACTTATCCCTCGCAAACGTCTCACTTGACATTTTACTGACATGTAACCGCTACTTTTTTTCGGTTAAATTTGGAACTTTCCTTGTTCGTGCTGGGACAACGTGCATGCACGTTGTGTATTACTCGTCTCCACCGTCCTTGTACGGGGCCTATAAAGGAAGGGCAGAATGACGCTCCGCAGAATTTTGTGATATGGGTCACAGCTACAGACGGACAGAGCACTGTAGGAAGGATGTTCATATGCAGTCAATGGGCACGTTTCATGCGCACACAGAAGGGTTGACCTGTTATTATGGTTCCAACCAGGGCAATTCTATCCAATGAGAGCTCGAAGAAATTACGTCATGCAATCTCAGAACATCAGCCCGTTCCAGGTCCCTGTTAGAGCGACGGGATTGAGAAATTGAAAAGAATAAACTATTAACATAGGTCCCAGCCCTCGCCTCAGCCCGAAGTCTTCCGAAGTGACTGTTACAACACTTAGCATAAGATATGATGATCATAAAATGATTCATACCCGGTATCCGGAAATGCTATTCTGACTCAAAAAGCCAATCTTATACTACCTACGTGAGGAGAACTGTCGACGTTTAAAGGTACGTTACTCACAATTGGCTGTAACTGAGCATACCAACAACATGGCTGACGGTGAAATGTGGTTCCCATGGGGGCAACGCCGTATTAGTTCCACATGTCAAGTTGATGACATAAAACACTATGCATGAACTGTGGTTTCTGTGGTGATTTTGAAGTTCTTTTTGGTTGTCTTTTTCATAAAATGTGTTTTGAAAACCTAAATGCAAAACGAACAGTTTGTCAGACCCGAAATACACATTTTTCACGAGGCCCAATCGCATCCAGATTTGGGAGGCCGGACAACAACCCACGTATTACTCCGCAATTAGCCCTCAACTGCTGCGCCCCAGAGAGGGAACTTTCAATTTTCCGTACCCTAATTACTGCCCTAAATGTTACCGCTCCAAGATATTACACCTATACCTGATGAGTGGGCGGCCTCGGGGGAAACAGTTTTGCCCCCCCATGCCTCCCCACTTTCTAAATCAATTTCCTTGCTTGGATTCAGTAACCGTAACCCAATAACTCCCCGTCTTCTCCAGCAATTGTGGTGTGCTGATTCTGCAAGGGTAAACGCTACTTGGATTATAAATTCTCGGGTTGAAGATATGTTTTGAATGCACACGGCGACTGTGTGATGTCCAATGGATAGAACGAGGAGACCAGCAGCGTATCTAGCTTTTGATGTCAGGGGGGCAACTTGAAAAGCGAATGTGGATTGAGGCTAATTTAACATGAGAGAAAAGTATCCAAAGCCTCACTCACTGGTCCCGACATCTTTGATTTTATTTCGTGGTGATGTTTTATAAGGGTTTTGGTGCTAATATTTTATAAATAAGTATACTGATTACTTTCTTTCCTGTTCACCAATGAAGTATTATTTATAAAAAAAAAATCCGTCAGGGGGCAAGTTTCCCTGCCCCCACTGGATACGTCACTGAGGGCGACCCTCGAACTGCAGAGATCAAAATTTCTTTGGCCAGATCCCTTCTTTGGGTACTCCCTCTCCAGCGTAACATAATGTCTGCTGGTATATCAAAAGCTACAGATTTGCCGATTATATACACACAATGGATGTCTAGCGCAAATTGGGACCTCGCGAAAATCAAATTAGTTTCCTTTAAAGAGCATGCTCTGTTCATGTCAGCTCAATCACGAGATGATAATGTCAAGGTGATGACAATAAATCTGCGGCGATTCCAAATTTAACGTAACCAATTGTACTTGAATTGGAGCGGTGGTTGCCTTTTGTCCTCACCCCCACCCCATGCACCCGTGCGACGTCGGTTCCGGAATCCCAGTTAGCACACCATGTGGACTCAGGTCTGTTAGCCCCCCTACTTCTAACGTAGTTATCCTAACTTCAACTCCATCACAATTTCAACTTTTTTGTAGTCCTTAGTTATGGTTGTACGTTTAGTATTAACTTTCAGTTTTAATTCCTCGGGCTGACATGACGATCAAGAAACTCAGACAGACCCGGGCTCCACTAACTCATCGGTGCTACCTTATAAAAAGACTGCCAAGATCTGACGACAAATATGTTTGATATCATGCCACTATTAGTGTACTGTCAGCTGGCAATTTCACCTGTCTCAGTAAAGTGCATGCAAGTCATTCTTTGTGGCGTTTTGGTTTGCTCCCCTTTCCAGTTTCAAAGCCCCCTGACTGCCTTAATTCGCCGGAAATTAATGACTAAATGGCGCGGCACTTTAGCGCTCCCTAAACGCTGTAGCGCTGTGAGAGTGGGTTGTTCTTTATGGTGACGTCACCCCGTCACCTGTGATGGCCAGTCTATCGAGGAAAGCCCGGGACCTGGCTGTCATGGGGGGGGGGGGTGTGCTAAACCGCGGCCCTTCCAGGGGCAGAAGCACATATGGAAGGGTTAATGCTGGTGTCAGAAGTCGACAACGGTGACTGATGTCGACAAGACGCAAGGTCAGTTTGAACAATGCTGTTTTTGCAAATGGGAGGGGGTGTTATAATAGCGGATTCATGTGGAGCAAAAATTGGTTGCCAAACAATCCCCCAGAATGTAACGTTAAATTCCACATAAGTATATAAAGATCAACGGATGTCCCATCGTGCGATGTAAATATTTTGGCCACCCTGACACCCGCTTAACGGAAATTAATTCAATGTCAGTTTGACCTTTTACGGCAAAACCGCGGAGGGAATTCTCAGTTAGCTGGGATGGATACATGCCTAATAACATTCAAGTTCCCTTCTGGTTTCAGATAGAAGGTTTGCAGCGTACTTACCGGGCCAACAACCGTATCTACAAGCGGTCGCTCCCGTTCAACGTCGACTCCGAAGTGCGCGAAGGTCGCGGGGCGGTCGTGGTCCTTGTAGAGGGTAAAATACGGCTTCATGTCCAGGCCGAACTCGGCAAACGTTGCCGGCCGCTCCGGCAGCTTCACCCGCGCTGGCTTGGGCCGCAACTTGTCCATGGTCTTACCCTGAAGTCTCCAGACTCGCTTTCAAACGTCAACACAGAGCAGACGGCGCTTGTTGCTCGAGGCCCGTCCGGTGCAGCCTCATGTCACCGACAGGTTTTGAGAGAGCGAGATACACTGCTAAAAGGTTTGAATGTGTCATACAGCCGATGATCCATGCTATTGATGACCGAGATTTGCTGAATGGCGGCGCTCTCGTCTCGTGACCTTTCTCACACTACGCCACAGTTCCGAGAGGGATCATTCCCTCCCCCCTAACTGATTTCCCTACGGCAGGAGTTGTCATTTCACGATGCCAACTCATCTCAACTCCAGAGGATGACTGTATTCGGCCGAGAGCTAGAATCATGGGGATTGATATGCAGGCTGCCACCAGTAGACTAGCCATCAAGTTTTTTTTGGCGTTGCTTTTGTACGGTCAACTTGTCAAATTCCAAGACGATCACACACACAACGACACATAACAGTCACCATTTTTGAGATGAGTATAAAAAGATTCATTGCGCTTTTACTGCACGGAAGCACTTTCACAACTTTTTGATTTTCAAAAATTGCACAGCATTAGGGAATAACAAACTTATTCTATTTACATTTGGAAGTGGTACATTAAGCTTGAAATGAGAAACGACTAATTTGTTTTTTCCCCACAAATTTTATAATTTAAACAAAGAAACTTTTTTCTAATTATATTGATATCGTGTAATACAAACGATCTATTACCATCATGTATAGAAATACTATGAATCTTTTTTTTTCAGAAGTGGAGTGCCGACAATGAAAAGGATTCATCGAAAGGTTAATTTGATTGTCTGTTTTAGCCCTTACGATGTTAAGATAATGTAAATGTACAGGGTGTCCACATAAAAAAGTATACCGAGATAAAAATTACTGTAATACCAAAACTACGTTATGTATGGGGAGGAGAAATATATCTCTAGAAAGGGCAGAATGCTGTCGTTGCAATGGTATACAGCTTGTGATGTTATTGACACAGATGAGTGAACAAACTAGACCGATGTTAAGGGTACTGAAATCGGCACTGTGACAAGTTTGCATATGTGATTAACAAGGCTAGACCATGCAAGTGTGCAGAATACCAAATGCCTTTGCTTTAAGAACTGTGAGAAGTTGCATATTGATAACAAAAGTCAGCATGTGCGACTTCTTTTTATGGCGTTACCTTCAGAACCAAATTTTCACTACACCATCAGCTAATGTTCAGGAGTTAACGTGCAAGAATAGCGGAAGAAGTCAATAATCTCCGTCAAGACCTTGAAATGATCAGACGAGCAGCAAGGGACATGTTACGAGGATGTCAGATGTGCATGGACAGGGATGGTGGCACATTAAACTGATGAGGTAAGTAGCGAAAACAAAGTAGATGAGATTGATCAATGGAAGAAACTACTGACACGCAAAAAAGATAGGCCTAAGCCAACAAAAAACTTAGTAAAAATATAGCTTCTCAAGTTATTTAGCTTTGAATTCAACCAAGTAGTATCAAAGCGAAACAATTTGGGACATTACTTTTAATAAATGGAGAACAGCACTGAATATAAGAAACCATCAAGACACCCTAACACGCACCCGTTTATTACATCACATCTTCAACTATGTACAAGCTAGAATGAAAAAGTGTCGAAATGTGACCTCTAAACTGGAATCTACCTATAGACTAATCTAACGAGGCGCCATTATTGCGGGGCAACCACATCTGGCACGGGTCCTAATACCTTGAGTGCACGCGTACTTTTGCAAGTCGAAAACACCCCATTGGTCGGGGAGGAATGTAGCGCGCGCGTACCAATCGCACAGGCATGCGATTAGTATGGCCCCGCAGTAATGGCTTTATCTTGTCGCTGGATTATAGCGTATTTTTGGGCTACACATGATAGTATGAATAAGCAGATCAAATGCATAAAAAGGATAAAGTTTTCTTCATTGAGCGACTGGGCATGACAGAACGGTAACTGGCTGGTAGTCTGCAAGTGGTATCTCAGGTTGCACCACAACGGCGGCATTAATTGTAGCATATAACCAATGTGTAGTCAACTTGCGCTCACTTGTGCTCGAACTGATTCACAGAAGCGGAGTGATGCCTCTCCCTGCTTCACCACACATTGCAAGGACGGTCACAAATGGAAAGAAAAAAGTGACAGAGGAGGCAAATCGAAAGCTTGTTTTTGGTTCTTTGTACTTTCATCCATTTTTCATACAGGACTTCCAAGTTTGGGTTCAATAGAATTCGGCATTAAAGAGACCATTACACGAAAGTCGATTGGGGAATGCATCCCTGGCAACTTTCTATAATTCCCTTTTAATGTAATTGCTGATAAGCTAAAAATGGAGGCCCGCAGTTTGTGCTGCTACCAAGCTGTGTTAGGATGGTATACACTCTAAAAACGTCCGGGTCAGATTGACCCAGAATTGGGTCCCATTCGGTATGACCCTTTTCTGGGTCAAAATATGACCCCTTTTGGGTCCCATTTGACCCTTTCTGTGTTATAATTTGACCCAGAAAAAGGACGTTTTGAGAGTGTAGCTAGTTCAAATTAAACCTTTCAAAAATCGAAAATTCAAAGAGACACGCCAAAACGTTACAAATTACGTGTTTAATGAGACGTTTGGTGTTTTGTACGCCCCCTAACTTTTTGTAGAAGCCCGAGAAAAAAAGTTCTTATTGCACCCTACACAGCCTACCCTGTATCGACCCGAGTAAGAGTACCAATTTTTTGGTGTGTTTCGTAGGGACCTCTAGCGGGCGACATTGATTTCGACTTACCCTCTCCCTTCATGCCTTTGCCAAAATTTCGATAGACGCTGACCAGAGCGCCACAGAGAGTTACTCTCACCACCAAGCCGAAGATGCCGAACACGATGCTGGCTGCCGGAATCACTTTGCTGATTGAGAAGGTAGCCCAGTGAATTCCGATCTGTCATCAGATCATTGACGAAAAAGAGAAATAATATTGTTATTACAAGTGCTCTTCGCTATCCATTTAGTGTAGGAACAATGTGAGATTTTGATACGCTTGATGGCAGCAGACAAACCGATCCTTTTGGCAGGTCTTGACATGTGCTCGCGATTTTGGGTATGCAAACGTGGTTCTGAGCACTTGCACAAGTGACACTATTTATAAACGCACGGACCGCCAGACTGCCTTCAAAACTACATGAACTTTCGTGATCGTTGCGGGCGCCCGACTAAAATCGAAACTAAACACACTTGTATTCTTGTGGGGTAGTTCCTTTGCTCTCCTGTACTAAAGAACTAGTGGGTAAAGCGCAGTTTCCAAATCGCACCCATTTGAACAACACTGTCTTTCTTGGGTTGATATTTCAACCATATGTCCTGCATGTAAAATACTTTATTTTGTTATGTGTACCTACTTTGGAGTAAATTCCAAAAAATCTATTTTGTGAAAGTCTTGTGGGGTAACATATATTTAAGCACCTCACAAGGACAACGAATGTTCCTTATGGGGTACTTTCTATTGTTCCGGTACCCAAAAGGCACCGTAATACACGCACGGGTTATGTGTGTTTTGCGCAGGTGCGCTATGGTTTGGTTAGAATCAAAGATACCAGATTCTTCCATTATCTTGGGTTGGAATGAGCCAATTCGATATTTCGAAGGGTAAAGTCAATTGAGAGCAAAGCATGCACAATATTAAAAAGGTCTGTCTGTCGACCCTTTCCAAACGTGCATCGGGTGGACCTATTTGGCACGTTGTGATTGGCCAACGCGTTGCAAACTCTTGGAGGCGCACTACTGAGAATCGCCCGTATTGGCATTACAGAAGTTGCTATTTGTGACAGCACTTTCTACTGTCAATTTGTCTCTCTATACTTATATAAATTCGTACTTACGGATTTCATAACCGTACGTAAGGATTACTACTTTGCACTGTAAATAATGATCCTAGGCACTACTCGCATTCAAAATTCAGCCTTGAGCAGAAGCGTCTCCTCATCGTTTGAAAAGAGCCACGCAGGTGGGAGTGTTGCTTTGTTGGTAGGGCCAGACGCGTACACAACCCACAGTAGCTCATAGTCATTCGGGAACCAGCAAAAGTGGAGTTCCTACCTAAGGAGCTTCCGTTGTTAGGAAATCGAACGTTCTCTCAGTCCCGCTTGGGCTTAATGAATTGAAGTTTAGTCATGCAACGCAAAAGGTGGCTTTCTAATCCCTACGTACGGTTTAGTAATCCGTACGTACGAATTAATAATCCGTGCGCACAAATTAATTTTTTTTCACAGTATAATGTGCTCTCCCAAAACAGCTAGTTCTGTGATGCCAATTGACAATAGAGTCTACTGTTATATAACATATATATTTATAACAGTGCAGCCTGTCTAGTTTTTGCCGATGGTAGAATGCTTCTTGCTCTCAGGGGACGGATATTTTGTCCAACTGACGTGCATGTGTGAAATTAACCGGGAATTGTTGTGGAAGGATGTATTGTTGTGTATTTCACTTTTATCTGCGACTCATTGATAAAATGGTTATTACAGGATTTGCGATGGTTTCAGGTAATAAATACAGTCTAACACTGTTATAACAAGGCCCAGTTTCACGGAGCTACTGGTTGTGCTTACTACATTATAAGCGGAGCCTCTGTTAGCGTGAAATCACGTGCTAAGCACTAAGAAATTTGGCCAAATTACCTTTTTATAACAGGTACCTAAGCTGTATTTATTTGTAACAGAAAACAAAGAAAAACAAAGACTTTGGAGTGCATATACAGTGTTGTGTATTTCATTTTTATATGCCACACGCATTGATGCAAAGGTTGTTAGGTCTAAATGATTTGCAATGGTTCCAGGTATAAATGACAATTTAATTCCGGAAGTTTTCATTTCCTCCGGCGGAAATGTTCATACTGCATTGCACTTAAGAGGTTAAATTTCTGCTACACTCTCCGCCAAGTTGTGATACATTACCAGTTTTTGTAGTGACAGTCAACTTGTGCACCGGCGAATAGTGATACAAAATCCGTTAGCTACAATGGTAAGACCCTCTCCTTCGGTGGATATTTCACAAACCATACTTGAAAGCCTACAGTGCCGTTGCGCGTCAGGCGGGAACACAATGGGGAAACCGGTCCAGACGGTGAACTAGAATCCACGCAGTCGTCGGAGCCTGGCCCTAACCTTTATTCTTTTAAGCAGACGCTCAGCTTTTGAACAACACTGAAACCAGGCTATGTTAAACTGTTTGTTTCTTATACTCACATCCACAAATCTGTAGACAATGTAAGCTGGCTCGCACCAACTCAGCCCCAGGACGACATATACCATGCGTTTACTGTCTTTGGTCATCTGCAAAGGAAATTTGATGGAATCGTGAGAACCTCTAATCCAAAAGGTTTCCAGACTTCGAATTTTTACTTAAATGCTTTAATTGTGTGGATGTGCCCAAACAAGAAGTGATCGACATCCCAGGAATATCGACGAGTGATGGAAATTAAATTAGTACTAGGTCTTGACACTTACAGGCGTTTTTAATACATTTCATGATAGAGTTGATGGAAGCCTGAGTTAATCAATGAGGCACGAGAGGAACCAGGAGAGGGGGCAATTTTCCTAGCAGGGAGGCTCCTTTGGTCGGAACTCCAGAACTCCTGCACTCCAGTGTTTCATTAAAAGACCATGAAATGCACGCAGTACGGTTGCATTGTGACCAACAAAGTGAACTTTCCCTGCGAACATGCTCTTTGCAACCAATGAAGGGGTACTGCGAATACGTATTATAAAAGACACGCATTGTTAACACTCCGTTGAAAATTAATGAGGGTTTCGCATCCCGTGTCATGCACGCTTCTCGACTGTCCTACGTTGGCATTGCAATACAACGATAAACGCAGGGCATACCTTTGTAATACATGTAACTAACACAGGAAGCAAGACTGCACTGGCACGGTCGGTTGAATGTGCACAGGTCACAGACTGACTCAAGCCCATTTTCCTTGGACGGCCAACTCGGCCCGGAGGCGGCTAGTGGCCGACTCGGACAGCACGTCAGACTCGAATGGAGTCCACACATGTGAAAAGAGTTGGAATCCCCTTTAAAAGTAACTCTTATCTGTTGGCTGAGTTACGCACTGGGAAGATCCCCTTATGACGCCTGTATGTACCTTAACGTTGTTGGTACCCCAGGTCCTACGCATGAATACGTACCCTTCCTGGTGCAACATTCATTAGCCTGTAGTCTTCTCTATGCTCCGACCATTCTCTATTGACTAAATTTCTATAATACTGTTATCAAACGACGTTTTACGTCCGACCTGGGACTTGACTCGGGATGGAGCCTGCTTTGAACAAACTGGACGTAGATTTAGCTCAGACTCGAGTATTTGTGGACCGGACTCAAAGGAAGTGGACTCGACTACGTCACTGCACGAAGCACTCGACATGAAATTCGTGCAGGAAGACCCAAGCGCAGCTTTTATGTGTAAGAACCGATTTGAATAGGGCTGGCCTCACAGGAAGTGTTCTACTCACTGCCAAAACTCCGCAGACAGTCCAGATGCTGACGTAGCTAATTCCTAATGTCAGTATAACGGTCTCTGGGGGATTGGCATCCTGCCCTGACTTCAGTGCCAACACCACCAGGCTAAGCTGTTGGGTAGAAAAATAAAAATGCGAATGTCGAGTCGGCGTCAAACAGTGAGCTAGTGTTTTTAGATATGCGACGGGTTCCAACTGACTCTGTTTTCAGCCAGGTCACAAATGAGCCAAAATTATCTGTGAAGAAAATGCAGTTAAAGGCCATGGTAAGGATGCATTGTACAGGACATTTACCTCCAACTGCAGGTCTATCTTGAGCATGCTCGCCGAGAAACACATCCTGGAGTAAACACCTCATTAAAGGAAGAACAAAAACACGGCGCTTGTTTTTATATGCCTTTGTGTTGAGCTGACGTCCCGTTTCATCAGCCCTCGTCAGCGTGGATATTAAATAGTCTTTGGGATAGTTAAATAGTCTTTGGGTTAGTTACCAGGAAACATTGTTCTGTGAAGTTTATGAGGAGTAATTATTCATTGCGTGTCTGCCTGTTGACAGATAGAAACCTGGCAGCATGGGTCGGTGGTCGGAACATTGAATTAACGAAGCTAGTACTGGAAAACACTAAACGTCCAAGTATCCCTTACAGTTGTTAAAAACAGTTTTCCTCTAATAAGGAGAACAATTTCTGAGTCTCATTCCATTTTTGATAACTAAAAACGGGAAGTACAATATCGCTATGCATTAGAATCTTTCCTTGTGCGATCCCTTCAAAGGTCCTGCATGTTTATAGCACAGCAAACTAATCAATAGTCTCCATGTTAATTGTTCCTCGTCATTTTCACCTCTTTTCAACGGCTCGAAGGGGGGGGGAGGTTCCGCTCAAGGCGGATAGCATGAACATATTCTTCAAATAGGAGAAGAGGAAACGAAGGCGCTGTGAATTCCCCAATGCAATCGATACGTGGAACAGGACTCCTTAAGATCTTGAAGGGGTAAGAATTGTCCACTGCATGATGCACCTTGACGGTCTACCAGGGCCCCTGCACATCTGAAGACGACGTCAGTGGACGACCAATACGTAGCGGACATGATGGCTCCAAAAATAATATTGATGAGTCCCATGACTAGGAGGATAATCATTCTTGTCTGAAAAGAAAAAAAGCCTCCACTCAAACTAAAGATTTTTTGAGTGATTCTATAGCTCCCCCAAATATTTTAGGCTGCTAGACGAATACCGGTTCGTCATTTCGAGTTACAACACAATAAATATAGTCATTAGTGTTTAACTTCAGCATCTGAAGAAAAGAAAATCAAGAAATATTCTCTAAATATGGACGCACGAGACTACTTCTTGAAATCAAAACCTTAATAGTTTGGAAAAATTACTCTCAACTCACAAGTTTGACTCTCCTTTCGTACTTTTCCATATCTGGTGAATTGATTGTCACTGCAAAATTAAGGATGCATTCAATCATAAGAATCAAGGTGCCCACAATGAAGATGAATATCTCGTAAGATCTCTCGGTAAAGACGCCGTTTATCACATAGCAAAGAACGAAGCCTAAAAAACAGAAACAAACACACAAAGGTTACATTTAGTGGCATATAACTAATAAGGGGTCGGGGTGGCGTTAGGAGACCTGTATGTGCGCTTTCCTATGGCAGCAGTAAGGTGGGACGTGATCCATTTTCCCTTAGAGGAAAGCCCACATGTAAACAAAGCATGACGCCATTATGTGTTAGATCTGTTGAATGTTCCATCTAATGCATCGACGTTAAAGTCCGTCCCGTATCACAAGAAACCTTAGACTCCTTGGGTTACGCATGCATGAATTTACAGTGTTACGATATCTTTTCGATACTTACCGTTAGGATAAAAATGTTTTTCTACCTCGTCATTTCATAAAGGGAAAGCACGTGTTAAAATTATATACTTTATTTTATAGTTGATATACATGTAGTTTATTTCTATTTACATAAATTACCTTTCATTTTTTACAATTAAAAATACACAGCTAAAAATATTTTTTAAAAGTAGATGTACCTACTATAACTACAGCAGTTAATAACTTACAGATATTAATCATCACGACCACTGAGAATGTGAAATATGGCGAGTTCACGGGCACAGTGGCAAGCCTTTCGATGGTCAGACCTGCCGCAGCTAGGATGCTCAGGGTGGACGATGCCAGGAAAATCCACTCCTTACACGATATGGTTGAAAAGTGGCGTGTCTGTCAAAAATGGGGACAAGTGGAGATGGTCACCCCCCAAATAACTGTTTCCTTAGTGCTTACCGTGCCCTAAATCTTCAACTTACATGTCCAACTAGTCCTAACCCCAGACACTCTAAACTAAAACTGGCAACATCCATATTATTATTGCTTTTCTTTACAAAGGAACATCGAAGCCGTACAAAAACCGTTATAAAAACAATAAAGTGAACGAAAAATTAAAAAGTTTAAAATATTAAATATCCTTATCCAATAAACTGAGGTGTAAAGAACAACGTGTGAGAATTCAATGAATGTCTTCTCTGCATAAAGAACGCTAGTTACCATAAAGACTGGATTTTGGATTTTAAGGACTGATACCATGATTTTAAGGGCAACTGTTTTGTACGTTCTGTCAGTGTGTGGGAATTTTTAGTGACTGACAGATATCCTTAAAAAGAAAGACTGATGGTAGAATCACTAGACCGAATCACACGTAAAGCTTTCTTTTCAAAATTTTCCAATCATTTTTTTTGTTGCTCTTTAGTCTGGCCACAAATCCACAGTCTGGTGAGGCATACCCGAGCTGATCTTAAACTGATTGTATGGAGACATTAACGAGGGAATTTACTTGAATATTGCATCCTTTTATCTGACGTTTTAGCAAAAAGACCATGAATGAACGAACAGGTCACACTTCTTTCAAATATTGAGTTTTCCACGGAGCCACACTAAGGTACCAAAGGAAAACACGCACGGAAATTAAAGTGTGGCGTCAACAGTAATGCGGCTTTTTGTTGAATTGCTTTTCAACGTGAGTGTTCCACTTGGGTTATCCTATAATAAGCCTTTTGCGAGTTACATTAATTTGAATAAAATCTGGTACACTGAGTTCCTTAAATTCACGTGAACATAAAAATTTGAATTCTCCACACTAAAGACACTGCTTTTATACCGCGTGATTCGGGGCAAGCTGTTGCTCAATTTTTACTAAAGAAACGCCATGCACCGATACACTGTTTGCAATGGATAAGAAGGGCAAAAAGGAACCAATCTATTCCAGAGATGGTGGTCAAGATAAAAAAAAACTTGCCTGGAATCATGATGGAATCAGATGACACAGTGTACCAGATTTTATTTAAATTTACTTTGCAAAATGCTGACTTGATACAATCTGTTCGCTCTTTGCGCAATCAATGAATCAACAATGCGAACGAAGGGGAATCCCACCGGGTGCTTTACGAAATATGAAACCAACCCCGGAAATGCCCTCTCCAGAAAAACAGTGCTTCATGTCTCCATTAAAAAACATCAGGTGATGACTATGTGGCCCTTTGGTGTTATAACATTATATCCCAAATCACTGTCAGTAGTTATTAAAGCACTCTATATAATGAATGAAAATACCATTTCTTTAATAAGGTCCAATGGAAGGTTGAAATGCGTACTCACGAACTGCATTAAAATTTCACTTCGAAATAGGAACTGTTCTGGTCAAATAATTAATGAGTGAAATTGAGTGAGGACTATTTCAGCCTGACCTGCCCACAGCATGTCTCCATGGATGAGGGCTGCTGGTGTATCCCAAGGTCAGAGAAACTTATTCTTTCCTCATGGTGGCCGCTGTCAGTGTCCGAATGCGTAGGGCAGGCCTGAATAGAGAGAGAGGTGTCCATCACTGCGGTACTGCCTGTTGATCGACAAGTAGGATAAATGAGATCGTGAAACCAGGGTTGATTCTATGGGGAGAAATCAGTTTTAAACCAATGCCCTCTTTAAAGAGAATCTCAAATGTTGTTGGCCTTGACTAATCACTATCCTAGCTGGCAAACACTTATGCGTTTGCTGGCCGTTGTCGGACGAAGGGTGTTCTTTTCACTATTTTACTTGAGACTTCTCTGACATACTTCCATCAGCAAAACTTAAGTGATGTCGTTATAACATGAGCTCATGAACGGCGCAGAGAACTTTTATAAGGGCCCTTTCCAAAAAAGAATCGTTCGTCCCGTTGAAATCGATAAGACCGTCGTTTCATAAAAATGGTGACAGAATACATCTACGCATGCACCCTTGTCAAAATCTACGAAAGACAAAAAGGACAGCGATTTATAACGGAGAATTCCAGCTGTGTTATAGTGAAGTATTGCAGACTCACCGTAATCCTGGGGACTTGCCATCTTCAGCACGGACAAAGCAACAACCCCTCAACGGTGCAGATAGATGTGGGATTGTTAATCCAGTCGTTCAATTTCCCTGGGCAAAAAAAGAAGTAATGATATCATCATGTCATGCAGGCTTGCGATTCAGTTCGGCCGTTGTGAGTTTGTACTGTGATACGGCAACACAACACAGTAAGCTTCTGACGAGCATGCTGGATGGGAACCAGTCTGGCGTAAACAAGGCGATTAATACACAATATCTCTGAACCCTGCCCCCGGCCCACAGAAGGCAGTATGTGTTTATGACAATGGCTGTCCACATACCTAGACAAACGAACCTACGGTAAAAATGTCATGTTAGACATTGCTGGCTATAACGACAGGTAGGCCTAAGATAATAATACACTCAATGCGCAAAAAAAATGACATTTGTAGGAACATGCAATAGATACAGCAACTCAGGCCTCGGAAAAGCCCTTTGCATTTTTGTAAGAGAGAGGGAGACAGATGTTCTATTTGGACTTCAGCGAAAAGGTACACGCATTTGACTGAATGTGGTCAAATGGGAACTCTTGAAAAAGGAAACGAATGTCCACCGTGGACACTTGATATTTGTGGGGAAAGGCTCGATCTCTAAATTAACCCTAACAGTCCTCAGTCCTCCAACAGGTGAAGGATTGAGGAGGGTTAGGAATAATCCAAAATAATGCTGATTCTTTCAGCTTTGTAAACCCTGCACTTACCAACATCTGCAGTATTAGGATCATCGAGCGCTAAATTTCCAAGTTGGCTTCATGGTCCTCTTTGTTTTTCCCCATTGCTTTTCCTGCTATAGTCAGGAATTTGATCGGAGTGAAGGTTTTTCCTTCTTGTGTATTTAAATATTCCATTCGTTGTTAGCTTTTTTCATACATTTAATTGGTGTTTTAGTCTAATTTTGTCATTGTTCATAAGTCTCTTTGCATGTATTTATTTGTATTGTTGATATACTTTTTGAAGTATATGTAAATTACTGTATGTGCGCATATTTGTTTAATTGAAATGTTGTTTATGTTTGAGTTTTTGTAATTCGTAGAGGGGGCTTATTTTGTTTGTTTTTTTTTCTCTCTCTATTTGTTGGATCTCAGCATTTGGGAGAGCCACTTGATTGTGAGTAATTTAGTTCGCTTTTTGGCAACTTTGGTATCTTTGCAAACTACTAAAGGAGGCGTGGAGAAAACATCCTGCTAAAATCAGTTGCTTGAAAAAATGCCAGCATTTGAATGGTGCTCTTTTGAAATTGCTTTTTCAAATGGGAAAAAGCAGGAAAGCAGAGGACAATTTCTTTTCCCCGTGTTCTCCTCTAAAGAGTTTTTTCCTGCAAGGTCGTTACTTAGTACTTACCGTAGTATCGATTCTGCAAGGTCGTTACTTTTAGGATATCAGCCTGGATGTAGAATCGATTTCGCAGCTTGGAAACTCTGCACCTCAAGTCATTTGCATTGTTTGCATTCTTAATGCGTCGGAAGTTTGTCTCAGTAAAGTATTTGCGCGCATGTTTAGGATGGGAATGATTTTCTAACTGAAGTTAAGGTTCAAAGTGTTGAAAACCCACACACAAGTAAAGGGGGCTTTCAAAATTGTAAGTCAAGATCTTGGTTCGAGAGATCTTGGATGCCTCGAAATCAAATTGTTAGGGTAAGGTGCAAGATTAATTTGTCGAACCCGCTGAATAAATCGCAGTGACCGTAGCAAATAGGACTAATTAGCGCATCACCTCTGAATTTTGCACAAAGAATAGTATTTTGTAACAGAGAGCAGTGATTTCTAAAACTTACGTAGAGACGTATCGCAAAGAACCTGAAAGTTGACACCTGGTGGCGCGCATCAGGAACCCTCGGTTAGGAAAAATAACGTGCGGCACTTTAATAATTTGTCCTTTTTGCCGTCCGTTTTTACTACTTAAAAAATATCATCTCGAAAAAAGTTGTAAAGTATTTTCTGGCACAGTAATTTATGTAGAAACTGAAAAATTACCGGACCTGAAAGAGAAATATCCTGCCAAATTTCGACCTCTTTCTTCCGAAATTCTAACACACATGACGATACTTGGTAGCAGTGAGCTTTACGAGAATATCAGCCAAAAGTACCATCCATGGGGTCCAAACCAGCGGTATAGCCAGGATTCTAAGGGGAGGGGGCAAGCAAGCGGGGGATTCACTCGATTTCTAAAGTAGGGGCATGACTGGATGTTGGACATGTACATTATCGTGATCACATAAAGTGGGGAAGACTGGGGGGGAGACGATTTTACATGGGGGGAGTGCACCCCCACAACCCTTTTAGCCACATCGCTGGTCAAAACTAAACTGTGCAACCTTGATAACGTTATGTTGCGACGGAACTCTGCACAATATTGAAATCCCTTTTAATATACGGCCCTTGAGGTCAAATTAAACTGCTAAACCTTGATTGGGTGCAATTAATCACCAATAATCTGCGCAGGCAGATACAGGCTTCAACTCCGATCCACTAGACAAGAAAATTTAGAATTGGTACCATAACGTAGGGTAACTTTGGTCAGTGGGGTAACTTTGGTCAGTAACCACTATAGGGTTTGAAAGGTTGTTATTCTCTAAAACGTACAGTGGATGGGGACGTATTTAGTATCATTTTATTCAGAAATATCATAGTTACTCATTAATTAACAGTTTCGTTGTTTGTGATAACCAGTTTTATTTTGATCCATTCCCCGTTTTGAAGACCAATAACAAAAGGTGGCCAATGTTGCCCCAAACCCAGGGTAACTGGTTACCCCTTTTTAAGCCCCAAGACGCCAATAAATTTTGAATTTTTTTTCAGCATCGAAGTTTACATGAGTATCACAATGCCCTGAAAGGAAGGGAAATTGAAATTTATTGTTTTTAACTGAGAAGAATTGATAACACATATGTAAAAAATGGCCCAAAGTAACCCCACGTTACGGTAGTAGGTAGTCTAAATCGTCGTGTTTTGTTTGTGAGCTCGTGCATGGCTGGCGTATTTGCCAGCAGATTGACACGTATTTTATCAGGCTGGGACGAGCACCAGGATATATTTTTGTGCCCAGGACCTTTCAGATTAACCCAATCAATAAACCAAATCAGCGCTCGCGTCCTCCACACGGGCCTCGTCTTAGCCCAATTAAGTAGAAGGGGGAAATTGGGTCCAAATAGACCAGGATGGATCCATAGGACAGGAAAAAGTGGCTGGGGCTGATACTGAAACTAACCCAACAGTAGAACACATTCAGAAAGCCTTTCAATGAAACCACAAAAAGCCACTCACGTATCTTAATGCGCAACTCATTTGAATTATACCGTCACCAGTAACAATTTCAACCCTATTAAAATAAAAAGTACACGTACACAAACAAATAAATGAAAAAAAAAGAAAATTGTTCATGCTAATCGATACAATGAATCACTCTTAACAAATTCCTTTACGCAATGATTACAGAAAACTTCATGATTACTGAAACTAATCAATCTACTAATTAAACAAATTTGTCTTTACTTTTCTTTGGGCTATTGTTTTGTGCTGTTTAGGAAACTCTTTTCTATTAAGAATAAGCTATTCTGGGAGTTTCTCGATCTATAATGAGATGCTGATAGGAAATACATTCAAACGAAAAACTCGGCACTTGTATGCAACTCTTAGCGTTTTTTTTTACATGCTAATACTCTTGCTAAAAAAAGGTATTCCATGCCAATGTGCAGAGAAAACATGTAACTTTTTCTATTCACCTATTTTCTAAAATAAGTTTTTACTATATGCAAGAACAAACTTTCCATGCAAGACTGGTCGAATAAGTCATTTTGATGTCACGTAATGAATCCTGGCAAAACGAAAATGTAAAATCTTACGCTTCTGCATAGAGCCACATTTTTAGGTATCGCTTCAAAGCGTATTTTCACAAGTGTATTCCAAACTGGAACCAGTTGAAGTGCTGAAACCTTGAAAAGTTCCAATGTGCAAGAAGACTAAAAGAAGTTTATAGAGCCCATTAATCCATTACAGTCTGAAATAATAAATGACTGGTATAATTACCGTTGGTTACCTACATGCACGTGCATAAGGTTAAGTAAGGGCATACTGTCATGCTAACCTCACGGCACACATGCTCGTCTCCTTCAGGCACCTTACTTGAGGTGAGGCAGTAGCCTGTCCTTGATTGATTCATTCTTGTCATGAATGTCAATTATAACGTGGACACCTTCAAGTTCCTTCTTCAATAATGGCTGAAAAGAGTTGTAAGCCATTTTGGTTTTCAGCGGGGCATCGTTAAGAATCCTAAAACGTGAGAAAAGTGCAATCATACTTTTGTGAGTAAACCGTAGGCATCACTGTTTCCACAGTATGTGGCAATTTGTCGGACTGTTGATCTGCTAGATAATCAATCTGTCAGTCAACGTGCTGGAAAAAATTGTGATACTTTTTTAGTTGCTTTTCAAGTATCTTATCAGTTACTCTTTGAAAATTTTTGGGATTGAAAATCCAAACGAATACGTACCAGGAAATTAAAGCCACTTTTTCCGTACTACTCCATTCCTTGGGACTAGCGAAAAGGGCGAAACGTGGCTCCCCCGATGCCTTTAAAGCTTGTAAGAGCTCGCTGTACCCGTCGGTAGGCTTACTCACAATGTCCAGAATCACACTCGTTTGACGAGTATTGAGCTTGAAGGTGACCCAGGGAGGTGCATGATACGTTTTCACCTTTCCAAAGATATCCATAACCTCGTCATCAACCTGTAGCCCTAATGACTAAAGAAAACAAACAGAAAAAGGACAACCCCATGTGAAATGTCTTCAAAAAAGGTTATTTTTGGCCCCTCTCATGGGGGCAGAATGTCGCCCCCGCCCCCGCCTGATTTGATTTAAACCCGGCATGCTTGTCTAAACACTCCTTTTACACCACGAATGTGAAGTTTGAACTCAATCAAACGTATGCTTTTGTCACCTGAAGTTCAAGGCTGTACGTGCGCGCGCCAGAGTACGTGTACATGTACATTGAGCACTGCTACGGAAAAGTATACATTTTTGGCTCACCCGTCAAGGAAAAACGCGCTCTGTGAGAGGACCATATATGTTTGAGTTTTGCAAGACTTATTTTTAAGTGGCCACAAAGAGTTACTCTAAACATGCCATAGGCTCAGCTCTTGAAAAAAAACGCACTGCGGCGGATTCCTCCCTTGGCTCTTTTAGGGTATTGTGTTTTAATTTAGTGACATATCTGCACGTTTGTTGTTAAAATAAACACCGCAATATGGTCAGCCAATTATTCACATCACACACCTCTCCATACTACTAAAGATAGTACAGTACAGTTTTCCTCGTGTATTCAACCACTTATGGTATGAAATATAAATATAAACCTGAATCTGTTGTCAACAGTAGTCCATTGAAATGTCGCGGCTGAGTCGTCACGTTCGTCGTGGTTATGGCAATCTGGTGGTACCATACCGAGCGTTGTTTTGTCTTTCATTGTCTCTAACCATGTGATTCTACCTCCATGCTCTAACTTACCATGGCCATTTTGAAGCTCTTGTAAACGAATGATCTTCTTGGAAAAAGCCTGGAGTCCTAAAGTGTCTATAGAGGTTGGGATTGACGCTCGCACCAGCCTTATGCACAAGGTGAGACAAGAAAATGAAATTCAACACCGACTATGAGTCCACCACTTGCATCAAAAACACGATGACGTGGCGGAGTCAAATCAATTGAGTGACTCCCTTCTCGAGAACTGAACTATACATTACAGGGACGGCCTCGATGCTTTTGGTCATGGTAAGTTTGTGCGCATGTGAATGGGGCCATTGCTTTGTGCACAATCTGTAGCAGTGATCACCATCCAATGGAGCAGCGCAATGGCTTTCCATAGGCCACACCTCTCTTTTAGTAATAGTATGCACTTGTGTGAAATAGTCAACACTACATAAACATGTACATGTACAGTACATGTATCTGTACAGTACATGTACTTTGCAGAAACCAGGCTTGCACACTAGAAACCTTTGATAGGGTGACCCTTGCCCGCAGTGACCTCGGGCGCAGTTCTAGTACACCATTGTGCAAAATGTACTGAAGGGTGCACCACTACAAATAAATTCCCATAGACAGCAATGATAAATCCCCTCACTTTGCAATTATTTAAAAAATACTCACAACTCTCCCAGGTGTCCAGGCCACACAGAAATACGCTGATCGACATGTCCCCTTTCATTTTCCTTTCAATTTTCGGGGGGTTGACTAATGAATTCTTGAGCAATTTTCACCAGAGGCAGACTACCCCTAAAATGAAGCCTTAAATGTCCCTGCCCAGAAAAGTAGCCATTTTGAAAAAAACATCCCTCTGCAAAACGGCCAAATTATGCCACTTTCGGACCCGACTGCACCCAAATTGCTAAGAATTTGAAGCCCAAAGTCTGGGCCAGAGGCTCAGTGCAATGTTTCTCCAATTCCTCAATTTCATGGCTCTCAGGACTCTCTAATATAGAATTGAAGATGATACCTCGTATGATCTGTAGCGGAGGTGTGACTTAGTTTAGGGTAAACATGGAGGAAGGACACGAACAGGAGTTCGGACGAGTCGGACATCAAACGTACGAGGTTTCTTGCCGCGGTTGTGAAACCGAGATAACACGCCTTAGCATTTGTGTCCTTCCTCTATGATTTAAAAGATTAGTAAATTTTGAAGAGTCCCCCATTGAGTAATGTAACGGGGAGGAGCTTAGGTCATGTGGACACACGTGTTGCTAGGTTGTTGGTGGCAGAGACCACAGACTTGGTGGCCACGAAGCAGTCGTACCTGGAGTGGTGGCTCCAAGATCCCGAGAGTTTTCAAGGCCAGCCATTGCTAAACCTCTAGAAGAGGGAGGCGAGTAAGCCACAAGACGTTTAGCTGTAGGGTGATCCTAATTGGTAGGGGTTAATGAAACAACTACAGGCGTTTTCTCCGTAGTTGAGGCGAGTGCTCTTCAACCAGGCATCGTGACTAGTAGAGCCACAGGTGGACCTGATGTTCAGAATGTTTGAGAGAAGCAAAGCGAATGTTGTTGAACACCACGGTCCAATTAACGGTGTTTGAATGAGTTTCAGGGTGTGTTCTAGAGGTGGTTCGTCACCACATCAACACCTAAGATGCAAGACCGATGAAAGATCCACCTAGACGACACCTACATTGTCAGCAAGAGGAGATCCAAAGACAAGTTGATGATCTCTTGAGGAGAGGTTTGATAGAACTGTCCCAAGGCCCTGGCCTGAACTTTGCAGAGAACCTGCGTAGAAATATGCAGCCCAGGATTGTCTCGGGGAGAATGCCCAGAGATAGAAGAGGAACCATTACCGGGTAGCTCAGAGAGGTTTCAGGGAAGGTCGATTTGTTTGGCTCTTTCATCCAGCGAAGAAAAGGGGCATGTCCCCTAAACTTATGCTTAGATGGGAAGGGTCATGGCTTATTGTTAGCCGTCTGTCTGATGTTACGTTTCGCATGTAGCTGCGACCCGGTAGCAAACCCCGTGTGGTACACAGCGATCGCCTGAAACCACACGTAGGTGAACCCTTAGTACCATGGACGTACAAGACGGGACAGAGTCTGAAAGAAGAGACAACAATAGACACAGAACCTCCGCCAGATGCGGTGTTGAGTGAGGTACAAAGAAAGTGTCGAGGTTGCAAAAGAACCAGAGAAATCAACAGGCAAGTGACATAGTCGAGACTCCAGAGCAAGAGCCAGTAAGTGAGGTAACGGAAGCTCAATGGGTAGGGCCACCAATAGACTTGGAGACGGAAGAGGAAGGAATGCCGAGGCGCAACCCAAGACGTAGCCGGCAACGTCCCCTTCGTTATAGAAACATAGTCGCTTACGGTGAGGTTGCAATGATTGACACGTAGCTTAAATCGCAATTTTTGTCTGTTCGTTTCCATCATCGGATTAGACACGATGATGAAGAGTACAGTCCAGAACCGGCGTAAGCGCAGGAAATTCCAGCATATTCAGTACAAGAGCTGGTACTACCATAGTCAAGGCTTGTGGCGGCACGTCCGAGAAGCACATGGACCGGCAAAGTTTATGTATTGCTGCAGATGCCCTTGTGAGGCAACTTGGGTTGACACAATGAGGCGTCATTATGTGGCTTCCCCCCAGAGTACGTTCAAGAGGCGATCACCCTCAGCCCAGAAGCAGAAAGGCTGGATAGACCTGAGGCAGAGACCTAGTCTATAGAGTGGAGCGGGGTTGGTCCATCCGGAACCCAGGCACCAACACAACCGCTTGATGGCCAGGACGGAGAAGCAGGAGACCCTGATACTCTGTCGTTGTCCCCCTGTCCTTTTTTCTCCCCTTCTGAGGTAGGTATGGAAGAGATTTCGGTGGCAGTCCAGCAGGCACCGGTCCAAGCTGACCAGGACGTCTCGGTATAGTCAACCGAGACTTCGGTCAAGCAGAGCCTTGCACTACCATTGTCAGGCAAGCCCTGAGCCATGTTTCAGTGTCGGAGTGCCCCAGCATCCTTGACCCCATCGACAGCTTCGTCAATTCCATCATTTGCCCATCCCACGGAAGCGGAGGATACCTCGAAGAAGCGGTTGATGCGGAAGCTGTCAACGATAAGAGAACAGCTCATCAAGGAGACGCGGGTGAATGGCAAACTAATGAAGAGAGAGGAGTCATTATATATGCTCAGGATGTGTAATACCAGGAAAATCCACTCCATACACGATATGGTTAAAAGTTGCGTGTCTGTCAGAAAAAAAAGGCACACGTCGAGTCGTCACCAGCGAAAAAGCTGTTTCCCTAGTGCTTACGGTGCCCCAAATCTTCAGCTTAGATGTCAAACTAGTCCTAACCTTGAGGCGGAGAACGGAGTCTTGCGAGGGAACCGGTTACAATATAGTTATGTGGTCGGTCGTGAGCTCCATAAGTCTCCACACTTCACCTTGATAGACGACCTTGTTAATGAGTCGCAGGAGAACGCACTATGCACGAGCGGTCATCAAACACAAGAATCTTTGTGCCAAAACTTTATTTTTAATTTTAGTTTTTTGATTATTGATGCAAATGCAGGAAGGAAAACCCTTCAGGAAATCAGAAAAAAGAGAGAGAATAAGTTGATTGTTGTTCAGAAAGTCCCTGAAGCAAAGTATAGCTGTCTTGTTATACAATCTATGGTCTTTTTTGTGTTCTCAATTTATGAAATAATCGATAAGGCATGCACCCATGTGCTTATGCGTCCGTTAGTTTGGCTTGTTACCAGATAAAATCCTATTTATATCCAATACTTTAAGTCTCCAACCGGTTTATCTGGTCAGTTTCGGTTTGGCTATATGAATTAGAAATTTTAACGAGAACACTAAATTTCCTTGGAGTGAATGATTTTCAAATCGATTTCTACGCCATAAAAGACAACGATTTGAAATGGCGTCAGAAAGGTTACATGTCTGCAGATCCCACTGAGATACCAAGAGGGAAGCCTCGCAAAACCTGAGAAATTACATTTAGAAGCGTAAAGCATTCAGTGTCCTCAATGGTTAAGAGACGTGAATTGGTCAACGTACTTAGCGACTGTTTAAGCACATTGAACTTAATACTAAAAACGGTTATCATTACACTCTAAGGGTAAATGTGTTGTGTGACATTACGAAACAAATTATGTAGGGAATAACGGTATGTTCTAATCGAATAAAAAATCAATTAAGTAACGAACTCCGTCATTTGCATGGTTTTGTGCATCGGACAAGTAACACCACAAAAAGCATACATTATTCTGTTTCTTTGCGCTTCACATAATGATGAGAGAATGTAATTTGTCAAGTCGTTGAATAAATCGAAACACAGACTACAGCTACGGCCGTGGATTTCGACTAAAGATCGGGGAGAGAAGATGGCTGTACACCAGTCTAGTCTGATCGAAGCTATTCGGAAACTCAACCAAATTCCTGATTTCCCCCCGAGTTTTGTATGAGCAGTGTCACGGGGTCGCCCAGGATTGAGGTGCTTGCATACACGCTCGCTTAATCTCCCATGACGCAATTTCAAGGAGCAGAATGAGTATCCTTGTTTTTGTCTACACTTCTTGTTTTATATATGAATTCTTTTGAAGGGTTTTCCCCAAACGCCTCTATCTGTCGTACTGGGTTCTTACCAGGAACATTCCATCAAAATTTATTCGACTGGAATTTTATTGGAGAACAGTAAACAGATAGTTCAGTTGGTAACCTCTTGCAGAGTTAATTTGAACTGGACAACGCTCTGTTGGCTACCTCCCTCCATAAAACAGTTTGAAGGTTCTAACCTCGAGAAGCAAATCCATTCTTGCTGCACTCAAGGACTTTATTTAAGCAGTATTGTAATGTAAAACATGGGTTTTCTCTTTACCTCCAGGAACTCATCCTCCATCGATGCATTCTTCCAGCAAGTCCCAGTTCACAATTGTTTTCAATCTGTCCATTCAATGGACGTGTACGTGGGCAAAGGGTCATCTTTCCAAACCAGGGAAAAGAACGCACGCACTTGCTGCTCTGAACCTCGTATGGAAATTCCCGCGAAGAGATCGCGTTTGCTAGCAGGTTAGTTTCCTCAACCCTCTCCATCATTTCAGCTTCAGCTATAGTTCATTTCTCGAGAAGGGACGCGCTTGATTCAACTCCTTCACGTCATCGTGTTTTCGATGTAAGTGGACTCATAGTCGGTGTTGAATTTCATCGTCTTGTCTCACCTTGTGCATGAGGTTGGTGCGAGCGTCTATCCCAACCTCTATAGACACTTGAAGGAACTACTTCAGCGCTTCATTGAATCTCGCAACTCCAGACTTTTTCCAAGAAGATCATTCGTTTACAAGAGCCTCAAAATGGCCCAGATAAGTTAGAGACAATGAAAGACAAAACAACGCTCGGTAAAGTACCACCAGATTGCCATAACCACGACGAACGTGACGACTCAGACGCGACATTTCAATGGACTACTGTTGACAACAGATTCAGGTTCAGGTTTATATTTATATTTCATACTATAAGTGGACAAATACACGAGGAAAACTGTACAGTACTATGAGGTCGATTTTTGTGTCAGTGAAAGTAACACTCGCTCATGCATCGTTCACGTAACGCGTCCGAAAAACATACATAGTGGAAAGCGCCTTTAACCCAAAAGAGCCAAGGAAGTAATCCTGCCTTCCCCCCTCGGCATTTTTTCCCGATATCGCTACGGTGCATTTTTTTTTCAAAAGTTGAGCCTTATTTAGAAATTTTCAGAGTAACTCTTTATGGTGGCTTAAAAACAATTTTTGCAAAACTAGAACATACCGAGCGCGTTTTTTTCCGGTCGCGACGGGTGAGCCAAAAACGTACACTTTTTCACTGCGGTAATCAAATGCATATGTGTACTGGCACACATACAGCCTTGAATTTTGGATGATCGTAACAACAAACCACGCGTCGGATTTATTTCAAACTTCACATTCGTAGTGTAAAAGGAGTGTCTGCTGGACATGCATGGTGCTTTTAAATAAACTCGGGGGGCGAAAGCTGCCCCGCCTGTGAGAAAAATAACTTGGGTTTAAGACATTTTACACGGAGTTCCCCCTTTTTTGTTTGTTTTCTTTAGGAAGGGGTAGACATTGATGACAAGGCTGTGGATATCTATCCAAATGTAGGACACCCCTGGATCATCTTCAAGCTCGATAGTCAGTTAACTCGAGTGATTGTGGACATCGCGGGTAAGCCTGTTGACGGCTACAATGAGCTCGTACAGGCTTTGAAGGCATCGGGGAGCCACGATTCGCCGTTTAGATACTCCCAAGGGGTGGAGTCATGAGAAAAAAGGACTTTCATTGAATGGTACGGTTTTTGAATCGTAAAATTAAGATTTCACTTTCTCACATTGAAGAAAACCTGACGATGCCCCGGTTAAACTCAGAATGATTTACAACTCTTCTAAGGCTACCTTGAAGAAGAAATTTGAAGGTATCAGCATAGAGATACAAATTAATGACAAGAATGAATCAATCAAGGTCAAACTACTGCCTCAGCTCAAGTAAGGTGCCTAAAAGGAGGTGAGCATGTGTGCCGTGAGGTTAACACGACAGCATGCTGGAACTTAAAATCATCTCAAAATTCCTCCGGGGTAAATTTTCGACAAGTTGCGGACATTGTTGAGGAATATGTTGGGACATTCTTAACCATCCTATCTGCAATCGTCCCGCAATGATGCAATTAGTTACATAATGCACCCCTTTCTAGGGTTTTGATCAAAGCTGGGCACTCAAGGATATAGTGTGTGTCTACTGTACTGGCAGTAAACATAGGTCCACCTGTTGTGTACACTGAGGTCAAATATAAGCCAACCATTCAATTTTCTGGGACAAATGCTGGACTTTTTGTGGGTGAAGAAAATGTTGCCACCCGCAATTTGTCCGCAACTCAGTGTCCCGGATGAGTTTCGAGATGATCCCTGAGGCATGTGCACGAGCAACGGTAATTATACCAGTCACAAACTTTAGTTAATTCAAACTGCAATGAATGGATGGACTATAACCTTCTTTTAGCCTTTGAACGTGCTCAGGAACTTTGCAAGATATCAGCAATTAAGCTGGTTCTCGTTTGGAATGCGCTTGTAAATATATGCCTTGACCCAGTACCTTAAAAAATGGTGGCTCTGTGTAGAATCGTAAAATCTAACACTTTAAGGATTCATTAAATGGCATCACAGTGACTTGTTTGATAAATCGTGGAAAGTTTGTACTTTTTTATACTTTTGATATTTCAGAAAATAGTTGAATAGAAAAAAATACCTTTTTCTCCAAACACATTCGTATGGAATACCTCTTTTAGCTAGAGTATAAGAATGCAAAACCATGCTAACACTTGCATTTGTGTGCTTAATGATTCGTTTGAATGTATTTCCTATTGACATTTATTTCTAGACTAAGAAACTCGATGAAAAGCTTATTCTTAATAGTAAAGAGTCGTCCTAAGCGAGCAACAGAAAGAAAGAAAACTTTTGACAAATATAGTTTTAGTAAATATGAAGTTTCTTGTAATCATTACTTAACTTAGACACCAACAATGATTCATTGTATCGATTAGTATGAAATTTTCTATTTTTTGTTTTTCTTCCTTTTTTAAAAATTGTTACTGGTGAATGTACAATTAAAACAAGTGGCACACTCAAATAAATTAGTACCTTTTGTGGTTTCACTGAAAGGCCCTCTGAATGTGTTCTACCTTTGGCTTAGTTTCAATATCAGCCCTATCCACTTTTCCTGACCTGTGGATCCATCCTGGTCCCTTTGGACCCAATTCTACCCTTCTACTTTAGATAAGGCTCGTGTGAAAGACCCGAGTGCTGATTTGGTTTATTGAGTGTGTGAATGTGAAAGGTCCTATAGGCACAAAAATACATCATGGTGCTCGTCCCAGCCTGATAAAATACGTGTCAATCTGCTGGTAAGTATGCCAGTCATACATAACCGGAGCTCAACAAAAATACACCGATTTAAACTACCTACAACCAATTCAAAATTTTCTGGTCTTTTGTAGATCGGAGTAGAACCCCATACTTGCCAGGGCAGATTTTTCATGATGAATTGTAAACACTCAAGGTTATAAGTAGTTTAATTTTGACCTCCCCGACTGTAAATTAGGAGGATGCACATTCTTAAACAGGATGCACCCACGGAAACAGGCCAGAAATGTGTCCGCTGAGCTCATTAATAAAAAATATACATTCAAGATTTTCTATATTAGAGGGTCCTGAGAGCCATGGAACTGGGGAATTCAAGAGAAATGGCACTAAACCTCTAGCCCGGACTGTGGATTTCCAAATCTGAGTAATTCGGATGCAATCGGGTCCGAAAGTGGCACTGTTTTAGCCGTTTTGCAGAGGGATGCATTTTCAAAATGGCGTCTTTTCCAGGCAGTGAAATTACCTTTAAGGGTGGTATGCTTTGGGCGAGAAAAATTCATTTGGCAACCAACTAAAAATTGAAAGGAAAATGAAAGAGGACAACTTCAACATCGTTTTCTGTGCAGCCTGAGCTCCTGTGAGAGTTGTATTTTATAAATATTTGTGAAGTACTGGGATTTACCACGGCTGCCCATGGGAGTTTATATGCTACGGTGCACCCAGGAGGCATTTCAGTAGTATACAAAGCTCCGTTGCTACAAGACAGGATCGAAATTCAATGACGTCATCGCATCTGTATAGCCAAGGTTGCAAAGGTTGTTTAGTTTGGACCAGCTTCGTGGCTAAGAGGGACGTTGGGGGCGCACCCCCCATGAAAACCGTCGCCCCCAGTTCCCCCCCCCACTTCATGTGATCACGATTTATATGTGCTGAAGATATGTGTAAAATATATGGAACGCACGCCAACAGAGGTGTGGTTGATGATCAAACCAAAGAGAAAGCCAGCAGGGAGGCCCCTCAGGGAGTCAAACAAATCTGTTTCAATACGTATAAGATTTTCTTCAAGGATATACCTACCTTTTGGAAGACGATTCTACAGGAAAATGTCCACGACCTTAAAGAGCGTGTAGGCCCTATACAGCATCCGAGGCCCCGAATACAAGACCAAATTCCACTTTTCCAACAATTATTTAACTTGAAAGCAGAGACTATAGGATGATTTCAAATAAACCTACACGTGGCAAACCAGAAACGTTTGTTCTATTTTAAACAAGCAAGAAGGTGAAAACGAGGCTATACCCATATATCTCGAGGAAGCTACTCGAACGCACCCACAGTTGCAACGTATACATTGATAAAATGTTCTGTCTTTGGTATCAAGGCAAACCAAAAGCAACAACCTCTGTTAGAGACTGTTACACTGCAGTAACTGAATATTTGTTTGTGAAGAGGGGTGTTGTGGAAAAAGACAAGAAACAGTGAAAAGGACAAATCATACCATTGTATTTCTACTTTTATGACTTCTACCTTGCTCGCGAGTAACTATGTTTAACGAGGTTAAAAATATTTGTTGGCTGCTGTAGAAGTTTATGTTTCTTATTTCTGTGTCGGTAAAACATGCTTGACCAAAACGTTGATAATTATATGGTGCGCTGGTTAGGTTTCGTTTCTTTCGTACAGTAAGTTTACACAGTTACAACATATAATCTCTATATTTTCTACATACAAAGATTACGATCGATCACAACGATCACAACTTTCCCCACTGCCTGCGTTGATGTTAACTTCAGTTATCACAGTTTCCACATGACTGCGCATCGTCGGTCATTGATCGGCAATGATTTTTGCATCTCTATGTCGATATGCAAATCATGTCTTACTTGGATAAAGTTCACCAATAAGGGTAAAAGGGGTCATAGTAGCGCTCTGGAGGACTACTTTCAGTGAGTGGTGTCGGGGTTGGATCCGCATGGCATGCATACCTATATAGATACGCGTTTATGGGAAGGCAAACAATGATATTATCCAGTTGCAATGAAGCGTGGTGGTTCTAAGTCGATTTCTTCATTATCAGTGTATCTTCGTCACAAAATCTTGCCATTTAGGTGAAAAATGTTTTTATATTATATCCGCATAACATGCATACCGATACCGTGCATGCAGGATATTTTCAAAAATGACACAATACACTCCTTGGAAAAGCGGAACAATGATGTTCACCCACTGCAAAAAGCGTACTAGTTCTGAGTCGGTTCCTTCATTATCGGTGTATCTTTGTCACAAAGTCTTGCCGGTTAAGTGGAAAGTGTTTTGGACTGGATCCGCATAACGGGCATACCGAGAAAGTGCAGAATACTTTCTAAATAACACGCTCTTTGGAAAAGTTAAACAATAAGGTTCACCGCTGCAAAAAGTGTGATAGTGTTGTCATCAAATCTGCCGTTTCAGTGAGTGGCGTTCGGGTCGTATCCCGCAAAAGGTGCACCGATGCAGGCAGAGTCATTGTGTAAATCACCACACAACACACGTTGTTATCCTTGACAAGGCAGAGGATGAGGTGGGACCTACATAGTACAGGAGATTTGATGATATACACTGCAAAAGCTTTGGTGTTAAAATGAACACTGTCTTGTTGGCGTTATCAGATTACAACACCATAAGTTAGTGTTCCTTTGCACACCTACTAGTACTTCAGTGCACTGGAGAGTGCTAAAAATAACACCAAGTAAAATCAAAATGTATAACACCAGTGAAAAGCGTTGGTAAAGTCCTCTTATAGCATCGGCGGTGTTAAGTTTTGAAGTGTATGTAAACAGTTGATACAAAGATATTCAAAGTCTCGGATATTGTAGAAAACACAGAATGTTATAAATGCCGGATGTGTCAGTTGTTACAGAAATCTTTACCTAAGTTATTATAAAGGCCAGGAACAGGATTTACAGTTTTACATGGATTTTCTAGGAAAAAGGTTAAGATCAGAGTGAAGGGCACTTGAATTTGTAGGGGTCACAAGGAATTTGAAAATGCAAATTTCCTACTATATGCTTATCCTAAGCTTTTCAAAGGAAAGCGGCTATCTCTAAAAACAAGCATCGATCCCTAGGTAAGAGGAAATCTTCGTCAAAAGTTTGGTACTTCTTGTATTCCTGCTCATTTTGGTAATTTTGATTAGAAAGTTCTATTGGGTTTGAAGGTTCGGGCCAGGTAAACATCAAAGCACTCGGGTCTGACATGATCGGTTCTTTGAGTCGACAATCGCGAAAACCAAACCCTTGACTTGCCTCTCACATGATCGACGTTTTGTGGTATCGACCATATCGACACGTAAAAGTTAGAGTTTCATACTAGAACGAACCATTCCGAGGGAGGTGTATGTGAAGCGCCCCGCCTCTCGTTTTGAAAAAAAGTGTCGTCCGTGTGGAAATTGACATTTAAAAAAATGCATATTCAGGGAAATGTCTTTATCACGCTTATTCATTTTCTTGCCTGGCTTTAGTAGTGTTCTGTAATGTTTTGCTGTATCATAAGTGGCTAAACTTTGTGTTCAGACACATTAACTTTCTATCATGCTTCCTTTTCAGATTCTGCGCGAAATTTGTCTTTTATGCGGACATCCTGTGTGAAAAATCTACCAAAGTTTCGGTGGCTTTGTACGACATGTGTTGCTTGCTTGAATCCACGAAAAGTTTCTTGACAGCCAGAGCACGAGTTTGAGAAACATGTTACAAAAATACGCCAAACTCAAGGATTGCGTGTAACCTAGCTGGAGCAATCGCGAAATAATCCACCTCTATCGACAAGGAAAATAGTGCACGGCCTTGGTATAGAAACACAGAGTAATTATTTCACACGAAGGGGGAAAATTCGGCTTTTTTCTCCCCTATAACGGCTAGAGAAAGTAGCCTTTGCCTTCTTCTCGCGAAGAGCCCATGAGCTGTCAAAAAAAATGGGCACAAACCGAATGGGCCCGTGAACATCGGTCATAGGCAGTGTAAAGGTGGCTTTAATGCAATTTTAGTTTATGATTGTGATGGCAGGGTTTCTATTTGGTATGCAGTGAGCAGAACCCTCGTGGTACATGCTGACAGGGATTCAGTAAAAATGAGTTGCCTATAAAATAGCTTTTGTAAAGTACATGTACAACAATATAGGCCTATACAGGCAGGAACAGCAGTGCGAGAATAGTGCAAGTTAATGTGTCAGTTGTTAGACGCTGATCCAAATCACGATCGGTGATTTGGAGTCGGTTCACTGACACTAGATCTTACATGATGGATAGTGCGAACCAGCGTTTGGATCACTGGTAGCGATTCAGTTCCGTGTGAAACAAACAGACCCGAAGCTTTGTAGCATGCGCTGGGCCATAACTCGCCAAGCGATCGTCGTGACCATTGAAGCCAGTTTGGAGAGCTACAGGCATTGTATAACAGGGAGCAGGTCGCGTTGCTGACGGTACTTAAGCAGCAGGTTCGTGTCGCGGCGTCAGAGAATCCGCTGATCTTGAGAGGAAAACCCAGGACAACCGCAGCGTGGGCTTAATTATCAGGTAAAATAAAATTTATATGCTTTAAGCATCAGCTGTCTGATTATCATGTTAGCGTAAATGGGCCAAATGTAATTTTTTTCTAAGAGGTTTATAGCCGCAACTTTCAAAATGCTCATACGTGTGAGTTGCGAAGCGAATCGGCACCGAGACATTCGTAAAAGTCGAATCCAAATTTCCGCCAGTAGGGAGTTCATATTTGTTTGGAAACGGACGTCCTGACAAAACATTAAAAAAAATCTACAGGCAGAAATGAACAAAAAATAGGTTGTCCTTTTTTGTGCATCAAATGAATTTTGCCTATTGCTTGAAATCAATTTGGGATTTCCTTAAAGTGAGACGAAATTTTTATTGAGGTTTTTAAAAATGATAAACGCAAGTTTTAAAATCCTAAAAACCTACCGGTAGATATTGAAAATGTTGGTCGTCCAATCATTCGACTCTCATTATAAATAACACTGTTGTAACAAATTCTGAGATTTCCAGTTTCTTGAAATCCTGTGTTTTCTCTGTTCTTTTTTCACTTCTTTTATTTTTTTAAAATTTTTTTCTGGGTCCGTTTACTTTTTTTGTCATAACGAGTGTCAACTTTTATGATGCTGGTGTAGGCGAAACGGTGACTAAAGTGATATTTACATGGCGAGTATAGAAATCGAATGTTAGCGCACTTGCTCATTGCATGTGTATACTTAAATCTGAAAGAGATACAACGAAAAGTTTAATATGTTAATATGATTTAGGTGGTCTACCGAAATACGGGTCCTGAGATCACCCCCAAAGCCATGTTTGCACTACATGTATAGACTTTTTGGTTAAGCTTAGGAGTGGACGCCCAAGTACTTTTCCATCTTTACGCGAAAAATACAGCGCTATTAGAGTTTAAACACTTTTTGCACCACCTTTTGTTTTAATCAATTAAAAAACTCGGTTTTTTCCGCGACATGTTTAGATATTTTACAATGAAATGTGTTTAGCAATGTGATGTAATACTTGATGCTTTTCCAGGACATTAAGTTAACCTGTGCGCAATTTTGTGAAACCTTAACACATTCCCAAACGAGGGAGTCCCCCCCCCCAAGAATGAGTTTATACAAGAGAAACGGGGTCTCTGCAGCACCTCTCATTTTCTTAAGTCTGGCCAACTGCTGCCCATAAACTGACCAGATAAATTTTTCCAGCACGATAAGTCCGGTGCAGATAGAGCGAGTAAAACAAATAGCTTTAGAAAACGCTTTCCACCACGAGGTCATGGTGCCCACGGCCCGGGTTGAACACGGGGAGGCGTTCACCTGGACATTGTCAATCATACATCAAGGAGAGGCGTTGCCGGTGGTACCCACTTGTTAACTCTCCCCCATGGACCACGCTCTCCAAGACTGACCTAATCAGGCACTATACCACTGAAGACAATAGATTTGACCACTGAGGGCACGTCGGAAAAACCTTTTTGTGTTCTGTCTTCCGTAGTAAAGTCAGACATGAGCTTGTATGAATGAACACTAGCATTTAATTTCAACACCGATTTTAAAGTGTTTACTTGTGTTTTGTATGAATAACACGAAAAAAATGCCTTTTATTAAAATTAAAGATATCCAAGGACAACGGTATTTGACCATTTTCCATTGTCTCGGTTAAACTCTTTGAGAGTCAGGAGATTGAAAAGAGAGCTGCTGTCCTTAAATTCCCTATTTGTCCCCTCGGGGTCAGGGACAGAGAGGATTATAGTAGCAATCCCGAAGCTTTTGTCGATATCAGGGAAGTAGCCTCGCAAAGTGCTTATATTAGGGGATTATATCGGTGTCCGTGGATAAATGCACAATTTTACTTAAAACCTAGATGTGTAAATAAGATCATTCTGGGGTTAGCGCTTATTTTGCTTTTTGGAACCCTGACACGTGGAAAAATAATAATAACATTTTAAAAAAATTAAGTTTTTAATTTTTTCACTTGAATCAGATTTATTTTTTAAGGCAAACACGATTAGCTGTATGTGTGTTAATGTTGTCATAACAATTTCTCTCCTTAAAAAGTCAAACAAATTGCCATTTCAGAGTTCTATTAAGTGATTTAATCAGGTAATATATTGGCCAATAATAACCATCTTTAGCATTGCCTAAGTCCAAGTGGATACCTTGATCAAAACTAAAGTTCGCTGTATTTTGTTAAACGGGAGCCGAAACACGAGGACCGTTTTGCGTGATGGGTATGATCATCCACATATGCTGTATGTTCCAGATACAAACAAGTACAATTGGGGAGGCTCAAACTGCTTGTGACAAGCATTCTCATCACAATATACGAGATGAGCCTTTAATGTGATTGCTTTCAGCAGTAGATTTGTTCATGATCGAAGCTCCCTTTTGTTCAAAAGAGTGCTGTGACTGAGGCCACTTCAAATCCCACTAAAATAGGGGTAAAATATAGGCACGTGTACATTTTAAATCAAGTTAAATAACGCTCAAGATCAACACGCGAGCATGATTTAAAATTAAAAGCTTCTGCTAACCTGGATTACGTGTTCCATATTGTGCAGTTGTACACCCTTCGTTTGTATCAATATTTTACTGGTGTGGGTGTTCATTCAAAATGCGTGAGACCTAAGGACAAAATCACATATCAGTTGAAAAATGGAAATATGCTTACGCTTTTCCCAAACAGAAAAAAAAGGTCAGTGATAAAAACAAATTTTAACATTTAATCTAAATTTATATAGATGATAAAATCCCCCAAATTGAAAAGCAGGATACTGAATCATTTCAAATGGGCTTTTAGAATATTTTCTTTCGTGTTGCTAAAATGTTTGAGCTGCACCCTATCAACTACCAATCAACTGGGGTATAAGACCGCCCAAACGGCCTCGCCCTTGCCTCTTGTTCGTCAAGCTCAGTGGTCAAGGCAGAGTTTAGATTTTGGTGCAGTGACGTTCCCACAGACAGGAGACCAGGGGGAAGCTTGTGGGAAATTTCCGCCACAATAATTGTTGTGGGCAAGCAGGACCCAGGGGGATGGCGTGTGGCCTTTAACTTCCAGTGACCGTAACAAAAAAATTGTTGAATTGAGTTAAGACTTCACGGTCGTATAAGGGATGCCTTTATGCATCAAAAATTGAGGGGCTGGGCATGACGTACAACCCCCCCCGTGAGGTCGGGTCCAAAAATGTACGGCTGTGTGAACGTTGATTGCGCTTTTTCAGTCTATGATATAGAAAATAGAACTTCCATAAATGATCTATATAAGCCCATGCTGGCAAGTAAAACATAGCACAGTGCATTAGGATTTTGCGTTTTGCTTGCAAAAAATGAAATATGGCGGTTCCTACACTGTGCTTCAGTGTTCGGAACCGGTGCAATTCTTGGCGATCTTGGTCAAGATGGCGCGACCCATAAGCTGAAGATTTTAGATATAAATGAAAAAAGGTGGAAACCGTTTGAGTGTTATTACAACTTTCGTTTAGGTGGGATTCATTCCATCTCCTAGCGCGCCTATGTCATGAATCATTCTCGTTTCCGTGGGGATAAACAAGATTATATATTTTATATTCTAGGACTGTTTGTCGATTATTTTTAGCCAAGCATGACTTATTTAGAGACAAACTTAATTTCTTTATCCGAGGTAGAGACTTCACTGGATGGCGAATTTTTCATGACATTTCTCACTTTCCTTGCCTTTGCTAATCTTGTGTTGGGCAGGTCTTGCATTAATTAAGAGCACTCTGTTCAGTTGAGCCATTAGGAGAGATTTTTCCGAGACGGGTAAGCCAAAAGGTATAATTTTTCCACTGTGGTGCTCAACTGAGATAACATAACCTAGCTCTTTCACGGTTACGAGAGCAATCGGGGCCTAAGTAGTGCACACATGTTATAATTTCTTCAACATCTTGTGTTGTAAATGCATGTATATAATTTTCTAGCTTGTGTTGGGCGTGAAAATGCGACCATTACTGCCTGCGGTAGACTGTTTCAATATTTGCGGCACAGAGGACTGATATTCCGGCACAGAGGACTGATATTGCACTGATATTCCGGGGTGTCCAACCAAAATCATCTGCTTGCAATGTCATTTGCTTACGCGTGCCCGTCACGGTCTCCTTTGGTTACATTTTGCACGATAGAAGATGGACTTATAACTCTCATTGTTACTTTTCTACTTATATACAAGATATGTACATCCGATAATACTTCCCCCGTCCTGAACCACTGACTGATTGGACAGAACTTATTCTAATTTATTACTGCGCCCTCTTACGATTGAAGATTGTGCAAATAGCTGACTTCCGGCAAATTCAACGAATGTCATATACAACGCCTGGAGTAGTAATGATCAGCACTGAAGCCACCAGTGGCCATGTTGCTCTGCCAAATACAAATGCAAGTTTGATCAGGGCAACGCAGTTAACCATAGTTTGACTATTACCCCTGATCAGTCGCACGCTAGTCGACGGTGGTTGGACTGGTCTAGTCAGCGAGGTTTGTCGCGTCGTCTGTTGCCATAAACCATGTTAGTAACACAGTGTAGAAAGGACCAGTTATAAGAAAAATGTCAAATTAACATTATGTCACTGCCATGTAAACGACCATTTTCACTGTACTTTTTGCTATTTTGTCCTTCCTGCGGCCATCTTTTCTCCTCTACATAATCCGCTTTCAAGCTAATTCTGCAAGACTTCAAACTCTAAGGAATCCTCGTCAATTTCACAAGGAGCCCCCGAGGTCCATGATTGCACAACCCACTATGGTCTGCAGGCCTACATGAAAGGCTTCTGAATTTTTGCAAGGAAACTGTTCTAGAATTATGCACGATATATACTGATCTGGATTGAAGCGTTTTATTATGTTTTCCTTTTACATGTATCTAAGTTTTTTGTCTTCATTTTATTTTACACATCTTCAGCATGCGACATGAAGAGTGCCAAAATTATTCAGATTGACGCTCCATTGTTATTCGTGTTCAGAGCCACTATTTCACTCGACCAGTATAACCAAAACCCCCAGTTATGTTTTGAAAAGGATTTAAACAACCACGTGATAGGCTGCCGACAAACAAGAAGATTACAACTGTCCCACGCAACTGTGAATAAAATTGCGTTATACTTTAATTTACAGGATCATGGCTGACAGGACACGGTTTCGCGTCGTACGAGTGAATCAGGTGATTCCACCTGGTTGGCGACTGGCTACGAAAGAGGAAGTTGAGATATCTATGGATGTTGTGATCAGCCTACTTGGGACCTGGACCATAGCTAAACTACAAGATGGTTGGAAAATTGACGGATGGGGCTACAAAAACAAGATCGGGAAATATAGCATGCACGAGGTTATCCGTGATCAGGTGATTATCTCCCAGATGCCGTTTCGCATCGTTCCAATTTATGAGATGATTCCGCCTGGCTGGCGATTGGCTACGAAGAGAGAGGTTGAGCTGTCTAAAGATGTAGTGACCAGCATACTTCAGACCTGGTCCATAGCTATATTACAGGATGGTTGGAAAATTGACGGATCTGGCTACGGAAACAAGATCAAGAAATACACCATGCAAGAGGATATCAGTGAACAGATAATCATCAAAATTCAGGAGGTTGTCAAAGAGATTCTTGTTATCCGCACTTACCAAGTGATCCCTCCTGGTTGGCGATGGGCCACAAAGGGCGAGGTGGAAAAAATGAAGACACAGGTAGTTCAAATGCTAAGTACTTGGAGCATTGCAAAGTTCTGGGGCGGTTGGAAAATTGATGGTGCCGGATATGGGAATAAAATCTTGAGATTTGATCCGCGAGAAGATATTACGGAGCTGGTCGTAGTGCGGCCAGAAGAGGTTCAACCAGAAGAGAAGCGTTACTTGGATCTGCATGAAACCTGCGACCAAGGCCACAGCATGCACCACTTCCATGGCAGACCTCCGCGCAAAGATATGAAGACAAGGTACAGCGCCACCTGCCGTGTTTGCAGCAAGGAGGCCCTCGAGAACCAGCCTTACTTCATGCATTGTTACCAGTGCGAGTACGACGTGTGTACAGCCTGCGCCAAGCTCGAGGTGCACTTCGATCAGATAGAGCGGACAAAGTGTACCAACATGCACGCCATGAAGATCCACCGCGGTTACTTGCAAAAGAACGAGCCGGTCGCCTGTGACGAGTGCGATGCGGAGAAGTCCCTGGAAAAGGCGCCGTATTTCTTTCACTGCTTGAAGTGTGGTGAAAACAAGTGCATCACGTGCTCCCGTCACGATCTCTTTGTGAAGCACCAGTTTGCCCAGTTTATGGACACAGATGGCAACTTCGTGCAAGTGACTCTGGAGCACAACGAGGAGAGAATGAGGAACGAGCTTCACCTCTACATGACGCCTTGGGACTCAGAAGAAAGCGCGCCTCAGTACGTCCGAGAAGTCAAGTGCATCAAGCTGGATGTCCGGGACAGGACAGTGACTTACGACGACGGCATCGAACACGAAATTCAAAATACTTACGAGAAGTATGACAGCTGGAAGGAATTTGTCCTCCGAGTGGTTCCGATGGCGAAGATAGCCCATGTCCGTGTTGAATATTACAACACGCATATTAACAAAAGCGGCTACCCTGTATACAAGGGCAGCTCCAGCGGTGACGCGTACTGCGGAAGACCTTTCATTGGATCGGAGAGGAAATGCACAGAGGAGGAGCAATGCGAGCACTGCCAACACTTCACGAAAAAGGCCAAGGCAGAGTCCCATCGCAGTTGGTGGAGCAAACTGGGAAGCTTTTTCAGCGGCGTCTTGGACAGCATCCCCATCGTCGGTCACATCAAAGGAGCCGTGGAGTATGCCCTGGGATACAAGGAGGCTGCCAAAAAGTCCTTCGAGGCTGCGACTCGGACCACCGTGGTAATGGGTGCTGGCGTTGCAGGCTTCTGCCTTGGCGGGCCAGCGGGGGCAGTCGGTGCAGGTATCGGAGCGGGGCTTCTGTTTGACACCGCTGAGAGTGGAATTGACTCCGCTATCCACGGAAGGTGGATACCGCACGGGACGATGAAGGAATTCACGCATATTGTTCAGGGGGAGGCCACGTGGTGGGACTACGCCTCGCTAGGGTTGGATACCGTTTTCGATGGCCTTGGTGGAGCTGACGGGGCGGCCATCTTTAAGGCTGCCTTCAAAGAGGGAGCAGAAAAGGGAATAGCCGGGGAAATAGAACGAGACTTTAGCAAGACAGCCGCGGAGGACGTCGAGAGGGGTGGTAGCTCGGCAGTCCCAGGGGGCACTGAACGACCCATACCAGAGTTTCCCCCTGAGAAGCGCGTTGATTACCATCTTCGCGAGCACCACTGGACTCCACGAGGAACCGGCGCAGAGGAGGTTGACCCGATGTTTCGAGAAATTTATGAGGAGCTTGAGCGCCTACCGAAAGATGACCTTGAAGTCCGATACGGCAACAAGGAGGACTGGGTCGGAGACTTGAAACCTTGGTGGCATTATGACAACGTAGCAGGACTCAAAAATAAAACGATTAGGAACGTTCGCTCGGCTGTGCATGGAAAGAAAGCTAACGTGAGGAACTGTGAAATTAGAGGGAAACCATTGCAAAAAGTGCAAAAGGGCATGCCGATGAGGGAGCGAAGAAACGTGGACCACGCCCTGGAGTGCCAAATGCACGTCAAGATCAACAATAGCATCGACACGGACCAATTCGCAAAACAGATAATTGAAGATGCTAGCCAGTTGCTAAAGAAGTGGCAGAACAGCGAATCGAATCTGTGGGTGATTAATGCGGAAATGAATATCTGGAAACGAGATGCGACTAACTCTCTCATGGCGAGGCAATTACCAAATGGTACGGCTTTGACGGGGGGCGATGCATACAAAACCGCACTCCAATTTCATGGCTTTACAGAAAAGCAGGCGGAAAAAATCGTATCAAAAGTTGAAGAGGCATTCAAAGTCCTGCCGACTATGTCTCAGGCCGAGCTGAATTCTGCGGGGCAAAAAGTCATTGCCAAATTTATAATGCAAGCTAGAAAGGAACTTTTACTCCCTGCGTTGGGGTAAATTCTCTGAGTCATCAAGAGGGAATTGGTAAGCCTAAACTCCGATGGCTTTCGGAGCCATCCCTTCGGAGCTTCACTATGTATAAAACTATCATTATTCTTGACCAACCACTAAATCGGGTATCAGTGGATCGTAGTTCCATGATACATTATCGAATCCCTGGTATCAGTGCAAGTAAAGAAAATATTAATATAACTTGTAACACAGAAGAACAATACGAATCTAGGCACAAACATTGACCGCTACCAATCAACATCTCCCAACCACGCACTGGCTTTGACACGGGCCGTTTTGACTTATTACGCCCTACCTCTTCCTCAGTGATCTGTGATGTAATCTCGGGCAAAAAACGGTAAACATCGAGCTTATTTCAAATATGTAGGCCTAACCTTCTTCTCAGAACCAAACAAAATTCACCCTACCACGGTTTGGCGGTTGGATATGGCATTTACGATTTTCGGTAATCGCACAACAACGTGACTCAATCATTAACGCATGACACACCAAAGCTTTAAAAACAAAGCTGTTGACGAAAGTGTGGCTGGTGATTTGTCAGCAGTTAAATGCACATTTTAGATAAGGAACCACTGTTTTGTTCTGCTTTCTTCGTTACTGTTTTTGTCTTAATACTTTTTTGACAAAAGGTGCCATGACAGAAACAAAATAACACCCTATTGTACACGCTGGTGGAAGGACCTTCTAAAATTCGGAAAACTACGATCTTTCCACTTCCAGCGACTAAAAGCATTCTGAATCTTGTTTGTATTGTTTTAACACACTTTAGTTACATGCGTGAAATCTCAATTGTCCACTACACGTTTTCATTGATTAACTTGATATTTGCTTTTGTAAAAATGTGGAACCACACACTAAGCAATTAAGGTTGTCAATGCTTGATCTTTAGACAACACAGGGCTTTAGATTTTTGAAAATAAACTGCCCTTTGCGTTTTGAAAGTTTTATTTGACACTGCACTTGTTACAGGTGAAGGTTTTATTTTGCTATGTGATCGTCTGTAATATCCATGTACTGAACATATTCTCATAGAGTATGTATTTTATAATCGCTCAGAGAATTTGGTGTGATGCTTACTGGACAAAACTTGGTGTGTCTGATGCTTGGTGGAAATGAAATGTACGTAATACGTGTACTTCAAAACAGTATTTAGACCTTTGTATATATGAGGGTATTGGGTAAATATTTATCTGGTGCAAAGCGTAATTGATCAAGTATTCATGTATATTTACCTGCTACGGGTGGCATAACTTCAAAGTGTTTTTCTACAGTTTAATTATTGAAAATTGAAAATGCTTATGTATTTAAATGAAATTTTAAAAGATTCACTGTACAACAATAACAATAAACTTCATATTTTTGAAAGTATCTTCTTCCGGTGATATGCAAACTGCCAATTGCGTTTTGGGGCTTTTAATGCGATATGACACATGTAAGGGATGAAGACTTTATTTTGTGATATGGTATACGTTAATACCCATGTACTTAATATATTCCCATAGAATATGTATATGTAGCCCATTTAGTAACAATGTATTAGTGTGGATTAAATTAATTGATAAAACTTGGTGTGTCTAATTTATGGGTAGTGGAAATGTAACTTCATTTAGTAACTACTTCAAAACATTTAAACCTCTGTAGACGCGAGCATATTTAGTGAAATATGTTATCTGGTGCAAAGTATTAATTGATCAAGTATTTTGTAGTTTGGTACCTGGGGTAGCGCTTCACAGCGTTTTCTTTGTACAGTTTGATTATCCAATTGAAATGCTTATGTGTTTTGGGTGGAAACATAGTCTTGGTTCATGACGGGATTTTAAAATGCTTTCTTACGTACACGCCTGTTTGCAAAAATCCCACTGGTAATGAAGTGTGACGCAAACGCGCGAGCAAAATTGCTCTCAGCAGTGGCGACGGAAATGTGAACAAATCTAGCCTACACATAACTTGCCTTAAATCACATTGACTATCAAATTAAAATGCTTATATGTTTTGGTGGAAACAAAGTCTTGCATAACGGCATTTTAATTTTTGTTTTCACGTACACGCCTGTTTGCGACAAACTCACTGGTAATACTACGACCGACCGAGCCGCGCGAATTCAAATCGCTCTTAGCAGCAGCGAAAGAAATATGAACTCATTACCTGCACCTAAATCCTAAATCGCATTCTCTTGGAACCGATTCCGTTGTTTACTTGAGTTTTGTGTGCAGAAGCTGGATCGGATAATACAGGCCTGGCGGCCATGTTACTTCCGACCTTTGTTGGTGGGCGATTTTGAAGGATTAAGTTTTCTCATACTGTTTGTGCTTATTTGGCAAGACGTGCCTTAATTAAGGGACAAGAAAGCACTCTACTGAATTTAAGAATGAAAGGATTTTCTCAAAATCGGAAAACTCAAAATCGGAAAAGTCAACCCTCCTACTTCTAATTACAGAAAGCTTTTGAATCTTGTTTATATTGTTGACACATGAATGACTTGAATGCCCACATACACGTTTCGAATACTTAACTTGGTGCACTCGGCAAGGTCATTTGCGCCAGCCTTTATTAAAGGGTCAGTTAATGTCTCACGCAAGAGCGAACACGAATTTGTGACGTCCCTTGGCGAAATTACTAAAGTTGAACACACTGGAGCCAAACTTTGCCTCCAATCTTTCGTATTGTCAATTCGCTTCGTTTTCACATCGCCTGTTTGAACCGGCCGAACTTTTGATCTGGCCTTACCACTTGGCGTTCGTTTTCGCTTTTGCAAAAAGTTTGAACCTGGCCTGCAGACTGTCCATGAAATGACAAATGGCTATCAATGGAATTAATGCGCATACTGCCAACAGCAGAGGAGCAACTACGCTTCCTAGCGTTGGAAACTAAAGGGAACTTTTTTCAAGATGTCAATGTTACTTTGTACAGTCAACTGGGTAAGTTGACAGATGATCGTAACACGTGACAACAGTCAAGCTAATTTTGCACGAAAAAGACAACTTATGTTTTTATTGAGAGTACTCAGGAAATGTACACAATTTATACAAATCTTCAGTATTACATAATAACATTTTAAGCTTCCTTTAGTTGATAGAAAAATTAAATATGTAAAAATCTGGAGACTTTAAGTGTTACATCCAGCGTTAACTTTGTTTCGACTTAACTAATTTATATTTAGCATTTTTTCCACGCTAATACCGGCGATTTACAGGAGTTCACCTCCAAGAGTTTGCAACGCGTTGACCAATCACAGTGTGCGAAGTCTGTCGACCCAGTGCGTGTTTAGAAAGGGTAGACGGATTTCGCACATTGTGACTGGCCAACGCATGGCAAACTCTTGGAGGCGCACTATTGTGACACACCGGTATTAGATAGTACGTACAAAAAAGAGGTTTATAGCAAAAGTGGAAACTGACAGAGTGTATCTTAATAAAGCAACAATTACGACCAGAGTATCGATATCAGACCATAGCTGACGAGGGAACTTTTTGCGTCTTGCAACTCAGTGTTTACGAATTTAAAGTGGCACGTGTATTCCAACACATGCACTGAGTGATATGTCCATTCATAACTAGATATGAAATCTTTGATTCCTACCATGCAGCAATAAACGATTACTAGACTTGGGTAAAGTTCCCTCGTCAAGCACACAAAAACACAACTGGGATACATCTAAGCGTGCTTTTAATCAACACAGAAGCTCAGCAACAATAGGCAAGAAATTAATCTGAAGAAAAAAAAATGTAAATCAGCAGTGCACCAATCACGAGAAATATTTTACATGTATTGCAAGACATTTGGCTTAAGTGACGTTGCTGGGTAAATCTCCGTCAGTAAAGGTCTAGGTTATACCTACACAATCCGAGGAAACGCCTCGGTGGTACAAGAAAAGAACCATACTAACTTAATAGCTCTATAGATGGGCACCATGTTCACGTGCGCGTTCTTTACCTAAAGCCGCCTGCGCAAACTCACTGAGTTTTGGGGGTGACGCCCTATCGGTCGAAGAGGAATATAACGCGTATATCACCTGGGCGTGAAGGTGATGTCACTGTCTAGGCATGACTTCCGGATAAATATAAAATAGGAAGTTAACAATTTTAACCTTTCTGTGGATATCAGTAGGAACAGCAGGCACACTATGTGACAACTCACGAATCACGTTTCATTTTTGTTTGCATTTGCCAATGTTATGAAGGCAGGTAACGTGCACAGAACCCGTGGCCACACCCAGAATCGAACCTTAGGGCGGCAACTGCAACAAGGCACGAGTGACGACCCTCCCCTCACCAGCTACCAACCACTGCTGCAGTGCGTGGGCCGAAGTGCGGCGTTCTTGTAGTTTTTCAAAAACGATTGTTCCATCCCTATTTACATGTATGTTGACACGTGAATTCGGGAAAAGCACTAAAAACATTAACGTGAACCTATTTTTGAGCTACTTACAACTTATTTCAAGTCAATATTATTGTTGAGTAAATACTTCTGCCCAGAAATGTTTAATGTAGACGGATACAGAAACTAGCACTTACGTCATAATTACTCATGTGTACAAAACTTCAACTGAGGTTTAACCGTTGGAGATTATCATTTTTCTTAACGAGATTAGATTTCTCGTTTTTCCTTCCATTCATGGGAGAAATGAGGGTCTTCTTTTTCTGTCAATGCTGTATTAACAATGAAAACTTTCTATCTTATAAAATAAATATTTAATCTGCTTACACTCTGTGCCATCTGCTTCATTTCTGAAGACATAAGCATCCTGAAATCATTATAAAAACACACATACTTAAAAACTACATTAATAACAACTGAGTATAAAATTGTTATCGTGCTTAATTAATATTATTTTAAAGTGTATTGTGGGGTGACCGATTGTAAGAAGTGTTTGCTAGCAGGTCAAAGAGATCCGAGGAGCAGCTTAAACGATTCACAAAATAAACTGATTGCTGCATCCCTTCCTTTAAGCGATACACCAGCCAACCAATAGGGAATACCGGACCACATTAAATATACCAACACCCCTTCTCCTTTTGACTTACAACCAAGCATGTTGATTCCACATCAGAAAGGTTTGGGAAACATCGAAAAGAGGAAAACTTGAAACAAAAATACTAAAACCAAAACAATTCCAGGGTTGGGGAAAGGAAAGAAATATCTTGGGCCTTCTGAGCATCAAGAATGTCTTCTTGTCTTCAAACACTTTCAAGCGTGAACTGAAAACAGCCACAACACATCTCTGTTCTCAAGCGGATCCAAACATTCGAGATGCATTCAACTTCAACGTCTTGGCCCGCTTACGGATTTCTCCTTGAATTTGATGAACCGCATCGAAAAGGAGCAGATCCATCTCCCAGCACTGCCACCCCGCCCCCCCCAAAAAAAAACCCTTTAGGGCAACAAGGGTGCATACTCAATAGTCGTCTTACAGGGCAAATGCCAACACTGTATATACACCCTTAAAAATTATTTTGGTAACATACTCGACACTTCCCACTGGTAATCATGAATGCCTTCGCAGATGCTGCATTCAGCATATCCTGGGCGTAACACCAGCGATTTTCAGGGATTACTGTGTGAAGTACACGTCCACTCGGACAGATAAACTTAAGGGATTATATGACAATTCACCCCCTCACCCCTAAAAAAGTCATGTTTTTGCCACATTAGAAGGGACATCGTAAGTACTCTGGGCCCCATTTGACATGAAACTCAGTTTGGCATGGTTCTTTTGGCCATAATGAAAACAAACTTTGAAAAAGTTTTAAAACCCACAATAATGGGGTGGGAGCGTTGGCACTTCCAACTGATTTGCGAGGGAAGAGGCCGTCCGTACAGTCTATAAGTAGGGTGAGGGTGGGGGGATGGACGGGGGTCTACTCATTGACACAGAGTATGCATCGAATGGGAGATAAACTTTCACACATGTGAAACCTGCAAGGACCAGCTTTTATACAATGAATATCATTTTAACAGAGCACCAATCTCTTACCCTTTAGTTTTCATCAGGGCCATGAGTGCAACTGTAAAGCCTGGTTTCTATATCGACGTAAGAAATGCAGAGAGCAAAGCAATCAAGATGCAAACTGCAACGCAGGCATGTGGAAACATGTCAAATGAAGTGTCGCTAATGACCCAGACATACGCAAACCCAAGACGGATCAGCAAAGTTAAGCCTGGTTCAACTTTGCCGACTGTCTGCGTCAAGTCGCTGAGTAGACAAATACAAACACGCACGCACGCTGGCACGACGGGCAAACCGCGATGCTCCTTTTGCTCAGTACCACTCATTTTGTCCATTTTCTCCTTATTATTAACATATGCAGTCCAAATCGTCAACAAAACAGCTGACCATAAAAAAATCAAACTGGAGTATCAGTTTTTGGCTTCGAGAGACGAAATTACCACCTAAGAAAGGCATTTTATGCAAATATTTTCCGAGTTTTGGACGCCATTTTGTTTGTTATTTTTTCTTTGGTAGAATGACGTCACGCAGCATCTCTTCCACGAATGTCTGCGGTGGCGTTCTTTATGACCATAGGAAACCAGGCTTAATTCAAGGAGAAACATGGAATGTGTATGCACTTCGGGAGAAGGGGCGGAACCACTGTACAGCGTTGAATCTCATGTTGAACCATAAATAAGAACTACACAGAGCATTAGGGAGGTCCGGGGTTGTAGCTAGGAAGTTTTTAGTGCTGGTTGTTTTTGGTAATTTTAAAAAATAATAACAGCCTATTTTTTTTCTCAACACTAACAAAAATTGCAATACTGTAGCATACATTGTAATTTATGCTGACCGGCAAGCTTCATTTTCACCCCTAGTGCCGACAGGTACTGTTGATCGGATCGGTAGTAACACCGGCCGGCGCCGGCCAGCATAGCTACTGCCCTAGGGAGGTCACTGAGAAAGTGTGCAAAATATTTCCAAGGGTTCATGGAATGGAATTTTTTAGACCTCGTAAACGCAGCTTTTTGTCCCCTTTCACCTTGTTTTCTATGTTCCGTTTTGCCAGTTTTAACAGCACTTTACACTTTACGGGTTTCAAGCTTACATACATGTTGCATGCATATTCATGAGCAAAAAAGTGTGATGTTATTTCAGGAGCAGCTATTTCAGTGAAAGACTTGTCAGGATTTTGGATGTTTTGTTGTGTGACAGTTTCTCTTCTTGTGGGATAAGTTGTAGATTCAGTGGTGGCAAGTGGGAGGACATTGCCCAGAAATACACATTTTAGCTAGAAAATTTTGGACTAGTGAATAATGTCTAAATAAACGGTGTCTTCCCCGCGTAACAGGGACGCAACTGAAGCAATGGAATACTGAACGGATGAAATAAGGCACTTTTCCATGGGATCAACAAAACATGACATCATACAGTGTTTAGAATTAGGAGTGGAAGACAGATATATACAATATGTCCGTAGGGCGGATCCAGAGCCAATTTTTCAGGGCGGCCAAACTTGGGGGGCACAGACAATTTGGAAATTTTTACAGGTAACCTTTTATAGCATTTTGGGTGGGGGGGGTGAAGCCAAATTCTGGGGACTTTGCACGGTTTTGGAAGGAAGAGAAATAGACAAAAACATACCATTCTCTCACCCCCCTTAAACAAATTCTTTGCTTTTTGGGGGGGGGAGGTGTTTGGCCCATGTTGGTCCCGCTCACGGATCCGCCCTTTTCCTTATAAAATTTATCTTGTGTACGGCTGTTAAAAAAAACCTTCATCTTTCCATGGTATCCAAAGATCAAATGGTGTTCAGTAAAATTTTTTTGAGATCTATTCTTACGTAGTACTGGCTGGTACACTACCTGTGGCATCTCAGGTGCTTGCTGTGGGTGAAGCCTTACTTTCCCCTCCTATTTTGCCGTACGCTGCATGGACAATACAGACATGACGTATTAACAAACACAAATACCCCCCAGCCTATTCCTATAAGTCCGACTTGAATTTATGATCAAAAGTAAACATTGTGCTAACAACACTGTAATTTACATGTACCACTTACCTACATGTGTGATGCCGTAATCAACAAGCTTCCAGATACCAAACCCATAACATGCATACCAACTATGAAGCTGGAGTTAAATTGGGAAAACCAGTTCTGCTCTTTGAAGCAGAATAACCGTGACCTTTGAACTATGGGGCTCAAAATTGATTTTTCCAGGACTCCAAGTCCAACCCAAGAACCAGGTTTGAACTTGGTTTGGAATTTTTCTCAAGTTACTGTGAAAAAACTGTGTGGACAGACGGATGCCCCGACAGATGGACGGACGGATTCGGACTTACAAGGAAGGACGAAGCAAAACTGAAGTATGCCATTACGGGTTTGCTGCTTACACAAAAACGTTTTAGGGAAAAATTGGCATTTGGATTTTTGTATTTCATTAGGACTGGTTGTATGAGCTCTTGTGCTTAGAATTTGGGTCATTCTTTAAAATCGTTTTTTATTAAGTTTAAATTTCTTTACTTCTAACAGTGACAAATAAGGTAATGCAAATTACCTTTCAGACAAACAAGGTGTAACAGAAACAAGGTTGAGGTGTAAAAGAAACCCCAAAATGTCCCACTTTTGGGCCTCACATTCGCACAATGACGAATGGCAAAGCCAATATTGTATTGGAGGCAAACTTTGTAACAACCACTGTTCTTTACAAACAACTTGCCAACTGACTTCTCCACAAAAACAAAGCGTTCTCATTCAAGCAAGAATTTCTCTTCACACTTTCGGTTTCTTCACACAAAACGTCGTGACCGTTTCAATTCCAACTTTTAGCCCATTTACAAGTCATTTTGATAAATTCTCCAACCACTTTTGACTTGGCCCTGCAAGACGGAGACACCCAACCCACATTGTCTCGAGTGAGAAGAAGCTTGCCATGTCTGAAGTATGCTGCCAGAGTAGGGCTGTGAATAATGATGGCCTGTGCTTGTGCATTTCCAATGAGGGAAGATTTAGGGCAGCCTTGACCATGAATCCTGTGACATGTTCTTACACCAAGCCATCTAGGAGGCACTACTGATTTCCACTCACCCTTTTCCCTCATGCCCCTACCGAAGTTTCGATAGACATAGATCAGGAAGCAGCAGAGGGCAGCCCTCACGAGTAAGCCGAGTGCACCGGCCATGATAATGGCGGCCGGAACCAGTCTGTTGTCAGTGGGGGTCTTCCAATCCATTCCCACCTGTTGTCAGACCATTGATAGGGGGGGGAATGCAAAAACGTAGTATACAAAAATTAGGCAATTACTTTTCCCAGTTTTGCTTCTCTGCAAATTCCATTTCCAACACGGTCCATTTCCCATATGATCACTCCTAGCATAGCCTATTTCCCCACACTTCATCTTCCACACAGTTCATTTCCCACTTGGTCCATTTGCAGCAAAGTCCGCTTCCCACTTGATACACATTACATCTTCATCACAAATATTGCCTCCTCTATAGTGTATATGGTGTCGCCCCCCCCCACTTTCCATATTTCCATAGCCGGGCAAGTCATCCCCTACCTTTCCCCATCTCCCATTCCCCCCCAATTACCAATATGGATTTACATATTAACCCTAACCCCCTAGGGCGTATGAAAAAATCGTATTGAAATTGGAGAACTTGGGGCTGTTAGGGTTAATGTATCCAGGTATCTGCCTGGTCACCATTGTCCAACAGATATTGACTGCATCTAATCAGATGTTCTGCTTGTGAGCAACATTGTTGAGCTGCCTTATTCAGCTGTGTATATCTCACACTTACGTCCACGAATTTGTAGATAATGTAGGCCGGCTCGAACAGACTGAAAGCCAGGACGATGAACACCAGTATTTTGTTCTCTCCGTACATCTGCAAAGGAAAGTTTGACAAAACAAGTGCAGCTCCTGGCCCAAATGACATCAATGTTCGAGTTTAGTCCCTCTTCGAATTTCGATTGGACTTTATGTGCAGACAACAGAGGGACCAGTACCCTGGAAACCAAGTTGAGTGGGGAAGCTCACTTGGGTATATTAATGTGCAGTGTTGGAATTAAGTCATGCTATGAGCCCTGCGCTGGACCAAGAAAGGGTGCAAATTTCCCAGCAATACAAGCTCCTTTGGTAGGAATTACACTTCGCTGGTTCACAAAATGACCATGAAATGCACATGTTGCAGTCGCATTGCTACTAACATGACCACCCCTACCAACATGGGTGCTCAGGGCTCAAAATTGGGCTAATCATCACCAAGTACTTGCTCCGCAGACAGCTGAATTTGTCACTTTATGGGAGCAAGCACTGTAGCTCCAATACAATATTAAAGACATAGTGTATGTTCAAGAAAAAAAACAAAGACCATGGTCCTTGCTGTTGCTTTTGTTTAAATTAATGACACTGACAACTTACGGCTTAGACCTCAGCAGAGATTAAAGCCTTGATCGAGTTGTTATGTTTCATGACAAAAGTAGAAACAAACAGTAAAAATGTTCTGGTACATGGAATCAAACGGGTGTTTAAGTACTTGTGCCCATCATTATGATTTACGGGTGCATTTCTGAAAAAAAGGGGTGCACTTTAGCTACCCTGCACCCGTTAATTTCGAGCCCTGGGGCTTTTGCTCAAGGCGGACAGTACACTCCATTCAGATGTCTTGTGATGGACGCATTCATCTGAAAATGAGTTGTCGGCATTCCATGCCAAATCATACCATGAATGTATTAGGCTCTTGTGTGGCCACCCGAATTCTGTAGGGCCATTCCTCTTGTTGCACCCATAAAGAGGTAGATGTGTGCTACTTAATATAGAAAACTCTCATTTTTGTGCACATTCAAATGTGCACAAAATGTGCACAATTCTCTAATGAACTGCTCTGCCCATGAAAAGCCTAGCAATGCCTGCAGTTACCACATATAGGGACATCACTTCCACTTGTACAACGAAATACCACTCTGTACAGTATTGTTAGGGGAGGGTTTGGGTACGATCCACTCACCGCATAGAGACCGCATGCAAACCACATGGCTGCGTAGCAAACTCCTACGGCCAGCACAACAATTTCCAGGGTGTCCAGATGTGTCACTCCTGCCTTCAGCACCAGGATCACCAGGGTGAGCTAAATTGGAAGCAGAAGGGTTGGAAAGGTCAAACTCAGGCATTTGAAATCTGCAAAGAGTTCAAACTTCCACACAAAAGTATTTGAGGTTGTACAATTGAACTGAGTACCTGAGTAATGGAATCTGGTACTCATAATCAGTATCAAGTATTAATGAGAAATGCCCTGGAGAGTGGCATCAAATGTGCTCTGAAAATTTTGGTTCAGAAATTTCAGACTAAAGTCCAAAACATGTGTAGGTCTACAGCTCATGTGCCTTTAGCAACAATGCAAGTGTGCTAAATGGAGAACTTCCATAACTTCTTCTGATGTTCTGTTTCAAAACCTGCTGTAATATGGGTAGTGGTAGTAGATGGGTGGAGCTTAACCTAATGACTATGTAATGTCTGCTGTAATATGGGAAGTAGTAGTAGATGGGTGGAGCTAACCATGTAATATCTGCTGTAATATGAGTAGTAGTAGTAGATGGGTGGAGCCAACCTAATGACTATGTAATGTCTGCTGTAATATGGGAAGTAGTAGTAGATGGGTGGAGCTAACCTAATGACTA